>VXBP01006396.1:676893-923011 GCA_013400115.1 Rhinopomastus cyanomelas | reverse complement strand
CGCCGAGTCACCTCCCCGCCGGGCGCCGCGAAGAAACATTGGAACATTGGAAATATTGGAAACATTCTGAGCATCCTCAGCCTTCCCGAAAGCTGAACACTGCTTAATCTGCCCCCTGGATACAGGGACAAAACTGGTTCTGCTAATTCACTCAGCATCTTTCATGTTCAGCTGCACACGGGCTCTCTCTGAGGCGGGCTTTGTAGTACCGTGAATGCAATTCCAGCGAGCAACAGCAAAATGACAGGTTCCATGTACTCACATCCAGCCAGAATCAAACATTCAGACCTCCTTTCACAAAGCTACATGACACAACATAAAGATGTGCTATGTTCTTAAACACAAAATGTTTTGGAAATCTTGTATCTGCTACAAGCGGTGCTCAGATCTTAACAGGTTCATGAAGCCAGAGTCAGACACATGACCAGGGCAGATGTCAAAACTCAAACAACCTGTTTGGCCAGACAGAACTGTTTAGCTCACTGCAAAGAAAAAGGAGGACCTCTCTAGTATGAGAAGAGTTTGGGATCTTCTCCTTTACTGAGACAAGAAAGAGTGCTTAAACGTTCTTTCCATCCCCTAATTAATGTTCTCCCCACACACACTTGATGTATCACGAATCTGCCAGAAGCTATTAATCGTCCAATTTTGTTTTCAGAGCAATTTTTCACTATATTTAACTTGGCTGTCCCTAAGAAAATTATACTGTTTCAGAAGACTGTACAAAAGTTACAGCATTAACTTGATTAAACACCTGGTAGAGGACTGTGCCCACTGTGGAACTGAATACTAAGTGCAAATAAATTATGTTACTCATCAACTCTTTTGCAGAATATTGTTCATGTTGAGACTTTAAATATATCTGTCACAATCAAGGAAAGCCTAATACTTTCTTGGATTGAAAGCATTACTTTAATTTACTTGAAAAGGGGCTTTATGCACAAATAAAAAGGGAACTTTCAGTTCAGTATTGAAACAGAGGACAATTGTTTCTTCTATCTTGATCTCTGCATACGTTACTACAGGATATGGAAGCTAATTAGCCTTGGGCACATTTGTGAAACTCTTTCCTAGATTCAGATTATAGGCATGGCGCTTCTGAAGCTTGTGTTGTTGCCTCAGTGCTTCATGGAAATGACAGGAAAAAGTCCCTTTTGATTCTTGTGCAATAAAAATACAAATTAAAAAAGACTCCCTTCATGAAAGACTGTCAAAAGACTGGAAAATGTCAGTAAGACAGATCACAGTACTGACATCACCTATATCTGAAGGGACTAGCTTTGAGGCACTCTGGCTTTCTCCCTGTGGGGACAGCTTTCTGTCTCAGGGTCTGCTGTTCTCTGGAGTGAGATCTTCAGTAACTGCTCCCGCTCCGTTTTCATGTATTGGTTCATTCAAAAAGCTGGGCTGAGCAACTTCCTCAATGTTTCAACTCTTACAGATGAGCAAAAAGCCAAAACAAAAAGCAGACACTAATATAATCATTCCTTCTTTTTCCTCACTCCTTTTCTGATAAAAATTTCCATCTGCTCCTAATCACCTGTATTCTTGATCTTGTCAACATTCACCATTGCTCACTTTCAGCCAAATACTCCTGTCTCTGAGAGATACAGACTGCTGTTCCCTACCCGCTGTGAGCTACACGAAGAATCCTATCACCCTTTTTTGACTGGCACTCCCACTCACTTCAGCTCACAAACCAGTCTCACAAACACTGGAAATCTCACCTTAAATGAGAATATTTACCACTTGGCCTCCTGAGTGCCCTATCTCTCCATTACTTAGAAGCAACACTTCTGCTTTGTTCAGTTTAATTTAATAAATGACTCTGGCACATGACCTGTGGTCCTAATGAAGCAATTCAGTTTGTCTGAGCCCTGTAGAGATCCTAAAGACAATTGCAGAGGTGTAGTAGTGCTGTGGGACATGAACTGCCCTACTGGAGCACATGCATACAGAATAAATTAGGGTGGAGCATCCTTAGAGATGCAGGCTTTGAGGGCTGGAATGAGTGGGCATATGATGGAGAGAAAAAGAGGAAAAATGGAGGATGGAGAGAATACAACAGGAAAAATAAAGGTAGAAAAGTTATGTAGTATAGTACTAGATATGTAGTATATGCAACTATTAGTAATAAATACTGCATCTTAATGATCATGACCTTTCATGCTACTACTCACCATCAATAGCCAATTTGAGATCAGTTAGTGTTGTTCGAACCTCTGATAAAACTTGTTGCATGCATTCAATTTCTTGATGGAGAAATATGTTCATGGGTTGAAAGGCTCCCATCTTATGAAGCTGGGCTTTCACCTAAACCAGAACAGTCAAGAATTGTAAGATTTAATCTCCTGTTTCTCACGCAATAATTTTTGAAAGCAAAAGGTCGTTTTTCAACTCTATCACAGAATTCCTGAGAAAAGAAACTTTTATGTAACAGATGGCCACTCAAGTCCTGAGCCAAGTGTAAGATTTAGCACACCGAGACTCATTAGCTTACCGAAAGGAGCTCCTTCATCATTCTAAGGAGGGAAAGTTCCTCTTTTTAAAGGGACACAGCAGTTCCTTCTGCCTTTGTTAGTCTGCAGGGTTATAGTTATTAAAAACCCCACATGCTTTACAAAAGCATGTTGGACGGTAACTTCTTCATGTTTCCAAATTGCACTAGTTGAACTTTCTCACCTCTTCTTGCCCTATTGAGTTGAACTAACGTGAGAAATGGAGTTTGACTTAACAAGCACAATGTTATACAGACTTCAAATAGTACGTGATGCATAAGACAAGGTGCTCATGGATGCCGTACTAGAGAGCAAGAATGTCAGGAGTAATACAGATGCTACAGAATCCTGTCACACCATTACATGCACCATTTTGTAGGGAGAAAGCTTTTGGCCTCATTAATTTTTAAGGATAACTCTGTCATGCATATTCAACAGAGAACATTTTAAAAATGGAATTAGTTGTTTATTGATCACAGAATAACAGAACGGTATGGGTTGGAACGGACCTCTGAAGATCCTCTAATTCAACCTTCCTGCTAGAGCAGGATCCCCTACAGGAGATTCCTCAGGAACACATCCAGGCTGGTTTTAAACGGCTCCAGAGAAGGAGACTCCACAATCTCTACTCCTGTGCAACCTGTTCCAGGGCTCTGTTACTCTCACTGTGAAAAAGTTTTTCCTTACGTGTAGCCTGAATGCTCTGTTTTCCAGTTTGTGCCCATAAGGATGTGTCAAAGCAGTAATAACAAAAAGCATCCCGTTTCACTTCAGTACATGATACATACTCAATATGCTTCAGAAATGCACTGTATGTTCCATGTATGTGTAAGATATATACAGTGGTGTGTATATATACACACTTTTGATGTACACAGCAGTGCATGAGAGAGGATTTAGTTGCATCTGCAGAAATCATGGTGTCTATACCCCATATAGCACGAAAACTCTTGAGTTTTAGGACTTCCAGTATTTTTCCTATCCATGACTGATGTCAGAATGCAAATTGCCCTCCCTTTCTGCTGCTTCTCAGCCTCACGCATCTCCTGAACCCTGATCATTGTCATTGCCAGTCCTTCTCTCTGCAGCTGAAATTATGAAGGGGACTCTGGAACCAAAAAAGAGATCTCAAGCAGTAAAATAAGATCCTAAATCCAGCTATGTTATATGGCCACTAACCTACCATCCATAGGATCAGTTTGCTATAATAATTTAAAAGCTTATTTTGAGCTTACTAACAAAGGATGAAGAAAGAACTAGAGAGTCTATTCTTTCAAAGAGCACAATATCATTGGGATTCCACTGCAGCCAAGCAGAAGCCAGAAGATGTTGTATGATATGTGCTAGTTCATCAAAGGCAGAGGTCCACTGGATTTTTCTTGTGTTTTCCCAGTTATACTCAGATACATAATTCTACACAGCAAATATTACTAAAGATCTCATAATTAACACCGAATATCAGGCTTCTGCAAGATGAATAAAATATAGCAGTTGAGAAGTTATAATTGCTCATATAAATGAGTAAATGCTTAGACTATTTCAAATCCTCACATTTCAACTCCAAGCCAAATAAAATACTCCCTTTCAACTTCACATGCTATTCTCCTTGGAAGACATTTATCAGCAAAGTTATTCATCATATTTTAATCAGAAGGACCCCTGAGTTTGCCAGCCAGAATGTCCAAGAAAAAGGTGCCAGCCAATTATGCTAACACTTTGCAGTATGACAGTTCATTTTACAGACTGAGCTAATGTGTTTCTTCCTGTAAAAGAGTAAAACACTGCTACAATCAGCTATGGCAAGACTAGAGCTGAGACAATAAATGCTTTTTGGATAATTTATACAATGAAGCATTCTGGGTTTTTTTCATAAAAAATCCAGGGAAAGCTTCTGCTTTCTGAAAATTTCACAGGAATTGATAATTCTCCCTCTTGCCAAAAAAAAAAGCAAAATCCTTTTGATTGTTTTTTCCCAGAATACTTAGAAGTCTAATGCCTGCCACTAATAAGAAATGAATCACACTGAATATATTCCATGCATTTTATCCTTTAAATAAGAAATATGCTTTTTCTAGTCTACAAAGCATGCGTTCCTTTGGGGGATCACTTAGAAGAAGAATTTCCCCTGTTTGCGGAAAAACTGCATGGAAGATGTCGTTAGAGGGGTTATGTTCCAAAGCACTGATATTTATCAATCTACAAAGAGAAGAAGTAAGATATATTTTAAAATGTTATTGTACTGTATAATTTAGCTAGCAAATTATCAAAATTTAAATGCTTCTGATTTGTTTTCATGCACCTACAAAAATAGCTGTAATGTTTTGAATAGTGGAGCGAACAAATAATGCAGAAATGTGCCAGTTCATTCAAGACATGTTCACAGCACTCAGTCAGGAGCATCAAGCACAAGCAGATATGAAAACTGAAAAAAATTACATCCTTCCTACCCTATCATATATAAATGATCCTGATCTGCAGGTGAGATTTAGTAGGTGGAAAAAACACAGTGCCTTTCTTGAAAATCTTGCTGTTAAGATCAGTTTTAAATATCAGTTCTGAGGCGTGATTGGTTTTGTATGAGAATTCTTATCAAGCAATCAAATTACTTACTTCCAGTGCTGTATTTATTATGACTTAAAGAGATGGATACTGACTGACAGAAGAATCTCAAAAGACAAAACTCACTAACCAAAATAGCCTTTCTGCTATTAATATACTAATCCCATAAAGCCCATTTAAACCATCTCCATTCTATTATGCAAACAGCTGTCCTCTAACATAAAACAAGGTGATTTAATAAAGGAGCCACTAAAATGACAATCTGTACAGCTTTGTCTACATGACTTTGCAATGTATATGTTGACCCTTGAGATCATCAAGTCCAATCATCAATCCTACTCTACAAGTTCACCCCTAAAGCACATCCCCCAATGCTACATCAAACAGAGGAGGTTCCACACCAATATGAGACGGAACTTCTTCACAGTGAGGGTGTCAGAGCACTGGAACAGGCTGCCCAGGGCAGTTGTGGAGTCTCCTCTAAAGATGTTTAAAATCTACCTGGCCATGTTCCTGTGTGACTTGGTCTAGGTGATCCTGCTGTGGCAGGGGGATTGGACTGGATGATCTTTCGAGGCCTGTTCCAATCTTTAACATTCTGTGATTCTGTGGTTCTGTGATTCTGTGTCAGATTCTGCTATGCACATTTCTTAACTGTCCTCAGGTCAACAGCTCCTTTATCATCACATACTTTATGGGACATTCAGCAGAAGAGCAGTTGCCGAACATAGGCCATTCAATGAATCAAGTTACTGTTATAAATGCTATTGATTTCAAATAGACTTAGTTAATTGCTATGTTCTTTGTCAGCAGAAATGAAAATTCCATCACTCTGTGAGATGGTCTAAATCAGAGACCTGAATTTGAAAAACAAGCTCAAGGCATGTACAAGCCAAAGCTCTTTTCAAGTTGTGTCAAGAACGACTTGCTGTTGTATACAAGGAAGTTGAAAGTGAGGTATGTAGAAAACAACTGAAGCTCTAGAGATGGGTGACCACCACATCTGATAGGGTTGGCAAGTAAGCCAGAGACAACTTACAAAAGCATCTAAGTTAGTGTTTCAGTTCAAGTCCCTTCTTTATTTTTTTGTAGAAAAACACCCTGCACTGAAAAACAGACTCCAGGCACACAAACTGCCTTAGGTTCAAGTTAAACTAAGCCAAAAGTGATGCTTTAGGGAGTCTAACATACTCCAGCCACTAGTGGGTGTCCAGCCTACAGGACTAGACTAGGGTTAGACCAAAGTAAATTCCCCAGTAAAACATCTAACATAGGCCTGAGGTTCCCGGATGATCTGCTCCTATGCAGTAATTGCTAATGCAGTCATAGCCTTAATGGAGGAGCGGGTGAGTCAAAGCTACAAAAATATTAAAGAACACTAAAATTAAAAGGTAACCTCCAATAAAGTGCAGTACCTTTGGAATGCCTCCATGTCTGTTCCCTGGCAAGCTGTTTCTGAAGCTGCAAGGATCACAAACCTCTCTGTGTGACAGGCTGACATTTACTCTTTCATCTATCTTCACTCACATGGGATGACTAGACCTAATAATTTTACCACTAATCTCTCTGCCACCTGTGAGGCAAAACCCAGAAGCAAAAGAGGTAACGAAAGAATTCTTC
The DNA here is from genome assembly GCA_013400115.1 of Rhinopomastus cyanomelas. Lineage (NCBI taxonomy): Eukaryota > Metazoa > Chordata > Aves > Bucerotiformes > Rhinopomastidae > Rhinopomastus > Rhinopomastus cyanomelas. The sequence continues at coordinate 916,334 of VXBP01006396.1, read as the reverse complement.
CTTTGCCTCTGCCTTTGGGTTGAGAAAAACTAAGACAGTTTTAGGACAGGAGAAAGCTTTATTTCACTTTTCCATGACCTGCATCAAACTGCAGTTTGATAAATCATGTGGAGGCAACCTGTTTTGTATATAGTCTTCTGGGTGGACATTGAGTCAGTTATTTGACTGGTTAAAGAAAGCATACAAGAACACAACAACAAAAGAAGTAGCACATATCATGTTCCTGTATCATATAACATGTCCCTATCTTAGTCTATTGGGTTTTTAACTCTGAGCAAACTGACTCCAGGCTTTCTAAGGGGAGCCATGAGAACTGATCAAAGATAGCAAAGGCACACACCATTTCCCTAAGAGTATTTGCTTTTAATTACCTTCGTTTGTTTCCTAAATTTTTTATTCTTTTCTCCACTGATATTACCTCTATAACAGGATTTCCAAAGACTACTGCGTCGTGGCCTTAATGGAGCATAATATTCTTCTCAAAGCAAACCCAAGCTGCACTGCTAGGACTAATGAGTGTTTTCCTTTTAACTGCTCTTACCCAGTGAGGCACACATAGGAACTCTTTTTTGACACGTTCCTTCAGAGAGAGAGACTTCTCACAATTAGTATAGTAGGTCTATTTGTTTCAGGATTGTTAAACTGGTCCAGAAGGTAACAATGTGCTCAACAACCACATTTTGCCTTAAATGATAGATATCATAGGAACCAGTTGGATAATCAATTTAACTCCTTATATTTGCAAGCTTAATTTCTTTTGCTTATTGCAGTTTCCGCAAAATTCTGTTGCTTCTTCTCTTAGAGAACATCTAAACTCTCCCTTCTTCTCTGCTTTGACTGATTAACTTCTTCATTATGAGTTAGTGAACATAAGATTTTATTTTCTCTTGTAACTGTAGATATTTGATCCTTTGGTCAGTTTACACAAATGTTCATTTTAAAATGTAGCTTTCTTTACAGGTTATTTCTACCATCTCCATCCTTTCTAAGAGGTTCCAGAGTAACAGAACTTCGGTTCAGATAAGAAACACATTTGATACAGATTTTTTTTGTTTATTGTGTAGAGGTGGCCAAACCTGTACACAAACAACAGCGGCAAAGAGGTGGAACTGGGCACTAATGGCAGGAAAAGGAAAGTTTCTTCCAACAAAGGAAGCATTGGACAAACAAGCTCTAGGATCTAGAGAATGAGAGGAAAAGTAAATCCATTAGGCAAAGTGAAGAAGGAAATACTGAAGAATCAGGAACTGCAGAAAATAATGCCCAGTCTCATAACACTTCAGAAGCAAAATGCAAAGTTGCAGTGCAAGCAACACAGCCAAAATGAACTACAGAGGAACACATTATTGCCAATACTAAACTGTTAGAAGTTGACCAGCGATGTTCTGCAGGCACTCAGAGCAAAATCAAAGAGAGACAAAGTGCAACTTTTGGATGATTCTGCAAAAACTTACCACGTCACTCATCATGAGGAATTAATGGTGAAGAGACATGTCAGTTCATCAAGAAGATTGACATGAACATCAGTTCATCATGTCAACTCATCGTTAAGAAACAGTGTGTAAATAGAGTAGTATGATTAGTCAGAGAGAAGTGCCATGATGAACAGAGCCTGAGAGAAGTAGAAGTGAGGAGGAAGCGGTGGCAGCTACACGTACTGATAAGAGAACGATGTCACCACTTTAAGATCACTGGTCAATCAGAAAGACACCAGTGTCTTCGTCTAAGCCACTAAGGAGGACAATTTTCTGAATTCTCTAATGGCTCTTCTGAATTAAGGTGACTAATAAAGTGGACTGTAACATTTGAAATACAAGTTCCCAATGTGGGAAAAGTTTAGATCATAAACCAAAACAGATTTAAAAACACCACGTGTAATTTTAAGAGTTTCTTTAAAACAAGTGCCAGTTAAATTTATGAAGTACAATAAAACTCATAGAACATACCTACACATAAAACATCTACATTCATAAAGCAGCACACACCTCATGGGGGTTGTAATCTGGAGGTAACTTCTCCAGCATCTCATTGGCAAGATGCTGCACCACTGCTTCTCGGGTTTCTCCTCCTCCAGTGCTGCTGTCTTTGGGCTGGATGCTCATGATTGTACTTAATATCTCATTAGCCAAGTTAGTCTGGTAAGTTATATTTGCATTACGGTGAAGTCCAAAGACCTTCCAGTAAAAAAGAAAAAAATAGGAAGAAAAATTGCTAAATTTCTTCTAAAATTATATCAATGAATTAATGCATGAAAGTGCATTAACAAGGAAGAAAATCCTCAGCTCTACAAAACAATAGCTATGAATAGGTCAGCAAAAGTACATGCATTTAACTGGCCAAGGACCAAGGCTAAATGATACAAAAACATTAACGTAGACCGCATAAACAACAGCATTTTCATTCATATGACTTTTTAAACTGGTTTTCTGATTATCTTCACCTAGCAGGCTTTGGATCATGCTGTGGAGTGCACTCGGGGAGTACAGACCAGACTGATTCTTGTCCGCCGTCCAGACTGGAGCTTGTTGGAAACAAAGGTGGACGCTAACCTCTCACCAGTAGCTCTTTTGTCTCTAGAGATCTATTGCTGTTGTATCAGCTCAAGTAGCTGCCTGTAACAATCAGATCTTTTATTATTTCTAACATATTTTATTTTGCTCAGCCTCTTAGGCTTATATGGCATGCAGCACCATGAATAAAACACTGCCCATATTCAAGTACCTAAAGATTTTATGACTTGTGATACATTTAGGATTTTTTATGGTTTAGCTATTTTTGGGTTGTCTCCCACTCCTTACTTTTCTTTATTCTGAAATAATTCTAGCACAGAACTACTGCAAAGCTGCCCTTTGTCTGAATGATAATAGCTTCCTCAGAACCTTCCACTGAAATATCAGTAGGTCTGTAACTGTCAGGATGACTATTGCAACTCTTTTCCAGAAATAATCACACGGTGACTTATTTCACAATCTCCTCATTTAATTATTTTATTTACTTATTGCACCTGTTACAATTGTGAACCACTGATCCAACAACTAGGAAGGCTTGCCATCAAACTGAGCACCAAAGCCAAGCAATCTTCCATTTCCCATCTTTCATGTTTTCATATTTTATATTACAGTATCACAGTATTATTAAGGTTGGAAGAGACCTCATAGATCATCAAGTCCAACCTGTCACCACAGAGCTCAAGGCTAGACCATGGCACCAAGTGCCACGTCCAATCCTGCCTTGAACAGCTCCAGAGTTGGCGACTCCACCACCTCCCTGGGCAGGCCATTCCAGTGGCCAATGACTCTCTCGGTGAAGAACTTTCTCCTCACCTCAAGCCTAAATTTCCCCTGGCGCAGCTTGAGGCTGTGTCCTCTTGTTCTGGTGCTGGCTGCCTGAGAGAAGAGAGCAACCTCCTCCTGGCCACAACCACCCCTCAGGTAGTTGTAGACAGCAATAAGGTCTCCCCTGAGCCTCCTCTTCTCAAGGCTAAACAATCCCAGCTCCCTCAGCCTCTCCTCATAGGGCTTGTGCTCAAGGCCCCTCACCAGCCTCGTTGCCCTTCTCTGGACACGCTCAAGCACCTCAATGTCCTTCCTAAACTGAGGGGCCCAGAACTGGACACAGTACTCAAGGTGCGGCCTAACCAGTGCAGAGTACAGGGGCAGAATGACCTCCCTGCTCCTGCTGGCCACACCATTCCTGATGCAGGCCAGGATGCCATTGGCCCTCTTGGCCACCTGGGCACACTGCTGGCTCATGTTCAGGCGGGTATCGATCAGCACCCCCAGGTCCCTTTCTGTTTGGCTGCTCTCCAGCCACTCCGACCCCAGCCTGTAGCTCTGCATGGGATTGTTGTGGCCAAAGTGCAGCACCCGGCACTTGGACTTATTGAACGCCATCCCGTTGGACTCTGCCCATCTGTCCAGGCGGTCAAGGTCCCGCTGCAGAGCCCTTCTGCCCTCCAACTCAGACACATCTGCCCCCAGCTTTGTATCATCTGCAAACTTGCTGATGACTGACTCAATGCCCTCATCCAGATCATCTATGAAAATGTTAAAGAGGATGGGGCCCAGCACTGATCCCTGAGGAACACCACTAATATTAGAACTGGTATATTAGAAGACACTTGTAGTAACCAATATTTACAGTCTCTGAGGACAGAATTAAAAGGGTCGTATGTAATATTGTTGTGCTTTCAAGTCTACAAATTCATAGAACTGGGACTACAAGTGGTTGAACCTGTGTCCAAGCCAGCAAACCTGCCCTGACATCCACCAGCTGTGTATCTGATCCTTACAACTGCACAAACAACACAATACAGACCACACTTTGCATGTGAGAGAAGGTGTGGCTATATGGAATTATGGTCCAAGTAGGATTTAACACATTTTGTACAGAGCAGTTTACTCAACCTGAATATTTAGTGCTGTAAACAGAGAAAATCCCAGTGCGCATTATTTATCCTGGAATGAAACACACATTTGAAGATACACTCTTTCCTGCCTTTGGTCTTGCACAGTAAGGGCTGGTTTGGTTGCCTTTGGCCTGGCAATGCTATTGTCAAGTCAGAAACATGAAAAATATCTGCTATTGTTAATGAAAATTGTTGTGGCAGCCCAAGGGCTAACTTCATAATTGCCGTAATATATTGCCAAAGACAGATGTGTTACAGGGGAGACAATTCTGCTCCTGTGTTTTTTATGTGAGTGATATATGGAGAAATAAGAACAAAGAAATGAGAATTGTGAACGAATGGGTGGACTAGTGTCCTGGATATCCTGTAAATTAATCAAGAAGCCAAATTTCTTACCTTTGTGATCCTAAATCTTTGGAAATTTTGATTAAAAAGGGAATGTTGAATTCTATCGTTCAGGTGGGTTCTTAAGCCTGATAAATCCTCAAATCCAACTGCTAAGGCTCTACACCCCCCTGAAATCAGTCATTTTCAAAGGAATAGCTGAGTTCAATAGCCCTCTTCAGAAGCCAGTGTTTATTCTGATTAGAGGCTGAAATTTCATCAAAAGAGCAAGGATACAGCTCAGCCGTCAGACTTACTCAGTCTTTCTTTCTTAACCAAAAATGGAAAGGGGAGGAAACAAAGATACACTGTTTTGACTAGTACAATATCCTTTGTGGAACAGAGAAGACTGGCAGCTTAAGAGGTTAAAGGTTTCCATGAGCAGTTTTGACGGATTTTGGAATGACAGAAGGAAGTTGTGGCTTTGTCTCTAACCTGTGAAAATGTGAAGGAGGCAAAGATGTTTTTATTCCTGGACTTTATCCTATTTACATAAAAGTCAAAGGTAAAACTTCCCTACATCTAACCACATATACAGATTTTTTTAGAGGCATCAAAATACCTTAAAAATATATTGCAGCATTGTGAGATAGATTCCCAAGAGCTTAGAAAACCAGATCCATGAAAGAGGCACTTGAAACCTGAAGAGTCAAGGTTCATACACTGAGAGGAACCACTTCACGAGCTGGGCTCCACTGGATCCTGCTGGCACATGGTATCGAGTGCCTTTGCCCTCACTTGGGAAAGGTATATCACTGCCAGCACAAACATTGCCTTCTTTTACAATCTTCAGATATTAAAATATTTTCAAGTTTGCTTTATGACCTTGGAATCTTCTGGTCCTCCCAGCTAGCACATTACCAGTAACAGAAAACCCTATTTTTTTTCCCTGTTCAGTCCTGTCTATTTAATTTTAATAGAACTTGCCTCTAAATGCATTTATCAACTTAACGGCAATGAGACAGAAGTCCAGAACATTCACTTCTGTTTCAGTTTTAAATAACTTTATCACATGTGCCTGCACCAGGGGGAGCAGAAATCTGCAGACACCAATTAGTGTGACCATTGCAGTCGACACACAATGGATCATGTAAGAGTGATTGCGACTAGGAGCTACCCTGCAGCCCACCCGATCAATTCATGGTAACACCCAAATCTTCCTGTTACCAAAATGAAGTAATGTCCCAGTTGTAACTTACACAATGAGACCACACTGCTTTTAAATTTTAGTATTTTTCTGTTCATGTCTGCTCTATCGTACACAGAGCTTTTTAATTTTCATTATTTTTCTGTTCATGTCTGCTCTATCCTACACAGAATTGCAAAAAGACAAAACTATTTTGTTTGGAAGGGACCTCTGAGGGTCATCTAATCCAAACCACCTCAAGCAGGGCTGGCTACAGCAAGGTGTCCAATAAAGTTTAAAATTCCACAACCTATCTGGGCAATCTATTCTAGTGATTGACCATCTTCACTGTAAAAATGTGTTTGCTTCTTGTGAGATGGAGTTTCCTGTTGTTTTATTTATGCCTTTCACTGGGTACCACTGAAAAGACTCTGGTTCTATCTCTATGGCCTCCCAACAGGCATAGTAAGGTCCTTCCTGAGCCTCCTCTAGGCTAGAGTCCCAGCTCTCTTGGCATCAATTCATCATGCCTGTGGATTTGAGACTATTTCTAATTGTTTGAAGAAGGTTTCATCTACCTTGTCCTGGCCAGATAGATACCAGATTCCCACTGTAGTGGTCTGCCTGCTAATCTTGACCTAAACATCGATGGCTCTGGAAAAGTATGCATGATTAAATAACTTATCTGGCACAATTTCCCCTTAATATACTGAAATATTTTACCTCAGGTGTATCAATAGCTGGCAATTGCTCTATGTACTGGAGATAGTCTTCGACTGTTTTCCCTTTTGGAATAACATAGCCTTTGTAGAAACGAAAGTCTTCACTAAACATATGGTCTCCAAACCACACGCTTGCATAGGTATTCAGCAGCACTTTGTCAAGGTCATCAGTTACACGGCCACCATACTGTACTTCTCCAAGCATGTAGCGAACACAACTCCAGTTCACTCCACGTTTGATGTCCGTATCATCCAAATGATTCTGAACAAACTGTACACTGGCTGCAAAGTCTGCCTGATTAAATTCATAAGGAATATTCCAGCCCAGAGGACCAAACTTTCGTCTTTCCTGTAAAACAGATAGAGGTAAAAGGCTGATTAATAGTAACTGTGAAGAAAGCATTAAGTGCCAAAGAGTACATGAAATATGTAAGAATGCAGTAGTTAACTGGGGATTATTTCACCAATGTTTAAAAAATTATTCTTCTCTTAACACATAAAGCTAAATGTTTGATCAATTATCTAGTAGTTAAATACTTCTTCATTCATCAGTATCAATAGAAAGATACTGATACAAGGAATATTAACATTTTCACAAAAAAGCCCCCTCTCTTTTCTAGGTGCGGTGAACCTGTGAGCCCAGAACTGCAATTTTTGAATTTCAAACATGGAGATACTGGTTTAGGTAATTATGTCCAAATGCTTCAGTTATGATCTATGTCTGTGGTACCCTATTGACTACAAATATTTACATCACTAATATCTCTGCATGGTGCAAACACAAGGAGCAAAGGCTGCTTCTTACTAAATCATTTACAGCTAGTAGCATGTAGTTGTTAGGGCAATATCTGCTATTTAAACATTCTTGATTTCCACCAAGAAAGAAGTGATGGGCCAAAGACAAGCACACCACATTCTTCCATAGGCCCACAATATATCAGTGCATGGATTCCACAGTATTAAATTAACTAGGCACTAAACAAACAAAGGATACTGCAAAATCTATCAATAGAAAGATAAAAAGCTGTGGTTAATCCATAAAACACTTTCTTTAATGGAACTCCTGAAAGGCATGACTCAAAATTATCTTCCACCTTCATTTCCTCCTTCAGGTTTCAGTGCAGGAAGGATTTATATTCACCCTTTTAGTCCTTCTCATTGTGAACACACAAGTTATAAGACTTTGGTTTTCCAACCAAAGCCGTAAATTTCTTTAATGTGCTTTTATGATTTAAAATATTAGTAAAAAACCCAGTTAGTTGAAAGACAGATCACACAGCCATGCACAAAGATTTTAACAGAGCACATTAATTGATCATTAGTTGACTGTCCTTTTTCACTCTGAAATACCATTACTGTTGGAGGCAGATCAACATTAACAAAGTTCTGAGTTCTAAAATCGTAGCAGTAATAAAGATGTGTTGTTTTACTTATTTACTTTTTTTAAAAAAATAATCTATCACATAGGATTCCCATTTAAACATGTTTTCCCTTTAACAACATGGTGTATTAATAAATATGGTGTTAATATGGAAGAAAAGTTTATATTTTTAAACCTGAACAGTTGTGTGAAGAAATGCGACTGCATATAGCAATGGTTTCCATTGCGGCATGTTGCTCACTTCTAGGTGATCCTGAGTAACAGCAGAGTATGTTCGTTTTAAGCCAGCTTTCACACCTAGAAAAGAAGTATAAAACCGTAATATATGAGGAATAAAAAGTAAGGAACCTGTAACATTGTTCCATGAACCTATAAAGGACATCTGCAGGTAGCGGCATAGTTTGAGTAAGAGAAAAATACCCAACAGCAGGAGAGCAACAAGTTAGAAACGACTGAGAAAAGCTCATTGTGTTCATAGCACACAGACTAACATGAAATAGTTGAGGCCAGAAGTCATCTCTGGAGGTCACCTTGTGGCCATTTGTATTTTGAGTAGGGAGTTTACAAATTCAAGAACAAGCTGTTTGACCAGGCTCCCAATGGATTAAACTTTTTCTAATGCTGCAGTGGTATTTCCTGGATTTCCATCTGTGTCCATCACCTATACTTGGCACCACTGAGAAAAGCCTTGCTGTTTTCCTTACTCACTTCCTTCACTTATCTGTGTGCATTGGTAAGAAACCCCTCTCCCCAAAGTTAAACACTTGTAACTATTTTGGCCTCTCCTCATGCACTATGTTCTCCAATCCCTTCACCATTTTTGTGGCATCTCACTGATCTAGTTCTGTCCATGGCAGACTCTGGGCAGGTCAGACCTGGACAAACCACTCAAAGTGTGTTCTCACCACTGGTGAGCAGAGAAGAACAAACTCTCTCAAGCTTCTGGAAATGACCTTCCTAGTGCACCTGCAAGTGTTGCAGGCCAACAGCAGTTTTCTCCAACACTGCTGGCTCATGTTCCACTTGATTTCCATCAAGAGCTCCAAGACTTTTTCTGCAAAGCTACTTTACAGCTGGGCAGACCCATCAGGTATAGGTGTATGACTTCTCCCCTAGGGGAAGTATTTACTCTTTCCCTATGTTGAAGTCCAGCAGATTTCTGTCGGATCATTGCTCTAGGCTGTGAATCTGATACTGAAAAACAACATGATCTATCAGGCCCTTTCCCCCCCACTTTGTATCAACTATAAGCTTGCTGAAGGGGTCCCAATCAGGTCATTAGTGAAAACTTTAACCACTGCTAGCCTCAGTATTGACCGCTGGGGTGACTCCTCTCCAGATGGATTTTTGCTGCTGACCACAATTCTTTGGGCCTGGGAATCCACAGAAATTGCAACTCCCCCATCACTGTCCACTTCTCCAATGTCTACTGCTTCAGTGTGTATTTAAAGATGTATTTGGTGGTTATGTCAACAGCTTTCTTGACGTCAAAATAAACAACACCTTATTCTCTCCTCTTATCCACTAGACCATCTTGTAAAAGGCTAACAGCTTGGTCACAGGGCTCAAGCAGTAAATAATCAATGGGCTAAGGCCAGAAAAAAATCAAAGTACACCAGGGACCGATATTGTTCAATCACTGGCTTGGATTAGCAGACAAAAGGCAACATCAGTAGATTTGCAGACAATACTAAATTAGAGTGTGGCTGACATGGCAGAGCATCATACTAAATCGCAGAGCATCAGTCGAGAGGGATCTAGAGTGAAACAAAGACTTTGCCAACAAAACCTGTATGAAGTTCCACAAGGAGAAGTACGAAGTTCTGCACCTGCAGCACAATAACTCTCTGCATTTGTACAAGCTGAGAGCTGCCAGCTGAGATCTGCTGGTAAGCACTTCAGGATTATCGCAAATGTCAGGTTGACTAAAAGCCAAAATTGCATTGTTTTTACAAAGGAAGCAATCCAGGCAGTGGGCTACCTTAGAAAAAGCACAGCCAGCAGACAGAAGGAAGTTCTTATCACTTTCCACTTAGCACTAACCAAAATGCCCCTCAGACATGCTGTGCACATTTGGCACACAAGGGAGGTATGGAGAAAATGGATGGGACAACAATGGGACAAGAAGGCTGAGTTTATTGAGTATGTTGAAGAGGATGCTGTGGTGTGCAAAACCCAGCTGTGAAAACTCTGAAGATTGAAAGGCAGCAGATAACTGCAGACACAAATGAAGACATATGTCTGTACAAAACTGAAATTTTGAGCTCTCAAGGACAACCCTGCTACTTGTTACTTGCAAACAGCACAGGCTGCAAAAAGTAAAACATCCTGAATCCTCCCATTAACACAGAAATGTGAGTCAGAACTGCCAGCTGGGATATAGATCACACATGGTGCCTCAGCACACAGACACTTAGGTGAGACAAACCAGGGGCTTAGAGGCCCAGAAAGCATGAGATGAACATCCTAGCCTAAGGAAACATCCTAGAAGTGTGGAAAGATCCTGAAGGTAGGGAAGATGCACTGAGGCAAATGCCAATCCACAGATGTCTCTTTCTTATTCCTTTTCCCTTCTTTGGGGAGTGAAAGGGGTTAACAGAGAGCATCTATCACTGTCTAGTGGCTGGCCCAGCCTCAGCCCATAACACAAAGTCAAGACAAAATCGATACAGCACAGAAGGCTGTGAGCATGAGAGAGCATCTAAAATAAACACGTAACTTAAAAGCTCTAATGTCATTGGTTCTTGAGTAAACCCCAGTATTTAGATCCACTATGAGTTGTTATTAACTGTCTTGTGTGTGACAGAGGCTGAGGGTCAATTCAGTAGCAGCTCAGAAACACTTAAAGCAGAATTTCAAAGATGTTGGGGTCCATCTCCTGTCAGTAGTGTCAGATGACTTAACAAGAAGCAACAGGCACAGCTATACACTGCAGCTTGGGAGGTTGAGTGTTCAGCAAAGTCTTTCTTTTTCCTTACCCACTAAAGCACAGGTTTGGTCTTCCCCTGCATCCCCAGGTGGAGTCACCAGGATCAAAACAAAAGAGTGATGGAGTTTACTAAGCTTAATGAAGTGTTCTCCACAGGTTCTTTGCATACTGCTAGCAATTTCTCTTACAGTACCAAGAAAGATCCATTTTCTCCCCAAAAGTTATGCTTTACACATGGCAAGCCTGACTTACACAGTGCTATATTTAACTGATAAAACAATGAAGTATAAAAACTAAAACACAACACAGCATATAATGAGGGGAGGGGGAGCTAGCCACAAAACTCAGAGAAAGCAGGGCTTCCTACCTTGAGGGGGTTCATTAGTAAATTTGATAGAGGAATGTAAAAGATTAATAGGAAACTCCGGGTGAGCCTCTGTAGTGATCCAGGTCCTGAAACCTTCATTCATAAATTCTGTTGTGGTGATGGTGTCCATTAATTCACCAAGGAACTCTAAGCCAAGGTGGCAGTTCTGTAGAAGGAGCCATCCTCCATCTTGCATGCACTGACTTAACAGGCGCCTTGCATGGACTTCCTGACCCTGACCCATTGAAACGGTGCAGCAGGGAATGTTCTGGAAGGACAAAACGAAAGGTTTTGTTTGCAATAGTTCTTTTGAATGTTTATACACGTTACACTGCTTCTGTAGGTCCATGTGTAGTGACATTGTGCCACAGAGAAACTGCTAATATCAGCGGAGGCTGACTGTATTAAAACAGAGTGCACAAAAGAGCAAAACCCTCCAAGCTGCTCATAACTTTCACCTGCTGAAAGGAAACTACATCCACTGGACATCCTTTTCTGCAGGTCTGACAAAGTCAATTGGATAAGACAACAGAAACAATTTCTCTTCCCTTTCGCCACTCTCTCAAATAAAGTAAGAAATACACACAGCAATGCAGTTGCCTTACTGTTCTTTTCCCTATCATGTTGTCTATCATGACAGACAGGTATGAAGGCTCCACATAATAATTAATGCACTGAGTAAAGCAAATATTTACTTCATGTAACAGGGAACTGTCAAGGAAGCAGGCAGGACAGGAAAGGTTGGTTCACTTTAAGTCATTCCTTGGCAAACATCCTGTATTTTTAACTGTCAGTTGTGGAGCCACAGATTCAGAATCATAGAATCATGGAATCATAGAATCATTACGGTTAGGAAGGGACCTCGAAAGATCATCTAGTCCAATCCGCCTGCAACAGTGGTGATCTGCTAGCTCTAGCTAGTTTTCTAGATGTGAATTGGCAATGGTTGTAAGCTGGAACATAAGAGGTTCCACATAAATATGAGAAGGAACTTCTTCACAGTGAGGGTAATGGAGCACTGGAACAGGCTGCCCAGGGTGGTTGTGGAGTCTCCTTCACGAGACATTTAAGACCCACTTGGATGTGTTCCTGTGCGACTTGGTCTAGGTGATCCTGCTGTGTCAGGTGGATTGGACCAGATGGTCTTTTGAGGTCCCTTCCAATTCCTTATGATTTTATGATTCTATGAATTTTCTGGACTCAGAAGACACAAAGCTCATAAATGTAAACACAAGAATTCTGAAGTCTTTCCTCCAGAGGCCATGGGACAAGAAAAGATAGTGGCTCGATTAAAAAAAACCAACCAGAAGATGATACAAGCTCTCATGAAGGAATCTGAAAAAGACTCACAACCTAGTGAGCTATCAGGACCACACAAGTCTGTAAGTAAAGTGCAGGCAGACTCCCTCTTGCTCATTGTTCCTACTCCTCTCATTCTTGCTAAATATGTAGCCTCTTGGCCCACGCTCCCTTCCTGACTCCTACCACAGAAAAGCAGAACTATCAAACTCAATTGATTCTATTATTCTGTCTGCACGTTGAGGGCACATGAATTGATGAAAAGACTTTGTTTCATAGACAGTTTCTTGTTCAAAACGTACAGGTGAGTATCCCTCACGCAATGAACAATCTGCTGCTTAAAGGCTTATCAATCTGTACCTATGTTCAGCTGTCTGAGAGCTAAAAAGGTTAATCTTAAGTTTTGCTGCTGCTGGGACTCTCTCACTGTGAAACAAAAAAGCAGGAAGCCCTCCAGTCCTAAACAGCATGGATGAGGCCGCCCTACTTTTACAGGAGAAAAAGGTTAAGCACATGGACACAAGCTGTGCCGGGTCATTTGGCCTCAGGGTCACAGAACAGGCCCTGACCTGATTTTACTGAACAGTATAAATACAGCTGCTCTATATGATCTGCCACATCCTGGCAGAAGATTTAAGATGAGAATGCCAGGGATAAGAAAGCAGCTAAAACCTGCTCTCAGGTCAGTAAAATCTGAGATTGCAGCTAGGAGAAGCAAAGCTAAACAGCCCGTGAAGCTGGCTGTGTGCTGGAGGAGCAAGCTTTACCTTTACTAAGGCATATCTGAGTGCAGCCAGCACTCCCACGAGTCAAAGATTGTGACTACTACCGCAGAGTGCATAAATATTCCGCTGCAACATTCCTAACGATATTCCCTAACAAAGCATCTACTCGTAATTTGCTCCTCTCAGCAACGTTACCTCTCAAATGTGTAATCATTAAAGGTTATAGAAACGTCAAGACAAGGAAAAAATATCTTTCATCATGGATTGTCCTCGTTTTACTCCTTCTGAAAGGATTCTATCAAAATACAGAGCGTTTCTCTCGATAGTGAGTCACACTAATATAACCGTGTCATCTTAATATATTGCTCTCCAGATGAAAACACTATCATTTTAGTCACTACATTGGCCCTGACAGTTCTGTTGAAGATTCTGAAGTTTTATCATTCCTTGAAAAGAATAAACTATTTCTATGATATTAAAAATTACTAGTTTTAATGAAGTCAAAGTCCTGGGCATAATGGACTTCATTTTAGTTCAGAAAGTTACATTTTCACTGCATAATCAAGTGAACTAGAGGCAAAAAAATCCAGTTTAAGGATAGAGCTTGTCTGGTTTATAAACAACATTTTATAGTTCAGGAATCACAGACATAATTTCCATTTCTTTGGGAGAAGGCCAACTACACTACACTACACTGAACTACACTACAACTGAACAACTACACTTTAGAGTGAAAAATAAATTATCAACACAAATTGGACATTTTCAACTGCAAATAGATAATGGATTTATACTGTCAATATCATACTTAGAGGTATCAGCACTGACAATCCACTTTAAATCCTAAACTCTAGTACTCTGTATCACAGTCAGACAAATTAAAAGTCCTGATGTTTAAAGAGAATGAGTGTCTAAACTTTTTAATTAGTAATCTAAAGAGATTTGTTGGTGCAAGTGAGTCTTAGTGCATTCCAAAATCCTGTGCCTCTAAATGAAGGTGCATTCTAACAGAGTGGAAAATTTATGGAGATCTACTGTGAATAACTTCTTTTTGGGAAAAATATACTTGCACCTACATTGCAATCCATGAAATGAAAAGCACAAAGTATCTGAAAGTTATGCTGTGCTGTAAGAAATGTTGAACACTTCCATCAAGTGAACTGATTGAATGGTAGTTTCTCCAAATGAACTGCTTTTGGCACCATATTTATTATTTTTTTTCCTGTATCTTCCTATAATTGTCATACTGTCAGCTCTTACAGTGAATGCAACCACAAATACTGCTTTGTATTTGTGGTTTCCTGAGTACTTTCACTAAGTGATGAACTATGATAGTCTACTACATAAAGTCAAGGTGTTCATTGGAATCAAAGAACTGGAAAAAGGAAGAATGTAACATTTCAACTTCTTCACCAGATATATGTTAGCTACTGAACCAAAATTAACTTCCAGAGAACAACAGTATTAACATAAATGCCATCATTTGAAACTGTTTAAAATGTGGACATTCCACTTGTAGTTCAAAGGATAGTTTTACATTTTTTTATCGGCTCTAGAAAACTCAGTTTAGGAGGGTACCTTTGATTTTGCAAGACGTTCTATATTTTCAGTGGGGTCAGACCCCATTGATAAAAAGCATGTCAAAGGTGTTCGGCAGTCACTTTCTGTCCACATTGCTTCCATGTCAAGAATAAACCCTTCTGCATATTTTCCTCCAAGGGATTCTGCAATGTAATGTCGAGCCTAAAAAAGAAAAAGTTACCAGATAATAGGGACCTTTTTTATTTTGAATGTAACATCAATCACAGATGTGGATTAACAAATACCCACATTAGAAGGCAATGACTTTCTAAACTTTCATTTTCAACTTTGTTGTATCAGAAGTTAGAGTCATCCACAGTAGGCAGCCATTGACATTCTCCAACAGCAAACTTCAAACAAAGAAAACAAAGAATTCTGCTCACACAACAGACACCCTGTGAATGCTGTTGCTGACGATGCTAAATGGGTTTTTTAAAAGAACTAAAAAAACCCATGCAGAATAGAACCTCTGACTGCTCTGAGGACAGCCCAGATAGTGCCCCTAAATTACTGATGGCTAAAGCTTGGTGGACAGACAAACAAAAGAGTTTCTCTTCACCAGCCACATTCTTAGCTTTTCTAAGCATGTATTGTTGGCAGTGTCTCTACAGCATGGCAGATTAGACTGATCTTTCATCTGACCCAGTTACAATCCTCTATATATTTGTTGGAACTTCAAACAAATTCTCCTGTCCCGTGGTTATACAATTCAAGTCTCTTACACTGAATATCTATTTCTACAAAACATAAACACCAGTCAGACTTTATCCTTAAAGGTCAAACCTTCCCTATGCCTCTATTGTACTCTTTTCACAGACACTTTCAAAAAGGACTTCTGAAGTTATGCTGGTGTATGAGATGCTTTTTTGAGTTATATGATTTTCCAACTGTGTAAACTACTAGTGCAGATGCTGAAGCGTGTGTTATAGAGATAAACGCTCAGGAGCAAGGTGGACTGAGGAAGATGACTATTCCAGGAAAGATAACTCAATCATTTACTATCAAGTGTAACTTCTGCCCTAAGATAAGAGAGGTAATATTTTGTTACACTTGGGGAAATACAGTAGAAAAAGATGATGAAGATACCAAAAAGGATCCCCTCTATCCTCAAAAATCAAAATAATTTCAGTTTTTGAAACCACTATTCTGAAACATTCTTTCTCAAAGATAGTTGTGCAAGACATCAAGAGTGTTGATAAGTCATCAGTAGCAGCTTAATTATTTTGGTTCAGAGCAGACAGAGCTCCAATACTTTTATCTTATTTAGCAGATGAAGAGAAGAGGAAAAAGGGTGGAAGGCATCTCGCTGAAAAAGAGGTCCCTAAAAAAAAAGGTGTCTCCTAATTACAACACAGATGTTATCAGACCGTGTAACATGCAAAGTAGAGATATATGGGAAATCAGAAGTACTACTTTCCAGTGTAGCTAAATACAAACACAAAAAAAGAAAAGAGGATGTTCCTAAGCTCATTCATCAATTTGAAAACTGCACAGGGAAGAAAAAGCCAGATACCACAGGCTGTGGAGAAACTGCTACTGTACTACAGTTTCTTTTATGATATCTGCCATGAGACTCTTAATTAATACTTCCTCAGCATGGAGAGTATGTAAACAGTTTATCTGCTGTTTTAGAGCACCTGTCATCAAAGTGAACTGTTCTCTTTCCACTTCTTCTGTGAAAAAATTCTTCTGATTCACTAGAAGAATGCTACTGCTTTACAAGTCTGACTCCACTTTAGAAGCATCACTCAAAAAGAATGGTATTCTTCCAGCTCCATCACAATTTATTTCATGTTTCACAATGCCCTTTCTAATTCACTGCAGTTAAATAAGTTAATATTTCTTCTACATGTATTTGTTGTCAGGATTTCAAAGTAGCTCACTCAGCAACACAAAGTACAACAAAAAACAAGTTCAGATAACATGGGTTTGGAACTAGCAGCTCTCCAGAAGACACCACAGGACATAGTTGTTGCATGAAAGCATATTTTACCTGGGCAACAGTATGATCAGGGCACCAGCTACGGACAAGGAGCAGTTTGTGGAATTGATCCAGTAAGCTGTCATACCCGTTTGGAATTACAGCTTTTTCAGGCGCTTCTTCATCAAACCAAGCTTTCCAGGACTTCTCATTCCTAACAACTTGCACCAGAAGTTGATTAAAAGGGTGCAAGCTAGATAACTGCACAAGATTGAGCCATGTCATGTCAAGGATCCACTTTTTGGGTTTTGGTTCCACAGAATTTAGATCCAAACTGGCACCTCCTGCAAAACAGAAAGCATCCCAGAAAACAAGCATTGTTAAACAGAAAAGTAACAAGTAATAAAAATACGCACTTCTACAGCTTAAGGAGTAAAAATCTTTCTAAACTAGGACATGGAGACCTAAAATTTGCATGGAAGAATAATTTAACAAAGATAGTTTGGAGAAGTGGTTTCACTGCTTCTCCCAGCAATTGTGTCGCTTTTCTCCAACTGTAGAACTGGAATAAGAATTGCCTGTCTGAATGGTACACCAAACTGAGTCTCTAGCCCAGTTGCAGAAAGGACCTAGATTACAGGACCTCTCACCTAGATTACAGGATGAGAATGCACATGATGCATTCATTTCCAGGCCTGTGGGACTTCAACAGCCTCTCAGCTCAGCCACCAGCCAGCCTCATGATCATTTGCACCTCGAGCTCAGCTGAGTCACAGCTGATCATAATAGTTGTTTTCAAAGGAAACCGAGATATTTGCACGGCAAGTACCTGACCAGATTTATCTTGTCTTGCTACCTGATTGTACTCCTCATATCTTGGAGACAGACAAGTCCAAACCCATCAATACTGGATAAAATTTACTAGATTTTTTCTTTGTCACTGTGTCTTAGCAGTGACAGGCAATGGTGGCATAATGCAGTGGTGGTATAACGCACTGAAGGCTACGTCTCACAGTGTTGTACAACACATAAGAGATTTCCTCTTTGTTTATACTGATACTTAAATGTGATCTCAAGTCCTCATGTATTCACATGCCTGCTCACTAGCCATCTAGAGACATGTTGCTGACTGTCCCCAAGTCACAGACGTGTGGCAACTCAAAAAGAGGCATACAGGAGAAAAGTTGTGGCTTCTTACAAAGTAACGGATTTTTTTTCATTGAGTTTTCAATCAAAGCAGTTAAATATCCTCATCTAAACAGTATTTTGATAATAAATAATCTATATTGCTCTTCTGGAAAATTTGTTGTTTAATTTCTTCTTGGACTACGCTTACTTTCATTCTTCAGATAAAAAAAACATTCACCACCAGTAAGGACTTATAGCAGCCATCCAGTACCTCAAGGGGGTTTATAGGAAAGTTGGAGAGAGATTTTACACAAGGGACTCTAGTGATAGGACAAGAGGGAATGATTTCAAGCTAAAAGAAGGTAGACTTAGATTAGTCCTTAGGAAAAAAGTCTTTGCTATGAAGGTGGTGAGGCAATGGAACAGGTTGCCCACGGAAGCTGTGGATGTCCCATCCCTGGAAGTGTTAAAGATCCTGGGTAGGTGTCTCTGTCTATGACAGCAGGGTTGGAAGTAAGTGATCTTCAAGGCCTCTTCCAAACTAAACCATGATCCTATTCCAAACTAAACCAGATCTACAGATCTATAGGTCCATTGTGTACAACATACTGTGTACAACATTACTGTAAGGTCTGCAAAATCTATATATATCTATGTATAAATAGGAAAATTTTTAGAGAAATTACCTTTGATCAGTGTCTCAAACTCAGCATGAGAAATTTTCTTGGCCTGCAAGTCAATCTTCAGTGTCAGAAGCAATGTAAATAGGAACCTGTGATTTTCATACAGCCCTCGAACTGTGTACTTGAAGACTTCATGGGTGAGATGTTCCATTATATACAGTACCCTTTTTGCTGTGATTTGAGATTTCTCAGATCTTTCCACTGAGAGGTCAAAAATGCCAAGGAACTGCCGTAAAGATGTTTGGTACATGACGTTAACCAAGCTCATTTCCACAATTAGGAAATAAAGGATGCTCCCACGACTAGCAACAGGCCGATATTCTTCACGCGCAGTATTGATTTTCACCTCTGTCTCCGCTGCTATGTTTAATTTTTCACTGACCTTAAAATTAATTGAAAAGACCACACAGATTAAGTCGTGTCACCTGTGATTTACACTGCACAAGCAAAATAAAACCCTCTTGGTTAAGACAGGAAGTTTTAGTCAAGCCCTGCTTCCTCTGTCAGCGTTTCAACAGAAACGTGTGTCTTCATGTATTCAAATACCAAGTGCAATGGGATTTCATTCCAACCTACACCTGCAAATGCCTGGAATACAAAGCAGTATCCAGGAAATAGTTTAATTCTGCAAAAATTGATTAAAAAAAAAAGAAGCTAGTATTATGTCTCAGGAAGTTAGATATTACTCACTATAGCGACTCTGAATGGAAAAAAAAATAACATGGATGTCTACAAAACAGTCTAATAGCCTTTAAATTACAAGTACAAAATGCTTCTGCAGGCATTGAGAATTTACCTCTTCTGCAGTTGTCTTAGCGATTCTTAGGACTTCTATCAGAGACTCATCATCAACCAGAGAGCCCTCTGTACTGGTTAGACGGAAGAGTAGATTATCTTCAAGCTCTTGCATTTTCCTCTTGTTAGATGTCACTTCTTCCATTAGTTTGACTCTCTCTGTCTCTAGTTCCTGTATTTGGAAATTTTTCTTAGAATATTTAAAATTAATTCAAATAAATCTTCTTTATAATGACACTGAAAACCATATGATTTCATTCAGGCTTTGCTGCTTTTTCTACAAAGTTCAGAAATGTTATATACTAAACTAACTTAAAAGTACACTGCATTGATTTGATTCATGTAGCATAGTGAGGAGTAAAAACACATCTGAATTACCATGAAAAGCTTCCTGATAGTAAGATGCATAAAGCACTAAAACTAGTTTGCAATGGGAAGTGATAAAAGCCACATTACATTAAGTATTTAAAATTAAATCACTCAAAAGACTGAAAGATGTGTTGTAGCGATGGATCTTGCATTGTTAGGGAAGCTGACTGGATGACCTTTCCATTTCTAATTTCTAAGATTATGTGACTGCAATATATACTCCTCTACTGATGATAAAATAGGAAATGTTACAATTATTATCTATGTCACAGGGAATTTTTATGGTGCTTCTTCAAGACAGACAAGGTGATGCTGCTGTGGCAGGGGGATTGGACTAGATGATCTTCCGAGATCCCTTCCAATCCCTAATGATTCTATGATTCTATGAACAATGACAGAAAAGACAGCACCAAGTGAAATCAGGCATCTATACCCTACAGTCCAACACAGCTCACAGATACCCTTGCTGCCCACCTTTACTTAATCAATCAAGTCAACCTTCCTGTAAGAAAAGGGTAAATAACAATCTATCCACACCTATGACTTTAGTTTATTTACTTTCTTGTCAATGTGCCAAGGTAGAGGAAAAAAAGGAGAAGTACAGTCCTGCAGTACAGGAGAGGTTCTCTGGTATTTCAAAGAAGTTACACATTTCTTTAGTGTCACAAACTTCTTATCTGGAACCGTGTTTGTGATACATTCTTGGACTTTCTAACGTAGCTCTGTGAAAGCTACAGATAACTGCATCCTAACTGAGGAGAATGACTTAAGCATCAGCCATTTGGCTTCTGCATTTTCTCCTCTTTCTTCATCATTAATGTATGAAAACATTAGAATTACACAAAAGAAGTAGTTCTGTAGAACACTCACACATGCATTTAAGCACATGCTTGAATTCTGCTTTAGGATGTGCTTTGTCTAAGAGCAGCACCTCATCTATTCTATTTCTAAGCTTCTAAAGGTTATCTTCCAGAAAATTAGCAAACACAGCAGACGACAGGCTTTTGTTTGCAAGAGGAATTCAGGACCACATTTGTAACATAAAAAAAAGCCATTCTGAACACAAATAGTGGCAGCAACTTCATTATCAAAGTATAAAAAGATGCTGATTTTTTCATACAGTAACAGGAGCAACCTTTAAAGCTGAGAAGAATAAAAAACTTCTTTGATCATGTATTTCATTGATCACTATAGCAATCTTTAAGAATGTCTTCGTTCCTTTAATCTATTGCTATAGCTCAGTGAACGTAAACTTGTCTTCTTGTTTGTAATAGAAAATCTGGCTCAGATTCTCAGTTCATGGTCTGCCTTTTCTTTGAGACACATTTATCCAAGCTCCATTTGCTCTTGCTGTCTATACCAGGCCATTCATCTCTTACTGAGACAGAAAAGACAAAACAACCATGATTTCTTCATGTCTATGAAAGGGAAAGTTTAGTAAATGTTGATCACCTGCAAC
Source organism: Rhinopomastus cyanomelas (assembly GCA_013400115.1). NCBI lineage: Eukaryota > Metazoa > Chordata > Aves > Bucerotiformes > Rhinopomastidae > Rhinopomastus > Rhinopomastus cyanomelas. The sequence continues at coordinate 895,057 of VXBP01006396.1, read as the reverse complement.
TACGTCCCTGTGCTGACACTAACCTGTTACCCTTGCTGCTCTCTTCAGCCGATACACAGCACTGGATGAGTATTTTTCAGTGAGTACATTTTTGCCCCAAGGTGAGGTCCAGGAGTTGCTACATATGTTCAATATGAATTCTCCAGCCATTTTGGCCATGAAAAATAACACCGAGAGAGACTATCTGTGTGTGGGGAGATGAGTATGTATCTTTTCTTCAAGATTTAGCAGAGCTTCTCCTCTGAGTATGTATCTTTTCTTTGAGAGTTTAAAAGCAAAAGCTTACATGTAGGTCATAAGAAAACAATTTCCTTTCTATCTTGATTTAAATATCTGTCTCCTATCTGATGTTTAGTTTCCCAAGTACTCCTGCTGATGCTGTTCAATTATATAAACATACATCTGCTGGAGTGAAGACTGAAAGTTCTGCAGCCCTAGCAACTCCCTCACCCTGCCAAGGATTAGATTTTCCTGTGCCATGTCAGCTGTGGCTTTTTCATTTTTCATGGAAAATTTCACGGGAAGTTTGGGCAATGACTTTTCTAGCCTCTAGTGATAACTGTCAGACTGAAGGAAGGGCACTTAGATCTCAGTCCTTACTTCAGCGAATGCTTGTTTGAGTGGAGAAGTGCTGGCGAGGGAAAGTGAGAGCACTGCTAAAGCAAACTGGATATAGAACAGGGTTTGGAACACTGAGGAAGGAGGAATTAATTCCCTTATGTGGGGAACTACTCTCACATGGTGAGTCTACGTGAGTTACCTGCTCAGAGGAGAAGCTCTGCTAAATCCAAACTTTAATCTTTGTTACTGTTCTCACAAAGACACACTCAGGAAATGCTCAATTTGAAATAAATAAGTCACTCAATTCGATGTGAAATACAGGTCCTATGCTTTCTCTTTATTGAGAAAGGAAGTAAATATTTCATTTTAGTGTAATTGGACCACAGTTTATTGATATGACTGTCACACTAAAAAAAATCCACTTTTCTCCCTAGTGCCTATGAAGAATTTACTCCCATGGTTTTGGATAACAAGGCTGTTAAATTAAATCACACAAAAAGAAATAGAAATTAAATTATTTTGGAGGATATATCAGATTTGATATTATGAAAAAAATACTCCTGAAAAACATCTGAGAAAGGATTTTCTTCATATTTGTTTTCACATAATCAATAGGAATTTTGGTAATGACAAAGTGTTCAGGCCTCCTTAAAAATCTCATTTTTCCTTGCACAGTAGTGCCTGGCTAGCAAAAGTAGTTCAAGTTCATAAGCATTTTTCATGTAATTCAAATTCAGTTTAAAAAATCATTCAGAAATAAAAGAAGTTTCTGACTGAACGAGGAACCTTTGCTATATGTGAAGGAATTAAGATGCTTTATGTATGTCATGTATATGCCTGTGATGTATTTTTAATGAATAATTTTGTTTATTCAAGTTTCAAGGCCAGATCTTAAAATAAACATTTAAGTCCCTCCATTCAGTTAAAAAAACAGCTCCGCATTGTGCATTTGCTGAAAAACAATCTTCTAAACTTTCATTTACATTTTTGTTCTTTCATTTAATTTCACCCAAGACACAGAACATCCCAAGTTGTCACCCAAGACCACAGACATCCACTCACGGTACAGATACTGAAGAAGCCTTCTTGCCATGCTGATAGTACAACTACCAGGTACCTGTTTTTCTGTGAAGATGACACGGCCAAGGAGCTGATCTTCCAGCCCTTTGAGAGTAACAGTAAAGTCAATCACTGTTGTCCTTGCACTGATTTCTGGAGTGTAGGCAGGGTTAGCCAATTTTGTTGTCATATAAAGGGTAAACCCCTTCATCAGGTCTACCTCCTTGTCACCTACTTTCACCTGAAAATAAAACATAATTAGTCAAGTTTCAAAGGCTGAAAGTTATTTTATTCAGGGCAAAGTAGAGGAATACTTTTATTACAGTTTCTTTTACAGCTATTAAAATGTATGCTTAAAGGGTAAAAAATCCCCAACCCATGAGTTCACTGCTCCTTCTTCTAAGCATTGCAAAGGTGTGAATCTTGGCAGTATTCATTCTACCATGTACCCACCATCTATTCTACTCGTTTTGACTTTCATGTTCACAATTCATCTTACTTTGTGTCCTGAACCAGATTTGATGAAATTTTTTTCCAAGATGTTATCAAGAGCAGGATCAAGTTCCTCTCCAATGTCTTGTATTAACAAAGGTCGGCCGAGGGACAGGCAGTCCTCTATGTGACTCCTGAAGAACTTGTGGTTCATTGCTGTAACCTAGGAAAATTGGTTGACAACAGAGCACACATTTGCAAGCATGCAAAAAGCACGATGAAACCCACTGCAGCTTGAAAAAACCATACTCACTCTGGAATACCTACACAAGAGATTGCATTTTAGGGACCAACACTCACATCTGCTGAAATAAATGGAGGCTTTGCATTAAGCTTAACAGAAAAAGGACTATGCACCCGATGTTTTCTTATTGCTACGTATGTATGTACATATCTACCCAATCCATGAATTTGCTTAATACCCTTTGAATGTTAATGGCTTTATGTCCAGAACACTAAAGCAGGAAAATATTTACAAGGTTCAGAGAAGAAACCAGTGTTACATAGGAGACCTGATCTCACCTCTGATTTTTAATTTCCAATCCAGGTCCTGTTTCACAATATAAAGCCTTAAATTGATAGAAGTCACATGGAATCCTTTTCATTTATTTACATTTAATAAATTTTAACATAAGTCTTTGAGATTATAATAAAATAGTCTTTCCAGGCATCTGTTAAACCACGGTCTTGGGATGTGTTTCTTCACAAAAAAGATAGACATTTCTAAAATAAATCCATGTCTTGCAGGCAGTGCTCTTTGAAAAACATATAATTAAGATATCTAGAGGCACATTACACAGCCTTTAAACAGCATATTACATAAAAATTAATACTGCGTTACACCACTCTGCACTTTTAGCTGTGTTATAATGTGAGCATACGTGCACCCACCAGCATGTTGCCTACATTATCCTGTATGGCATGCTGTAGCCATACCTAGGTACCTCAGCTTGTCTGACCTTCCAGCAGAGGCAGGGATGGAGAGGCATGAAATAACAAGGACGCAAGGAATGCTGATGGGCTTGAAATCACACCAGCAATGTCGATTTTAATCTACATCTCCCAGTCCCTACCTTTGTGAGTATGTGATATAAGATCCTTATGCAATTACTGGACCAGAGAATGGAACCTCTGTGTCTACAGACCACTTTTGCAGGCTGCAGAATGTGAGAAGGGTGGATCAGTTCAGGAATAAATATTTTTATCACATATATTTCATTATCAGGATCCTGCCTGAATTTAGGCTTTTGGTTTGATATGCCTCAAAGATCACTAGATTTCCCCTCTACCTCTAGATGTCATTTTTCTTTCAGTTCCTCCCTTTTTGTTTCCCCTTTTTTTCTCCTTAAGTGCTTGCCCTTAAATGTTATTGCCATGCAGCACCAACTGGCTGATCCTTTCTGGTCTTAATTTTGCAAATCATTTACTTACCTTTATACTTCTCTCTGTCTATGACAAGCAATGAAAAGATTTATCATAAAATACATACAGGCATAACATATAATTCCAATTTGCTCTTTAAATTCTGTTTTTGCAAGATGACAAAGTAGTAGCAGCTATTTCACCCTCACGCAGATCGGTCACAGAACTGGTGTCAACTTTAATTTCTGCATAACTCCATGCCATAAGCATCAGATTTAAATTACACATGGCCAAAGTATGATGACAGAAAAAACAGATCTAATGCTAATTAGAATGTGAAATGACAGACACATTAAAAAAAATGAATTAACTATTTACCTGAAGTCCATTATTCTTTTCCTTATTCTTAACCCAGACCTTTCCTTGACCTTGTGGATCAATCAGCAAAGGGTACCTAGATGCTTTTGTGACAATGATGCCATTTTGAATTGAAAGATCATCATTTGGAAGACCCTGGAGGTTCCATTCGTCCACTGTAGCATTGTCAACAAGCATATCAGTAAGGTTCAGGTCCTAAGAGAAAATTATGTATTACAAAATAAGTACCAGTTAGAGGAGTTATATTAAAATGTCACAAAAGCTTCATCCTGCTGTAAAGTTATGAAGTGCCTAAAATGTGTGTACACATCCTATGATCCTATGAATACAGGATGGCTTGTGGAAGAAGACTCAAAGAAGAAAGAGATGTGCCATGAACTACCATGGGAAGTTATTCATCGAATCATAGAATGATTAGGGATTGGAAGGGGCCTCAAAAGAGCATCTAGTCCAATCCCCCTGACACAGCAGGATCACCCAGACCAAGTCCCTCAGGACTGGATGTTTTATCCAGGCAGGTCTTAAATGTCTCCAGTGAAGGAGACTCCACAACCACCCTGGGCAGCCTGTTCCAGTGCTCCATTACCCTCACTGTGAAGAAGTTCCTTCTCATATTTATATGGAACCTCCTATGTTCCAGCTTACACCCACTGCCCCTCTATCTAGATGGCATTGAGAAGAGCCTGGCTCCATCCTCCTGACACCCACCCTTCAAATATTTATAGACATTAGTGAGGTCCCCTTCAGTCTCCTCGAACCTAAACAGATACAGCTCCCTCATCCTCTCCTCATCAGGGAGGTGCTCCACCTCCTTCATCATCTTCATTGCTTTACAGTGGACTCCCTCCAGCAGCTCCACATCCCTCTTGAACTGAGGGGCCCACAACTGGACACAATACTCCAGATGTGGTCTCACCAGTGCAGAGTAGAGGGGGAGAATACCTCTCTCAGTCTGCTGACCAGTCCCCTTCTGATGCACCCTAAGGCAAATTTTCAAATACTGTGAAACTTGTGCTACAATCACGAGTTAGTGAGACCATTGGATGCAGAACTCAATGGCTTTTTCACCTGTTAATGTTTGTACTATCCAGATGATTGAGGAATCTGAATGAAGCAACATAAACTGTTCTCAGAAGAGAAACTTTAAGAATCAAATTTCTAGTTGTGAAAAGGACAGTAAAACACTTAATTTTCAATAATTGGAACCTAAAACCATATTTAACTCCTTAAGCAGATGAGTGGGTGTCTAAACAGCTTCGATTTTTTCTTACTGCAGCAGGAAGTATCAGTCACTGCAACTCTGAAACTCATCTAATTTCAGTGTCTAACTACATAGATGATAGCTAATTTTAAACAGCTCTCTTTAAATTGTTATGCCTAAATGACTCACACACCCACAGCCAGTTAGTCTGTGACAAAGTGAGGCAGATGTCAAGCCTTTTGCTTGAACTGCAAAGCTGATTTCTTTCCTGTGAAGTATCAAGAGAGGTCCATATGCCACATTTTGTGAGTATTTAATTCACTGGAAAAAAGTACAACTACGTTACATACATTATCATTGCTGTCACAACGCTGTCTTTAACAACAGACATCTAAACAGAACGGTAATTATGGTTTGAAACGTGGTAATTATGGCATTTTGGAAAAACCCAAACCCAAAGACAGAAATGGTCAAAAAGCATTCCCCAAATTTTGAAGGGTGCAGCTGGGTGGCAATGTGGTCAGAACATCTTCATCAAGGCACAATTTTAGTTATCTGTTGCTTTCTAAGGACATTATACATTCAAGTTCTTACCCTCAAATGGTAAGAATCTTGACAGATATCCCCCAGGGTAAGTAGCTTTTAAAAACACTTTGTAGACTCAATTTGAGAAAGTGCCTCCCTGGGATGAATGTATGTAGGACAACTCCCATACCACACTGGTAAAGAAACTTGCCTGAGACTGCATTGCTGCTGGTACTTTATTTATAAATCCATCTTGGCTTTACATACTAGGTATCATGAGCTTTTAAGGAGCTTTGCTGTGCAAGCCAGAATCATCCATTTTTGTAAGCCACAGCTTAAATTGCACTGGGCTGTGAGGCTCACTCTGTCAGGCCAAGGTTAGCCACTGTTAGGAGAAGCATTATGCACCATGTAATATAAAAAACCTGATTCACAAGTCACTTCTATGAGATGAACAGCACGACAAACCTCTTATGGTACAGTGGTCTCCCTAACACCTAAGCATCAGATCCTCCAAGAACCTGAAAAGAAGATGCATGAAGGACACAGTTTCACAGTGGTTCAGTCACAGCTGTATGCTAGTCGCTCACTTGCTACCAGCATTTACCAGCAGCACCTTCTCTGTCACAAATATTGACAGCTGAGGACAGGACATTTGAGCCTTAATGCCTCCACTTCTGTACTAAGAGTAAGAAAGAGTCCCTGAATTATTTTTCCAACCTTTACTGCTGGAGAAAATTTATGCAGGTATTCACAAAATCAAGTGAAAGGCAACACAGACAGATTACTCAGAAAGACAGTTTTCATTATTAAGGTCTAAATTCTGCCTTGAGCATGAATATATTTTCCAGGCATAAGGAAGAACATTAGACAGACCTCATAAAAGTCATGGAATAGGAACAAGGCTGCTGCTGGCCACAAGCACAGCCTATGCGCCATAACAGCTGCCAGGTTTGGCAGCCCTGATGCAGGTAGTGGAAACAAGATTCATGTAAGGGAAGCTGCCCTGTATTACACTTCCCAACATGTAGGTTTCTCACTTTAATAAATGCAGTACATGATGTGACAGGGAACTGGAGCAACATGATGGGAGCCTAGGTTTGCTGCCTTTTAGGCCACCTGCATAAACTTAGGAAGAGAAGCCTTAACATCAGATTTACTGTGGACAGCCTCACTGGTGACAAACTGAGTGAGCTGAAGTGGTGAAAATCCAGGTTTTGTTTATCTTAATCGTTTCAACAAGACACTATATGAAATGGTACAGGTACACAGAACAGGATATGACTGATAATACATAGAGGTGCAGACGTGACACATCCTGATTCAACACGTGTGGTGACCTTTTCTGTACTTAGGCATAAGAGTATTTCACATCAATCAAGAATCAATCTAGCTATACTAATAATAAAGTATGAAACTTTCAAAGGAAAATATGTTTCGTTCAATTTTACGGGTGATTCTGTGATTTTCTAAGTAATCTAGATTATTAAAATGCTGTACTTAAGTAATTCTAAATCAAAATAATGGGAGCTTTTACCCCTAGACTATTTGGTTGTGTTCAAAATGCAATATATTAAGAAAAGTAGACTAAAGGATTAATGATAGAATGTGTCAGAAATACAAAGTAAATAAACCTTTCTTTCAAATGCACTATTTTCAGGATTTACTGTTTAGAGTTGAAAGTGGCTATCTAGAGAGAGGGTAGACTTGTAATGGCAGCATGTGGGACTGTAGGTGGTAAATGTGAAAATAAGGTAAATCTTTCTCAGTCCCTGGAAGCTGTTAAATTGTTTGGAGCATAAATCCTACCCAACCCAGATACCACAGATTAATCCTCCCAAGTCTGCACCACCCTGTGAGCCTAACTTCAAGCTGCTGCTTCAAAGACTGCCTGAAAACTTATAGGGGCACAGGAATACTAGATGTGGGGTGGAATTCTCAAACACATGTTCACAAGTTGTTCTTTGTAGGAGGATAACTTAACATCTTGAGGGAGACAGCTACAACTGGTGTTTTCCTCAATAGACGGATTTTTCACTTTCAGTAGACGGTAGACATGGCTGATTTGCTTGACTTTGTAACTTAAATTATGGACACAACATGGTATTTGCAAAAAAACTGTCAACTGTGGGGGATAACTGAGACTAACTAGTGGAACCTCTTCTGACAAGGTGAATCTACTCTAAGCTGGTAAATTTTACTTTGTCTCCCATATTATGCAATTTCTCCCCAGGGCAGCATTTGTGACTCAGATTTGCCAGAGCGGTGGCCTATATATCCATCTTGCAATGCAAGAGGGTATAAAGAGGATCTTAAAACATACTGGTTTAGAAGCTCGGTTGTCACCTGTCAGATTTTTTTATTTATTTAAAATCTAATGGAATGTGACAGTCTGTATATAATCTTCCAATTATGTACTTTTCTGGAGCAGAATTCTCTGCACATTACTTCTCTGCAAGGCAAATAGTAATGTCAGGACAGGGCACGAACACTTACAGTACTGTATGGAATCTTGCTGTTGTCCATCTCTTTCTTCCACAACTGGAGCAGCAAATTCCTGTACTCCTGATTGAAAGGTCCGGAGTAGGAGAGAAATCCAGTAGCCAAAAGAACATTTCCCACTAAATTAATTATTTGAATTTGAAATTTTTTGCTGCTTGCCGTCCAACGAAGCTGCATATGAAATGTTATTAAAAAATTAGATTAATAAGGCACAAAACTAACATCAAGATGTAACTTAAGAATATATGTATTTCTGGTAAATAACCGTTCTTTAAAGTATGAGTATTTTTGGCTTTAAATCTTCTTTTTCAGAAGTAGAAGTTTGCTTGAAAGAGGTGGCAACCACCTGACCAGCCTGCAATAAATTATTTAAAGAAGGAATGAAATGGGACAGATAGGACGACCAACAATCACGCGAAGATGTGGAGGACCAGGCTGGCAAATAAGTTTGCCCTATAAACAGTAGGGTCCCTGTAATCAGTAAAGCAGGGCCTCAGTAAATCAGTGAAATGATGGGGACAGCTTTCTGTTTCTGGGAAATTAGCACAGCTGGGCATCTCTCTGAAGTGCTTGTACGCTAGTGTGCACAGCATGGAGAACTAACAAAGCCTGCAGAGATGGCAGAGTCATGGTATCGCAGGGACCATGGGAACATGGTGGGAGGGCTTCCACAACTGGAGTGCTGCCACAGGTGTATACAGGTTCATTAGGAAGGACGGTCTGTTATGTGTGTCTGTTACTGATAATGTAATTAACAAGGAATAGGTAAGGACTTTTTTCAGGCAATAGGAAGAAACCTTCGCAGGCTTTGCTCTACCCAGGGAACCTGAACGACTCTAATGGACAACACCGCAAGACACAATCAGTCCAGGAGGTTTTAACAAGTGCACTGACAAAAAAATTCTTACATGGGTAACTAAGCACCTTATGAGGGGTTTTCTGAACCTCAGACTCACAAACAGGAAAATACTGCTCAGGGATGTAAAGGTCAGGGCCAACCTTGGCTAAAAGAATTGGAATTATTTAGCCTTGAAAACAGAGACTGCAGGGGTAGTTTTACCAGTGTAGACAAATAACTGATGTGAGGTTGTAGAAAAAGGTGATGCTCCTTATTGTGAGAGTGGTCAAGGACTGGGATAAGTTGTCCAGAGAAGTTGTTGGACAACTTATGTACTTTTCTGGAATAGAATTCTCTGCACATTACTCGGAGATTTTCAGAACTCAGCTGGACAATGCCCTGAGCAACCTGCTCTGTTTAACCTTGCTTTGAATATGGGGAATTTGGGTTAGGTTATCTCCAGATGTCCCTTCCAATCTCAATCATTCCATGATTCTGTGATTATCAGAATATTATTTTTGAGGTTTATGTATTCCTTTCTCTCCAGATTTCTGTTCACTCAGCTTGCAATCTTGGTCAGGACCTACATGTTCTAAATTTAGAAAACACACATCTAAGCTTGAGTCAGTTTTCCCAAGGCCCCAAGGGCCACATGCAGTTTTTTAAATTTTGTTTGAATTTTCTAATGTAGAATGAAATAACAGCTCTTACAAGACCTGGTGGCACAACAACTCAAAATAAAGCAGTGCAAACTCCTATTTCAGTATTGCTCCTAAATGTAGAAGTTTTGTGAAAAATATGATAATACATCTAACATTTTTGAGGGATATATTTTGAACTACAGCTAAGCAAACAAACGCTGAAGCTCTGGCCTCACAAGATGCAATGGCTGAACTCTCATTTTGACTCTGTGTGAAATCAGCCAAGGAATAATCATGGTAAATAAGGCTGCAGTAGAAATCTGAACTTATATAAATAATTACTCAGGAAACTATACAAGCTTCAAATTCCTATTCTCATATACTTGGTCAGAAAAATAGAGTAATCCTTCTTAAAAACATTTTAGGGCAATTATCTAGGTTAAGCCTAATTCCCTTCTTACTAAAGCTAAAATAAATTTGGTTCCTTGGCTTTAAATCTGAACTGTATTCCAATGCAAGCTGTATGATATAATATAAATCTTCATAGAGAAGAATTAACACAAGAAATTGTTTTACCTTTTTAGATACATTAAGTTTAATTAAGAACCATACATAGGGCTAAAATAAACTATCATATGATATCAAGATGTTATCATGCCTTGAATTTATTGAGCACTGTGAAAGATTATTACAGAATATTGTCAAATATGGGAACCTACTTTGTGCTGGAAAACAATTTGTATTTAAATGTGCTAGTACCTTTTCTCCTCCTAATCCTTCTATCAGAGCTGTGGCATTGTTCATCTTCCTTCTGCATGCCTCAGCATCATCGAGTAAGGCTTGCTTTTCTTTCATGGCAGCACCATACATGGCTTGTACTCGATCCAGTTCCATTTGCTTCTCATCCAGCTGAGTTTGTGCATTATTCAGTTCTGTCTGGGCAGCTGCAAGTCTTCCCTCTTGCAAGGCTAAGTTTGCCTACAAAAGCAAAAAGAGTAGTTAATGCCTATTATTTTGCAAAGGCAAATGACATTCATTTAATGGCACATACTGTACATATTGGGTCCTTTAAAAAATAATAGAATCATAGAATCACTCTGGTTGGAAAAGACCCCTAGGACCATCGAGTCCAACCATCTACCCTACCTTACAAGTTCATACATGTTTAAGAAGCATGGCCAGCAGGTCGAGGGAGGTGATTCTCCCCCTCTACTCCACTTCGGTANCAGGGGGTTTGTGGAGTCTCCTTCTCTAGAGAGGTTTGGAGCCCGCCTGGACATGTTCCTGTGCAGCTTGATCTGGGGCATCCTGCCATGGCAGGGGGTCTGGACTGGATGATCTTTCGAGGTCCCTTCCAATCCCTAATGTTCTGTGAGTCTGTGATTCTGTGAAGAAGGCAGCAGGCTTTTTTACTTTTTTGCTTTTCAACCTAAAACTGGAACTATAACATTATTCAAATAAATCTTTAAATAATATTTTCAGAATAATCTACTAATCATACAATGTTCAACGATCTGAAATCACAACACACTTGAAATAGCTGTATACGGGATCTGTGAAGCTACTCACAATGTTTTCTGTAATGTAATTTCAGTGCAAAAGAAAATTAAGATTGAATTATATAATGGTTTATAAAATAGTAATAGTAACAGTAATTAGTCTTCTCCTTTCTTTTCCCATCAGTTAATTCTAGAATAAAAATATAACAAATTTTTTTTGTGCTACTCCTAAAACCTCTATATAAACTTAAATTATGAGCTGCTAGTGATCTGAATGCGGCCTCTAAAGCTGTATATGCCTAAAGAGGGAAAAAACGGTATTGTGTGAATTCAGAATATATTTCCAAATATTTGTTTACAAAGGATTATAGACAATCAAAGTACTTAGGAAATTCCCACTTGCAGACAGAGGTTGCATCAAATTACTCTGAATATTCAAAACACTTTTATAAATATTGTGTATCCCATTTTCAGTTTTTCTGCTGTAAGAGTTTTGAAGATGGAAAACCAACAATCCTTAAGAGCTGTTTTAATACAAACATGAAGCTTGATGCTCACATCACAGCAGAAGAGTACCAGTACAAGGAACCTCGGGGACAACCCCATAATCAGTATAGCCATGAGCTGGGTTTTCTGCATGCAGTCTTGACTGAAATGATAGATTTAATTTTTTATAAAATATGCTAAGATTAGCCAATTCTTCTTGCATTGCATAGAACAAAAAAAAAGAGAGAGAGAGAAGCCAAGATCATATTTTGCGATCTAGGCATGACCAGAAATGCAGTGTGAAGTCTGGTTGGCTTCAAAAGAGAGGTCTGTGAGGAGGGAAGCTTATATGCACTAATCAACAAAGTAGCCCTGTTTTGTGAGTTACACATCTAGATAATAGTGCTGTCAGCCACTGTGTCTGTTGACAGGTCCTAAAGATAAATAATATTTGTAATGAAAATAAGCCATAAAAATGGCTGTTCATAAAAATTTCCATCATATAAAAATGCTGAAATGCTTTTACTCCACTGTTTATCAAAGAGCACATTAAAGAGCGTCTCCTAGAGATCAACACTGTTAAACCAGTGAGTCTTGTTAAGAGCCAGATAAGCAGACTTCTAATCCACTCTCTTACACCTTAGTGGATCTTAGACTACCAGGAAAAGTTTAAAAAGTTTGAGTAGGTGATGTAGTGTTACTGCGTCCTGCACAGGGAGAGAAGTGAGGAGGATGAGCTAAGAGAGACACAGACACACTTTCTGACTCTTAAAAAGAAAGGACAAGCACAAAATTGATTAATAAGTTAACTGCTTCAAATACTGAGGTTCAGGAAGAACTCTGCACCTGTCCTCTCTCGCCTACCTCACCAGAACCCCCCCAACCTCCTTCCCCAGTGCAGAGTATCCTCTTATTCTTAAACTCTGCAACGGCTAAAAAAGGGAGTAAAACAAAATCACAATATATTGTTTCACCCCCAGCTGACATATAGTGAGGCTACACAAGGAGTGAGATGTTTGGAGAGTCAAGAAAAGCCTAGGCAGAACAGCTGGAACAACAAAGAACTTACACCTGGCTGTGTGGATTCATACTTCACCTTGACATTTATCACAGTAAAATGTGAACCTCAGTGGAAAAGGTTGGCCATGTGAATTCCCAATACATATCAGTAGTGATGCCTTGTAAACATGAAAAACAGACCTCTGTGCACTGATAAACTACCCAGAAAGGTGCGAAAGACAGATCATAGAATCATAGAATCATAGAATCATTACGGATCGGAAGGGACCTCGAAAGATCATCTAGTCCAATCCGCCTGCAACAGCAGGATCACCTAAACCAAGTCACACAGGAACCTGTCCAGTCGGGTCTTGAACATCTCCAGAGAAGGAGACTCCACAACCCCCCTGGGCAGCCTGTTCCAGTGCTCCGTCACCCTCACTGTGAAGAAGTTCCTTCTCAGGTTGATGCGGAACCTCCTATGTTCCAGCTTACAACCATTGCCCCTTGTCCTATCACTACATGACACCGAGAACAGCCCAGTGCCATCCTCCTGACACCCACCCCTCAAATATTTGTAGACATTAATGAGGTCACCCCTCAGTCTCCTCTTATCCAAGCTGCTTCCCCATGTAAAGCTCTTGATAGGCTACCAGCCTTGAAGATGTAGGTACAATGAAAAAGTATTTCAGAAGAGTACAACAAAAAAATATTTATTCTAACATGAAAAAGACCATAAACTATTTGCACTATTTAAACTATTGCTAAGAAATTATTTTGCAACCAATTTAATCGACGTATTAGTCCAATTTTAGGGTAACCATAACAAAGTGGGTACACATTTTGGCATCAGATTGATTTGTAAGCAGTTTAATCAAATGTGAGGAATAATGGTTTGTTACACAAGAATGATCATAAAGGTCTTTTCTAATCCAAACGATTCTATGATTTTATATCAAGATGATCAACCTATGTGATTTTCAAAGGCAGAAAGACTACGCGTTGCAGACTACCCTATGAAAGAACCACTATTTGCTCTCTTTCCCTCTTTCTTTGCAGCTCCATTTTTCAAAGTTACATGGGTACAAACATGGCTTTTGTATTGACATCTCTGGCAGGTTGGCTGGCAGCTTCCTGCGCAGAGCTTTGCCATGGGAGCAGGAGGCAAGTCTTGCTGCCAAGGAGAATCTTCTGCACAAGAAGGCTATTACAGTCACAGGCAGCCTTATGTAAAGATCTCCAGCCAATTAGAGGCGGGAAGGAAATGTGTCTCCCAACCACAAAGAACTACTGTGAGCTTTCTAATTTTAGTGGCATTGCTATGTGAACAAGCTTCACACCCTTCATTTCATTGCTCTGAGTCACACAGCAAACCAAGGGCTCACAATTAGTTCCAGTTGGATGCAGTGTGAAAGCCTGAATAAACGGATTTTACGTGAATGAATCATGAGGACTAGAGACAAGAGATCCACACTCTCATCTGCGTTCCAAGGGAGGAGGCTATGCTAAAACATGCTTGGGCTTGTGTGGCAGGAGCAGTTTTAGCCTTTTCCTGCCACTGGCTTTGAGGGGAATCACACAGACAACTCTTTCAGCTTCTGCGCCAGCCAGTGCCTCTACCCGCCCTCTGTGACCGTCTGCATGAGGCAAGTATGGAGACAGTACCTTTGCTGAAAAGGGCCAAAGACTAGACTCTTAAGCAGCCATATTGCCCTCTTTTGAGGTATGCTCAGAGAGACCTTCATATCAAGTGGTGAGAAGACATTGCCCCTTTTAACATTTTTGTGTTCTACAGAAACACAGGGCAAATAAACATGTAATTACATGAGACACCGTTAAATTAAATGTGTCTAGGGCTTTCTCTGGTGCTGAGGTTAACTAGTGTAAAACAGCTCACTCTAAGCCCCTGCAGCCTCTAAAACAGTCCACGCAAACAGCCTCATGGAAATGACCCTTGGTACCAAGCTGATTCCTGAAGGGTGCCCAGAGATTTCTCAGAAAATGTCTCTTAGCCAAGACCAAATTCACACCAGGGATCATTCGAATCATTTAATAGTGTAGATGATCACTTCCCAATGTCTAGAAAAATACCCTCGTGCTGTTTAATTTGTCAGTATTGACATAGCCATAAATTTCTCGTTGATTCATTGCAAACTCAATTTTGCAAAGCACTGAAAACAATTGACCCCAATGCAAGAAAGCACTTCAATAAAAATGCCTTCTCCAGTAGAACTGACACCATTTAATGCTGTGCCCAGTCTCAAACAGAATCAACACCAGAACACTCTGAAGAGCAGGTGTTGCTCAGTACATTCAGGAAACATTAGTAGAAGTAGCGTGGCTTCTCCCATAGCAAAAACTGTGGTTGAAACTTTATAGTTCACCACAGGTAAGGAAGATCTGGAGATTTCCTAACACATCTCTTGTTTAAGGGATTTTCTCTTTCCAAGTTCACTGCTGTTACAGTCCACTGAGAACTCACTACTGTCGGACCAGGCCTAAAGGCTTCTTGCACTTGGACACTGTCCCTCTGCTCATGAGTCTCTGGATGTGCTGGGTGATCACCTTTGCCATTTGTTTCCATCCTAACCTGGGTGCATGAGATCTGACTGACAGTTTTTCATAGAAATGCAATGTCAAGCTGCTTCTGTCTCAGATCACCACAGATTTTTTACAGACACTTCACCGGGTTTGTATTAACTTTTTCAGAGCCTCAATATCATGATACATTTGAATTAATTATTATTTATGGAAAAAGTATAAGACAGGCAAGCACATACACAAGTTCTGCAGATATTTCAAACCCAATGTTTTCACTTCAACAATCCAAAAAAATTATAGAAATACACAAATCAAAAACAGACCCATGCAAAGTGGCATCAATATAACCTTGGTCTCAGCTGTTTTGTTGTCTCTGACCATTCTTTGAGATTACAACAACCTGCAAAAGGGAGAGACACAGCTTGGTGTCATCGGCAACTTGTTGAGGGTACACTCAATGCCACTGTTGTCTAACATGTCAAATAGCAATGAGGACCCAAAACAGAGCCTTGAGGAACACACTCATAACTCATCTCTGCTTGGACATTGAGCTGTTGATCAGAAATCTGGAGTGTGACCATCCAACCAATTGCTTATCCATCGGTCCATCTGTCAAATCCATGTATCTTTATTTTAGAGACAAGGATGTCATCTGAGATAGTGTGAAATGTCTAAGTAGAGGATCATCAAATTCTGACACTGCTTAACTGCTACCTCTTGCTCAGGTACAAGAGTTCATCTTTTGGACTGCTGCAGTTTTTAGTTCATCATGAAGACAAGTGAAAGCAGAAAAGGCGATAAAGTCTCATATTTAAAATTGAGTTTACAAAAAGATTACTCAGTATCAAACATAATTTATGAACTGTAGAGAAACTTCTCTTAATCATCACAACAGCCTATGCAGAACTTAAATGTAATCACTGGAGACATCTCTAAGGGAAATTATATCTATATAGCCAGTATTTTAATTAGAGGATAAAAGAATCACAGCAAAAGCCAGGGCTTCCTCATTCTCCTGCTATATTCTTCAGCTAATGGATAAATAGGAGATAGTGTGCAGGAATTATCAGGTTAATCCAGCAGGCTTGCTTTTAAGGAACAAACTAGAGAGGAACAGCTCACGGTCACACAGTACAGACATGGTGACCACTGCGTGATAAGCAACTACACAGCACTGCGCTTGCAGGCAACATTTGGTTATACTCACTGTGTTTGATTCTCACTAATTTTTGTTATACTACAGGCTACATATCTAAAGAATGCAGGTATTAATTTCTAGGAATGAGTTAAATTTTGCACACCATATTTACTAAAATATAAGTCACTATTCATTAGTTTTCACAAGTTGTCACATTTAAGATAAATCAGGTACTGAGCCTCAGTTAAGATGCAATTTAAAAATATATTGGATGGATTTTGCAGGCATTGAAAGGGATTTATCTTTTAGAACAGCAGTTAGGATAAAGCAGCTTGATTAATTCATTCAGTAAACTTGCTTTTAGCACTGGATGATTTAGCCTGGGCTAGTACTTTATGCAGTTTAATTGTACATTTATTTTCAATTATTTTCTTAGCATCACTCCAGTGCATCCCGCAATATCACCTGCATACTTTAAAGACTCTTTTCCTCCGTCATCTTGAGTTTTAAAATATTTTTTACTGATGCTATACCTGACAATAATGCCAAGAAATGCATGCTCAGGTTTTTTACCAGCTACAGTATGACGGAATGCAAATACTTTAATAAAATGACATGCAAATTTAACTTTGTAAGGCATATAGCTTCAAATAAAACCTGCAAGAGCACTTTTGCAGCTCTCAGAGTTGCATCTGCATACCCAGCCACTGTTTCCTCTAAGTATTGCTCTCTTTTATAGCTCTCAATAGCTGCATTTCAAATTCTGTTTTCATTAGTGAACACCCCATTATTTGAAAAGGGAATTGCTACTTATACATAACAGAAATCTAGTCTCCTCTCTCAGTTACTTGAATCAAAACATGCTTTTAATGAATTTGAATCAAATCTCTATAGATATACTAAAAAGAATATATGAAGCATTTTGAATCTACCATTGATACAGTGGCTTAGATGATCGGAGACTAAACACAAATACAGTGAAATCATAACTGACTGAATGCATTTCTTCAGAAAAGAGCCATAAAATCCCGTGTAGTAGCAATTATTATAAGTCACTATATAAATATTCTCTTTTTTTGCTTCAATATACTCATAAATTAAACATTTTGAAGTCAATAAAGCTATCTGTAGGAATGCAGACAACAGTAGCTGATCCCTCTCCAACTGTAGCTCAATGTCAGAATCCTATGCCAGGTGACATCTTTATTATCATAGAATCATAGAATCATATATATATATATATGATTCCATGATTATATATATAATTTAATGATTACATATAATGATTTATATATATATACACACTCTAAAGTTTTCCCAGAGAGCTGAATTCCAGCTAAATATTTCTGAGCCAAGAACAGCTTCTCCTCCCCCTCAGTTCTACCAAGACCACGGTGAGTATGCTCCTTTCCAGGTTACTAGGACTGAGTTGTTTTCTTGAAACCATAGTGCCTGGTACCAAGCCCAGGAGCAGACATGATATAGGTGCCTCCACTTTGCAGATAACCAGGCTCTATACTGAACTTCTGCTGAAAACTGACTGGGTTCACACGTGTAGTAACTGCACCACAGGGCGCAAGTGGAAAAACTTGTCAGGACATATTTAACCTCTGCGCGTCTGACTTCAATAGTGGATGTGAAGAAACAAGAACCTTGTGATCCTTTTTAGCCAAAGTAAAGCATTTTTCTTTTTCCAGTCAACTACAATCATCCCTCAGAAAAATAAATGAGTAATATGAAATACCTTAAGAGGAAGAACTTCTTTATTAATGCCGTAGAAGTAAGCCATTGCTTGTGTCCACGAGCAAAGACCTGCTACATTTCCGCACACTTTCTTAGCAGTCTCAAGATTATAGTCCTCCATAACCAAATAAGGCTCCAAAAGCTCCACAGTTTCTCCTGTAATTGAGTCCTAGTCAATGGGGAAAAAAAGCTGTTTTTTAAAATGGATTTCAGAGCTAAATCTGCTTGACAAAAACTTTTACTAAAACAAGGTGCTACCAATTCTTAGAGAATAAATGAACAGAAAAACACTGTTGCCTTTCACTTTTATAAAGAACAAAAGTACAGCTGCTTTTTGAGAACTGAGGTAAAAAATACCTTCTACTTCCAATGCAGCAGATTGACTTGAGTTTGCATTTCATATCCATATTTGGCCTGTAAGATGTACAGACATTGCTTTTCCTCATAGCCTCATGATAACTTCAGTTGATCTAAGTCGTTCCTGCTACAGTAGTGTATTTTCTTTTCTCTCTCCTCAAATAGATGTTCTTCCTGAATCTTTAATACCACCACTAACGCTCAGTGAGCTAGTTTGGAAGCTAATACGGTAGAAAGCTAAGTCAGCAAATTAATGATTAGTTTTCTTCTAGGTGAGATCCCTGAACCAGCTCATCCCAGGCCCAGCTGAAGGAGTCAGACATGCAGCTTTAGGAAGGAAAACAGTAAAACTGTAAGGCACTGACTTCACTAGAGGAAACCCTTTTCCTTAACTATAAAAGTGGTTTCTTTCAGCTGTTCATTATTCTAATCTCAGATTTTCCATCCCTGTCTCTCCATAACCTTTTGAGAACATGAAAAGCCATGGTGGTTAATATATAATTATGTAAGCACCAGAATAAAACGGAATTAATCTCTTCAAGCAATGTAGAGAGTGGAAGAGCTTATGCAGCTCAGCAATAGTTGTTTAACAATAGACACACTAAGAATCTTCCTTTTGGGGGGCAATATACTGATGCCTTTCTTTAAAAATCATCCTCCATTCAGTTTGTCAAGCAATATACACTTCTGTTTTTTTGCATTGCAGAAAAGACAGTATGTTTTCACCACGAGCATTTGTTAAAATGTAAAGTAGGGCTGGACCTGACAGCCTTTTATGAGGGCATAACCAGGTGGATAGGTGATGGCAAAGCAGTGGATGTGGTCTACCTTGACTTCAGAAAAGCATTTGACACAGTGTCCCACAGCATCCTCACAGCCAGACTGAGGCAGTGTGGACTGGATGATCAGGTAGTGAGATGGATCATGAACTGGCACAGAGTGGTCAATGGGACAGTCTAGCTGGAGGCCTGTATCTAGTGGAGTCCCCCAAGTACTGGTCAGCACTGGGACCGGTCCTATTCAATCTATTCATTAATGACTTGGATGAGAGATTAGATAGCACTGCCAGCAAGTTTGCTGATGACACCAAGCTGGGAGGACTGGCTGACACACCAGCAGGCTCTGCTGCCATTCAGCAAGACCTAGACAGGCTGGAGACCTGGGCAGGGAGACATTTAATGGAGTATAACAAGGGCACTACACAGTCTTGCAAGAACAATCCCAGGTACCAGTATAGGTTGGGGACCGACCTGTTGGAGAAAGTGTAGTAGAAAGGGACCTGGGGCTCCTGGTGGACAGCAGGATGACCATGAGCCAGCAATGTGCCCTTGTGGTCAAGAAGGCCAGTGGCATCCTGGAGTGGGTCAGAATGGAGTTGGTCAGCAGATTGAGAGAGGTTCTCCTCGCCCTCTGGTCTGCCCTGATGAGACCACATCTGGAATACATTGTCCAGTTCTGGGCACCTCAGTTCAAGAACTGCTGGAGAGAGTCCAGCGCAGAGGCACAATGATGAAGGCAGTTGAACATCTTCCTGATAAGGAAAGGCTGAGGAAGCTGTGTCTCTTGAGCTTGGAGGAGACTGAGGGGTGACCTCATTTATGTCTATAAATATGTGAAGGGTGGGTGTCAGGAGGATGGAGCCTGGCTCTTCTCAGTGTCATCTAGTGATAGGACAAGGGGCAATGGGTGTAAGCTGGAACATAAGAGGTTCCATATAAATATCAGAAGGAACTTCTTCACAGTGAGGGTGACAGAGCACTGGAACAGGCTGCCCAGGGGGATTGTGGAGTCTCCTTCTCTGGTGATGTTTAAAACCTAGATCAAGTTGCTGTGCAACTTGATCTAGGTGATCCTGCTGTGGCAGGGGGACTGATGATCTTTTGAGGCCCCTTCCAATCCCTAACGCTCTGTGATTCTGTGAGATTCTGTGGACAAATTCTTTCCTTCTTCAAATCAAAATTATGAGCTAGAAAGCTGGCAAAGTTCAATCAGCAGTGGCATAATCTCTGTTGAAATGCTTAAAAATGTCATGCTTTTCCTCCTAAGTATTGAATATTAAACCCAAAGCACTACTTCATCCACTCATCTTCCTTGCCTAAAAACACAAGGAAAAGAACAAAAATCTCACAAACAAGTAAGCAGTGTAGTCTGCTGAGAACTCCAGACATGATGACATTTCTTCTCATAGATTCTCAGAGACAAAAAATGAGGCAGGAGAGCATGTGAAGTACCTCATCGGGGATAGAAATAGGCTAGTCTTCTTCACCACATTCAGCAGTATCAGTTCCTTTAAGAAATCAGTTCCATCGAGGTTCTGACTCCTCTGAGTAAAGTGAGATGTGTTGCAGACTACCAGCAGGAGCACATACACCATGAATAAGTGCCAAAACAAGAAGCTTCCTTAGAATGAAGCTTGATTAAAGAGTTCATAATTCATCCCCACTATCTTTAAACTAATTTCATCTTTTTGTTTAGTGAAGATAGCACTTGGAAAAGTGACCAGATTAACAGCACCAGGAAGAGACTGTCTACAGAGGCAGTGCAAGTTTCCACGTGGTGCCCTGTCAATATGATCCACTGGGAGAAATGGTGCTTGATATTACTGGGATCATGGTTTTAAGCCTCATATGCAAAACAAAAATTCTCCAGTAGCTTGTGCCAAAACCTGCTTGCTTTTTCCAAATTTTGAAGTTGGTCTGTGATTCTGTCATTGCAGATTCTAGAATAGCTCTTTCTCTTGTCCAGGTGTCTGTGATATCTTTGCTCTCTTCCCTGTAGAGAATCTCCCTTGTCTCACAGCTCAGTAGAACTTAAATGGGACGTATTTCTGTCCTGACAGACACAAAAACATGTTTGCTTCTATTTTTCTTACAGCTGATACAAAGGTTCTCAGTTCTTTCTGCATTTCACTAATCTCATAGTGAAAGAACTGCAAAAGGTCCAAAAGACTTCAGTATACTTCCTGATTTTCTTCTGTATTTTCTCCTAGCTACCCACCAAACAGCTCTGGAGATGGAGTTCTAAAGCACCTTAGATGTAAACAGGCATGGTAAGAGTGGAGAGGCATTTCAAGCAAAGTTCTATTGAGAAAAATAAAGATAATATTAAGCTTCTCAAGATATCATATAGTGCTTGGGCTACTTAGGCCTTCCATCAAATCTGTGTGGCTCATGAGAAAGACTACTGACACAATGCACCATGAAAATGGATAGGAATATAGTCACAAGGGTATCTAGAACTACACGTACACAAAAGCATCATCTGTTCCAAACTATGTTTAATGGTAGAAGAGAGTTTCATGTGATCTCTAAATATAGTATTAGGAGCAATAATGTCACTACTAACTTCTTACCTTCTGGAAAGTAAGCAACATGCTAAGAAATCCTGAGTTATTCATTAGCTTCAGAGCTTCAGACCAGGATGGTTTCACACACTGGCGCTCTTGATCAAGTGTTACTGGGTCTATTTTCCTTTGGAATAAAAGTAGCACACAATCCATAATCCGCATGATCAGGTGAGGAGGTTTACCCAGTTTGCGAACAGTTGCAATGTCAGAAGGTTTTATTGTCTGGAAAATTACAAAAGAAAATAGTCCATTTATTTAAGCAATCACTTGATGGTACTGAAAGATGCTTCTGCAGAAGACTGTATATTATTGCAAGTGCTGCAGTTTTGCAGGTCACTCAAAAGCAGTACTGGAGAAATTCCTTAAAGGTAGTACCACTCAATGACAGCTTCATTACCTAACACTGGAGTAGGAACTGCCTGTCTTAACTCCCCACTGCCTTTGTTTTCAGGTTTTCGTCTACAAGGATTGACAGGTAAGCACTATTCCTTTCAACATTACTTTTTCTCAAGTCAGAAGGATAGGCTATATTATTAAAAACAATATTCACTGACTACACATATGTTCAGAATATCTTTGACTCTGACCTGCAGGGCTGCCTCAGCTTCTTCCAGTGCAGGTCTTGCAGCTTCAAGCTTCTCTTCTGCTACTGCTTTATCAACGGCAATGTCATCCACAATGGCCTGAGCCTTGTCTTTTACCTTTTGCACCTGCATTTTCACCTTTTCAGCAGCTTGGGCTTTCATAGTTACTTCCAATAAAACTTCATCAGATTTTTTTGAAGCTACAGCCAAATCTTTCTCCTTCATCACCAAGTCTTTGGAAAGATGATTTACTGAAACCTCAGCTTCCATCAGTTTTGCAAGACCTGTGTTGAACAAATTCCATTTCTGTTACAGAAAGACCCGCTGAAAGAGAAACCTCAGAGAAGCAATGTAGACAGTTACAATAAGTTACTTATGTCAATATTCAGGAACCCCAGGGAGCGATCCATTTGCTGAACCCCAAAATTAAGCACAGGTAATATCCCCGCTTCTAAAGTCAACATTACCTCTAGGTCCAGGTTAGATGAGGGGAAAAGAAACTAAAGATTCCCGAGCAATACAAAGCTCCAATATTTCTATCAAACAATGAAAAATATGACACAGAAGAGCTGCAAGTGTTAATAGCCCTTATACATGAATGCATCCATCTGTATGTGAATGCATCATGTAAATCTTTTAACTCTTAAGAACCCCACATATTCTTGCCAGGCAGCCAGGCATCCACTGCTTATGGAACTACATGTATACAGCTCAGTTCTACAACAGGCTACTGTGGGAGAAGGAACATTTTCAGTTCCAATTCATTTCCAAACACCTTTCACTTTCAGAAACCATTTGTTTACTGAGACCTTCTACAGAAAGACCTTGTGCAGTGCATTTTTAAAATTTACATTAGTTTCTTCAGAGGGACTGAATCTGAACATTTACTTACCTTCCCTCAGATTTACTTTCAGCATGTTTGTGAAAAGCAGGATAGGATCTCAGTAGTTCCTTGGCATGCATACATGTCAAAGAGGAGTGTCAGGTATTTTAACTGCTAAAATGATATTTTCAAAAAATTCATCTGCAATTTGCCACCCTCATAAGGTTCATCGAAACAAAACCTCTGCTGTTTTGTAATCAGACACAATGCAGCTGAACATGAGAGTCTGCTTCCATGTTAAATTACAATCTAAATCCATACTTTTACATTCTGTTACTCAGATACTTCTCACCCTTGTAAAAATAAACAAGCAAGTAAGAATTAAACTGATTTTGCAGTACCTGTTCTCATCCGTTCAGACAAACTTCCAACACTAGCAAACTTGTCTTTGTAAATAGCTTTGTAGCCTCCAATGAAGGACAGGTAAGATTTTGGAGTCACAAATGTTCGTCGCCTGTATCGTTCAAAGTATTCAACACATTTTTCAGCTACAATGTCTTGAAATGTTCCCATGGAGTTAACAACACTCTGTTTCACTTCATCTGTGCACTCAATATGGTAGGAAACTAAAAAATGCTGTGCAACTGCTACAAGAGCATCTTTAGGCCAGCACTGGAACCAGTCCATGGTACAGCCTGAAATCAGACTTGGAAATTTAAGTGCACGAGTTCTGAATTTTTCCCCAACAGGAGAAAAACAAAGGACCACATGCAGGTTCTTACGAACTCGAGAAAGAAAGTAGTTGTAAAGATTTTCACTAGTGGGGGTGCACCTTGGGTACTCCTTCTTCATTGCTGGTATCAGGTCTTGTGTGATTTCACCTATTTCATCTCGTGCAAAAAGATTTGAGACTTCAC
Organism: Rhinopomastus cyanomelas; assembly: GCA_013400115.1. NCBI lineage: Eukaryota > Metazoa > Chordata > Aves > Bucerotiformes > Rhinopomastidae > Rhinopomastus > Rhinopomastus cyanomelas. The sequence continues at coordinate 871,065 of VXBP01006396.1, read as the reverse complement.
CTGAAGCCAAAACATTGTTCATGTACTCAAGAAAAGATTCATCTCTGATTTCATTGTCCGTGAATATAAAGACAATGCCCTTTCCTTTTTGCCCAGTAGTGCGGTACAAGATTTTCAGATCATCCAAAAGGTTGTTGGTGGCATATGTTCTAGGACAGAAAAAGAATAAAGAGAGAAAAAAAATTACAGATCATTTTAGGAAATCTCTATTATCTGGCTCAGAATCCTTAAGGCAAGAAAAAATATACATAAGAAACGAATAACATCTCTTAGTTTCTTATTTTAGGGCTTTTTCTTAGAACACTTCCCCAAAGTCAATGATCAGTGCCATGAATGAGATAGGAGGTGAAATCAAAGGAATAACATGCTAGGAAAAAAAAAGACAGTAAGAGCAATACTGTGTTTAGGAAATTATGATGCTGCCTTGCATCTCTGCAGCCTGCAGATATAAATTCTTTGTTAGAATGGCAGGCCAATACAGCTGGATTAAGCTGTCAGGAAGACTCCGATTCATGTACCCATTATGTGAAAACAGCTGGATCATCTTTCAAAGATATTTAGAGCAGGTTAAAAAGACCAAGGAAAAAAATGCAAAATCTGACATTTATATTGTGAAACCAATATAAGCTTGAAATAGAAACTTGTGATCAAGCACCAGAAACGATCCTTTAACACGATCACTTCGGCTGATCAACTCTGCTGCAAACGGAGACCATGACTGGTTCTTTCACAATGCTTCATAGAGCCGGTGATCAGAGGAAAGATTCAGATGAAGTCCAACTACAGTTTTAGATTATAGAATATAAAATGAAGTTAATAAAATGGCAGATTTTGTCCATTATATTCTTAGTCAAAGCTGAAATTAGGAACCTCTTTTCTTTGAAATCAGTTTCTTTTTGAAATCAGTTTCTTATTTACAAGAGCCTCTTCAAAGTCCTAAGTGACACTTGAAATACACACAGGACCCATTCCTCGGTATTTGAAAACAGTATTTTTATATTAAATATGCCATACAGAATGTCTTCCAGTTTTCTTCCAGCTCCATCTTACCACTCCTCTATAAATAGCCCTCATGTAAGCACCACAGAACTTGTAAAACAATCTAAACTTTCAATTTCTGTACAGTGGTTTGTGGTATTCCAAATAGAACGTAAGAATTTCTCTCCTCAGAATATCAGTCCATCTAGCTCAATACTCTTTAACAGCAGCCACTGCAAACGCCACTTTAAGACAAACCATGAGCCAACACACACTCTTCACTGCTCAGGTCTTTCTTCCCCACTCCATGTTCACAGGCACAGTATTAGTAATGTTAGAAGGCTATGTCCAGCTTGTCCTCTCAGTACCCATTTACGAACCTCCTGATTTTGCTCTTCTTCCACAGCCTCCTGAGGCAAATTACAACGGATTACTCTCTGCCTTGTAAAGACACACTTTTCAGCTACCTGCTTTTAGCCCTCCTCCAGTTAGTTTCAGCAAATGAACCTTACCTAACTGACTGAAATATTTATTTGCCTTATTAATTCATTTTCAGTCTTGTGAGTCTCAGAACTCTACTCTGTTGGGCTTTTTTTCCCCCCCTTTTCTGTTCCCACTGTTCCTTCCTTTTGCCTCTGGGACACAGGAAGAGGCTCTGATATGTTTTTCTTACTCCTTCCTTTCATCCAAAACCTCATACACTGTTCAAAGACCTGATATATCTCTCTAAGGAAGGTTTCTCAGTGCTTTGAATAGTCTGCAGAGTGAAATACACACTGTGAGCCCTCAGCGCACATCCCTGTAATTCCTGCATCAAAAGAGAAACAGATGGAAGGCAGTGGTTACTCTCAGTCATTGTGACTTTCTACAAATTACTACATTGCAGCATTATGAACTGGCTACACAAACACTTACAGAAAAGGTTACTATTTCCCTGGACATCAGCATTTTCTCACTGTTCAGAATACAACAGCAGATTATTCCCTGCTATTTTGAGTGCAAAGTGATATTCTAGTGAGATTTCACAAGAGTGCATTGCGGACTCAAATGCTGAAGGAAAGAAAAGCTTCTTGTCAATAGCACAGGTGACACAAAGCAAAGACCCAGGAACTGTCATCTCTGGACTGTGCATTTACACAGAGGCTTTTGATCAAAACCATATTTCATAACGAGAGACAAAGTGTTTGACAGATTTGCATTTCTTTAATTTGATTGTGAGTCATTCATTTCTATGCAAATTAAGGAGCAAATGTCTATGTACACTGCATCATGTTACCTTGTTAAAGTAATCTGAAAGCTCTCATATCCAGCAATATACGATGCTAGCCTGGTCAGACTCTGTTTTCCAGATCCACCCACACCCACCAACAATGCATTTCCTTGTGGAGTACGAATAATCCGTGATATTTTTATCAAATGGATGATTGCATCCTGTGTAATGAAAAAGAGATGAAAAGACGTGCAATTAATAGAAAGTATTTTCAGCTAGAAGCACATCACCAAGCAACTGCCTCTCAATGGCTAGATTGCTTCTCTGGAGCCTATGCCAAAGAATCAGACCCATACTCATCAAAATGAACAAGAGTTTCCCCTGATTTCAGTGGGCAGCAGGGCTAGAACAAAATAAATATCCTTATATCAATCTCATATGAAGCAGTGTCATCCACAGTGCCTGTACTTGGCAGAGATGAGGACTAAGGGCAAGTAGAAAGGCTTAACACAATATTCCTCCACCTGAACTTTTTAGCTGAGCTACAGACTCTCTAAATAGCTGCCAAAAGTAAAATGCAAGCACAGTACAGACATCTCTTATTGAAATTTTGTATTTCTCTTTGAGCAAGAATCTAACAAACCACCCAGTGTAAAGCTGAAGAAAGCAGCAAGCATCAAGAGACCTTTGAGAAGGAGGAAACTTTCAGAGAGGCAAGATGACGTCCACAATGTGGTCTGTGGAACCATATGAGTAGTACTTTGCACTACGCACAGCAGGAGAACGAAGAGATAGGGAATTGCAAAGAGGTGAAAAAATTTGTGAGAGTGAAGGTAGTCTGGAGACAGCAGCATGGCTTTGTTTGTAGGGCTTGTTGGATATTTTCTGATCTACCTCCAAAACAATTTGGTTGCAACATACAAAATCTATGTAACAGTAAGCGCAAAAATTATGCATTAATATCATTACAAATATAAATACCTTGAAAAAGACTAAATCCATCTTTGAACCTCTGATGGTTTCATTGTACTGTTGCATGAACATCTGTAATCTTTCAGCCAAATAATCCAAAGATGGGATAGGCTCATAAATTTTAGGAGCCTTCAAGTCTACATCATCAGGTTCATCTCCAGTAGCTTCTGGGACATCACGCAAGAAATCCACAAAGTATGATTCTGTGACTTTATCTTCAAATACATTTTGACCATGTTCTGCAGAAGCAATCTACAACAATGCATTAAGGATTGCTTTAGTAATGAAACATTTAACTGGTCTCTTTCTGTGGCAAATACTGTAACACGATTTGCCTACCTTTTTCATCGTATCTTCAAACCAGTCTTTATCACTTTGGCTGATGAACCTGTCTGCAATAACACGTCTGCATTCATGCTGGAACAAGGCTACCAAAACACTGATGCTCTGGCAGACTTCAGAAGTAACTGTTAGCATTCCTTGCCAAATACGACTGAGGTCTCGTAAATTAAAGATGTAATGAAATTTAGCTGGAGTTGGCAACATCTACAAAATAATGTCACAAGCTAGATTCAAACAACTACTACATAAAAATATTTTCTGTCTAGTATGAAATTAATAAGATTTTTTTCCCAAGCCTCAAGAATCAAAATTGCAGTAAAGCAGAAATACATGTTTAGCATTTAAGAGGGAATGGTAAAAAAGAAGAAATGACAGGAGCAATGACCTATTCCTTCACTGCACATAGATTTCACTCAAGTTTGTCTGAATCTTTCTGGTTCCAGGAACATGCACTGAAGGGTAGCCAAGCCGGGTTAGTTAATGGCGGCACTGAAAGCCAAAGCAAAAATGTCAGCATTCTTAACCAGTGGTGCTGCTCCTGCCTTTTCCCCAGATTTCTGTCACTCTCTCTTGTCCCTTCCAAGAACACGTGAGTAAAAGTTCATGACAAAAAGAAAAAATAGATGAGGAAGATAGAAGATAGAAGAGAAATGTGAAAACAGGATTTCAAAAAATGAACAACTTAGAAAAAGCTGAATTTTCTCTATAGTAGCAGTTATTAGCAGTAATAAGCACCATTTCTACTGAATATAACTGACAACAGATGATTGGGCAATAGTTTCACCAGAACTCTATTTCTCTGCATAAGCCAAATTTATGTCTACAGTTGAGGTTTTTTTGGGGACATCTTACCAGCCTTTGCAGACTAGAAAACATAAATTTACCAAATTCCTGCCTATACCTTTCTTTCCACCACCTGCCTCCTCATTTTTCATTAGATCAAACCAGAGACACATTTCTATGCTGCCACATTACTCCTGCCTTTCAAAATTCCATTCTGTGCACAAATTTTACTTTATGTTTCAAAGCAACATTTGCTTAGGAACTGCAGTTGAATGTTTTTACAATCTGTTTGAAATGGAAGAAGTAAACATTTCAAATTTACTAAATACCAGATTTGTTTTGAACCAATTCACTCTGCCAAATCTGACTTCTTTTCTTTAATTAAGATGTTTAAAGTTCCTCACAATCACAAACATTTTTACCGAAGGTTTCTAGTTAATTTTTAATTTATGGTTGCTTATACTCTTCACATTTTCTCAATCAGAAGACCTCTGAATATTCCTGTCAGATATACTTACTATATGATACTTATGTAATGTAATTCTTACATTAACTACAGAAGGCATTGAATATGATTTTGCTTTTAATAAGGTGCTGATAGGTGCTGATAGCAACAAATTCAGAACAGAGGCATCAGCCAGCAGTTTTACATACAGGTCACAATATGAAGTATGAACACACATAACACTACAAAAAGACTTGGTTCTTGTTCCTTTGTCATGGTGTAGATGTTTCAAAGGCTTCTTAACAGACACAATTTTACCTTTGATTTTGTTGCTTGCCAAACCTTTCGAGTTGTAGATACTAATGCTGAAGCCAGTTTACATATTTCTGCAGGGAAACAGCGTTGTTCACAGAAATAGCCTTCAGCTATTGTTCGAAATATTTTGTCAATGGAGGAACTGGAAGGCAGAGTGCAGTTGTAGATGGTGAACTGGCGTTTCAGGCGCTGTGGGATGTCATTCCGACCTCCCCCAGGATGAATCATAGCAGCTACAAACTGGATGTCAACCACATTTGTGAATTCTCCTGGCTTCTCCAAGTTATAGAAACCTTTCTGTTCCATCAGCTGTCTTACAATCTCATTGGTGATCTAGTTAGCACAAAAAACAAGTAACAAAGAATAAGAAGAGCAGGTAAGTGTTTCAGGTTCTCAACCAAAAAACCAGAAAGGAAATCTCCATATAATAAATTTTCAGACAGACTCACTCATAATTATTTTTCTCGATGTCACATATTCTGCTAGGTAGCCATTTATAAAACCATGCAACCTGGTACCAAGCATTCTGATGCAGAGGCTTGCCTGCATGTAAGCTTTATGTGTTGTAGATATGAGCTCAGACATTCAGCCAGACTTCCATAGGACCAGTGTAAGAAAATTCAGCACATTACAGTTTCAAGCCAAACTATATATTCAGATCAACACCGGCACTTAGATAATGACCGAGAACTGTTAGTTTAGCACAAAGTATAGTAACAGATTCACTTGTACAGAGGCAGTGAGACAACAGGATTTTGGAGCTATACTGAGAGCAGGAAAGTTACTTTCTCTCAGCATTAACTTTTTTGAGTTTAAGTCAGATTTTCAGAACATAGGGAGATCTGTAAGTATTCACTTATCAATACCTCAAGACATGTTGCTAGTCTTGGATGTCAACTATGATGTTAATTTCACCTAATAATAACTGTACTTTAAAGTCCAAACTGGATGGAAGAAAGAAGGAATTTCTTGTGCTTCTTGTGATCTGCATGCTTCCTTTCCTTGATCAGGCCTTAGTAGAGCTACTTTGGAAAAACTGCTAGCTCTGCATGTAATAAAATGAAAGGCTTAAAAGCGACAATGATTGCACCAAGTGGCTTGATGCTGACCCTGATCTTCTGGGACTGGCAGTGTATCACTCTTGTTAAAAACAGGCTTGAGGAGATAGCTTTTCATAGAAATACTTGGTCTGTCCATACTATGATATATTTTTCCTAAACTTTCCTAGTTTTGCAGCCCACAGGTCAGCACTTCCATCAGCAGCAATGATAAGAACACCAATTCCCAAATGTTAAGGTTTTCCTTTTACCTGATCACCCCATTCATTAATTACAGGCATGTTGATGTCATCAATAAAGACAGTCATTTTCTTCCCTGCTGGAGGACCATATGTGGTTCCCATTCTTTTATCTATGTAACTTTCTATGCTCCTTTGGAACATAATTGGAAGAGTTGCAGAAGAAAAGTTTAGGCATTTGGTCAAGTGAACATCAGGATCATACTTGCTTGTGTAATCCTGCAAGATAAACCAATTTTAAGTAAAATGCACCAGTAACTCCAGATTAATTTAGCCAAAATGAAAATGCACATACTCAGCAGCCCTGCAAAAATCAGACATCTACAAAATCTGAGTCCTGCCATTGACTTCAAAATGTCAAACAACAGTTTATTTAAGACAAACATACTATCTTTGATGTGAAGTTCAAGTACTCAGTTAACAAACTGCATGAAGTTTCTAAGTATTAAATTTTTTTTTTAATTTTAATTAAAATCTTTTAACAGACGTCGCTAATTATTACAACAAGTAGACATATACCAACTCAAATTGCACATAAACTTTGCATTAGCTGTCACTTTTTTTCTAAATTCAGGCTGTTCGAGATGATTTAGTACAGCTGTCTGCAAGGAGGAAGTAAAGATCTAAACCCCTTTTTTATGTTTACACTACAGCATCATCTCATACAATGAAAGCAGTGTAAAGGAACGGTAGGATAAAATTAAACCCTGCTACATCACACTGGTAGTTATCCTCCCTTAATGAAGAAAGGAAGCCCTCAGTTTTATGAATGCATACAGTTCCCAGAGCTGACGAGGATGCCCTAAAGCCACAGAGTTCCACTTTTCATATTTGGTGAGGTTTTATAATACAACCGGAAAGAAAAACATGTAACCCTGGAGTCACACCAAGGCATATATATACATATATAAAGCACGGGAAATATTTTGTTTAGTGAGAGTCCTGAGACAGAAAAACAGCATTAAAAAATCCAGATTTTCAACATTATTTCTTTTTAAAGATTCAATTCTTCTAGAATAAGGAAGGTAGAAAAATCAAGGATGAAGGCATAGAAGTGAGCCTAGGAAGAAGGAAAGGGTGAGGCGAGGTTGCTTTTATTACGGTCTTTACTTTTCACCATCTTATTCTATTTTGAATTGGCAATAACAAGTTAATTATCCCCAAGTTTCATTTGCCCATGACTCTAATTGGTGAGTGATCTCTCTGTCCTTATTTCAACCCCTATCCTGTTGAGCACTGGGAAAGAAGTGATGACTGGGTGGGGTCTGGCAGATGGCAACAGTCATCCATCCAATTGCATCTACAAACACACAAGCATTCAAAAAACACACTTTTGTTTTATTCATTACGACATTTTGGAATCCACAGCACACAAATGAGAACTGTCTCCGAAAAAGAAGAGTTTACTGAAAGGGATTATTTGTGTTAGTAAAACTATCAGTTTCCATTATAACATTCCATTATACCTTCTTTATTTTGATATATACTCGGTGCTGAAGATTACTTCAAGTTACTACCGGAAATGTTCTATAACAAACTTTTTCATAAACAAATTGCTTGTATGTGACAATCTCTTTTCCATAAGGTGTTATAAAGCAAAGCTCTACAGAAGGTGAAAGCAGAAGGGGAACAGTTGTGAAGGCAGTTAACTTTCACTTCTAACCTTAAATGAGATCAAATATCTACTGGCATTATGCTCCTTTCTGTAAGGAACATACTCTGCTCTATAGAATATACACGGGTAAGCAACTCCTAAGAATCAGCTCCAATTATTTTTAGGGACAGGAATGGCAGCTGAAGGCTGGAGGTTGCCAGTGTCTGGCCAAGATCCAGTATGCAGAATATTAAGACCACCACTCAGACTCCTGCCTCTTCACTCTGCTAAAATAGTTCTCCAGCTGGTGCCAGGAACAGAGGTTGACATTACACCGGCACGCATGTTGGCATCAACAGCAAAGCTGAGAAAGTAGTATTAATGGCTGCTGGCATTGGTTCAACTCACTTCATGGGCTCCAAAAGCACACAGACAGGGGACACACAAAATGGTTCCAGATTTTATGAAAGTCAAAGGTCAACTGAGGGCAGTGTTTTTCAGTTATTTTCAATTTCAACAACTCTGCAAATGCTCCAGTGTCTGTATGGCAAATGTAGCTGTCCCAACATCAGATCAGTTTTATTCAGCTACTTTGTACGGATCAAAGGATCAGCAGGTTCCCTGGAAATCTCAGACAACCATGCTGAAAACCACTGCACCTGCATGTTTTCAAATAAGGCATGCCAAGTTCCACATAACATTCAGGTTTGTTCAGCCTCTTGACTATTGTCTCTTCTGTAGTCATATGATTCGTTTGCACCATTTTTAATGTGGATAGCATGTATTTGTCCATTTAATGCCAATCCTGTTACCATTTTTTTGTACAGAAAGAACAATGTCAGTTTTAGTTAAGGGATTAAGAGAATAGGTAATTAACCTTAAATATACCTTCTGAAAAATCACCCAGAGTAAAAAGAGAAGTTCTTTAATTCTCTTCACAGTATCACAGTATCACAGTATAGATAAGGTTGGAAAAGACCTTAAAGATCATCCAGTCCAACCTAAATCCAAATAAACCCAGTAAACCTAACATCTAACATTTAGATCATGCCACTCAGCACCTCATCCAGCTTAACCTTGAATACCTCCATGGACAGTTGGCCTGTGAGTAACACCCTTGTAATGAGGCTGTACAAAAGATCAGTGCACACAGGGCACCACCAACAGAACACGGGAAAATAAAAAATGCTCCAAAGATCAATGTTGCCGTAACAAAATGGTGGCCATAGTTAGCAAAGTTTAAACGAACCCTTCATACTAAAGTATAGATACCTAGGGATTTTTTGCCTGTGGGCCATGTGAGCACTGGCACTTCTATTAAAACACAGTTACTGATGTCATCTACTGCAATTGTATCATATGAAGAGAGAACACATTTTTCATATCCACCTACCTTAATCATAACTGTTTTTGCTGCACCCTGTTCCCCAATTAGCAGAACAGCTTTCCCTTGCTTCATGATAGTGTGCATTAGAAAGTCTGTTCGGACACTGTCTACATTTGGAACTAATATGGAAGCATATTCTGGCACTGAATCTTTGGGGTAAATATACTCAGGTACCTACATGAGAAAGACATGCAAAAAGGTTGAGAATGTCTACCTGCCCACACAATCACTTTGCATCACAACACAAAACCAACTGTACTTTATAAAACACACCTTAGCAAAACTTTTCTTCCTGAAAGCCAAGCATCCATTTACAATCAATGAGTAACCCGTTAAGCTTTCCCAATAGGCTGTTAGACTATTTTCACCCTACTATTCTCTGTTAGAGGGAAAAAGCTTTTCCTTGCTGCAAGTTCTTAGATAGTAGAGATAGAGAGTAGTCTAAGCCAAGATCACTCCTGTTTCACTTCCAAAGCTATTTCAAATGCATGATCTTATTCTCTGCCAAATACATTTATCAAGAAGAGGAAAAAAATCTTTTAAAAAAGAAACTCTAGAGCATTTGGTAGGGATAATCTTCCTAACCACACTATGCAGAGGTTTAAATAATGAAATAATATGCCCCTTACCAAATACACCTTTCTCGTATACCCCTTAAGAAAGCTTGGCATATCACAGCATACAAACCTTCTTGGACCAGTGCTCCCACTGGCCACTATCATTGATAACAAATTCAAATATGGTTTCTTCTTCCTTCACAGCTGGAAGTTCTTTCACTGCAGAGTGCTTCTGAAGAAACAGCTCCATTTTCAGCCTGTCATCTGGTTCCAGAAGAGCTCCAGCTGACCACATCACAGCAAAAACAAACAAACGAGCAATATGCTCATCACTGAGCTGCTTCTCGTTTCGGTTACACAATAAACCCTGCAAAGCAGATGCAATATGTAACTGCTGCCCTCCTAGAACAATGTCCCAGCACAAATATCCCAGCATAAATAATGAGAAAGAGAAAAAAAACTGAATGTCGTATCTACCTGTAGGAGGTCAATAGCTTGTTTGATGTACATACATTCTAAAATTTGCATTTTTGGTGTCACAGCAGAGAAAACAAAATCTATCACATCCTGGAAAGGAAAAATATCTGTTAAAGAACCTGTTTAGCATTTTTAATCCATGTTTAGATGAGATCAATGTCTTAATTTCAAATATATTCCTAACTTTATTCCAAAAAATATTTTTCCCCATTTCTAATACTAGATGTATGAGACTTAGACCGTGAAATTTTGCTAACAATATCACATTAGAAAAATGACTTTGATGTACCACAGTCAGCAGAATTATTCATATGAGCTCTGTACAGCAATTTTCTGAAGAGCAATTTGAAGACGGCTTCTCAGTTACATCAGGGACCTGCCATTTGTGCTCTCCACTGAAGACCTTATCTGCCATTGACATTTATGTGCTAGAATTGCTGTAATGATATAGTACATAACACACAACCTCATCACTAAAAAATTCTGCCTATTTGGTCTATTCTGGCTGCACCATAAAGTACTTGAAACCAACACTCTCACTTTGCTGTGGAACCCAAAGGGAATTTTGCAATTGGTTTTAATGGAACCTGGATCTTCCTTGGGTTACTCCATAGTGATGTCTACCACGCCTGCCTTTGCCAAGAGTTCTGCAGTATCTTTAACCAAGTTTCAAACTGATGTAAAGTCCTTTCTGATGTCTACCGGGCAGAATGTTTTTAAAATATCAATTCACACCTGTAGTATAGACTGAGGTAAACGAGAACCTACTTCAACTTTCATTTAACAACTCATAATGTCATTCCCTCCCTGGGTTCAACTTGCCGTTGTAATCTTTGGAAATCGACACTACCTAATTGTTCTGAAAAGTAAAAGTGCAATGGAGGACACTATAGAAAACAGTACTTTTGGAGGATTTCCACTTATGGCTCCCATGTTCTGTCAGTGAGGAAGCTAAGATGATGACTCAATTGCACAAAGATTGTAAACAATTGTGTGTGCTTTTGTAAAATCATTCTCACTAGTTTTGTTCCAATTTTCCGCTTAGTTTTTTGACATTAACATTCTAAAAATACTCCATGCTGAGATTTATTGACATAGAGACTTAATCAAGATTTTTATGCATCCTCTTGACTTCCACAAGGAGAATTAAGAAGTAAGTAAAAAATAGAAATTAGAAACTGCAAGCAGTGTGGGAGATTCAAGTCTAAAGGCTCATACAGTTCAGACCTAAATCTATCTGAGATTAAGTTTTGTCATCAGCAAAACTGACGTGATGTCTCTCAGGGCACTGCAAGTTGCTTAATAATTGATTAGACACACTCAGAATAAAGATATTTCTTGAGTCAAAGTAGCCTGTACTTTGAAGAACCCAATTTTCCACAGAATGAGCTTTATGGTACTTCTATGATTCCAATGAGGATTGTGTAATTCTAGTTCTTTGAATTTATGAAAAAAAAAATCATGTTCATATATACTGCTATTTTATTATTACTATTTTTCAAACAACAAATGGATCAAAGAAGGATGCAGGATCAAGACAGCTATTAGCACCTGGGTGGGACAAGCCCAAAGACAAATACATGCTGGGTGGGGAATGGATTGAGAGCAGCCCTAAGGAGAAAGGTTTGGGAGTACCTTAAGGAGTGTTGCTAGCTGAGAATATAACAGGGGTCTTAACCTGTCTCTTTTTGCTGAGGGCTTCTAGCCCAGCACAGGGCTGCTGCCCCATGCTAACTCCCCCACACACACATTCCAGGGTGGTGGGGAGGGGAAAGACGGGCCTGCTGCGGCCTGGCCTGGCCCGGCCCGGCCTCCGGTCCCAGCCCAGACCCCAGCTCCAGCTTGGACCTGGCACTGCGGACCGGAGAAGCAACACCTTAGTGCAGACCTACCATCACCTCCACACACCAGGGAGCAGCTGTTCAGCAACTAACAGTGAGCTGGAGGCATTCCTCTTCTTCCCCCTGGAGCTGAGACAGAAGGAGAGAGGAGAGGGGAGGGTCATGGAAACCCTCTCAGCCACATTTGCAGAGTGTGGGGGGGGGCCTGCTGACGCGGCCATGTGGTCACTCTCCATCTTGGGTCCCACACGTGGCCTGGGACATGCGGCCGCCACCGCCATCTTAGAAAGCACTGATCAGCAGGAAGAGAGACTGCCATTTTCTGGTGCTGAGGAAAACTGAGGATGCTCAAGTATTGGGGAAAATTCCCTAAGGCTTAGTTGAAGAAAGCAGAAGGACTCAAGAATCTTTAAACCTTGGGCATGAAAGACAGAGTCTGGGTTCTTTGTTTGAAAGCATGTCTCCTGCATCAAGGGATGCAGTTCAGGTGCTGAGGAATCAGGCCATCCCGATGAGCATTGAGCTGGAGAAGCTACCCTGAAGAATTAAGAATTCACCAGTCTGGACAGCCCAGGTGCCGCTGTTTCCCAGGGGGTGACACATGAATAACAGAGAGGGTGGTAGTACCCATCTCTACTGGGCTGACATGTTCTTTTCCCCCAGATCTCTAATGTGAAAAAGACCCAGAGACTGACACGACAGTGATCTCCCATTGTGTTTTTCTCAGAATATGTGATGGCATTTGTGACACAGTTTGCAGTTTGTGTGCACTAACTTGCTTAACCTCTTCTTCTTTTCTCTATACAGTTACAGAGTTAATAAACCCTTTTCTAGTTTCCCTGTCTGTTTCATTGTCTGGCAAATTCTATCAGAGATCTCATCAAGACCTAACTGCTTTGTTTTCTTTTCCTTTATCTTTAATCGTGGTCTTGAACCCTCCACAATACTACTTTTATTAGTATAAATAATGAGTTTTTCTCACAGCAGATTGCAATTACTACAGCAGTTGTCTTACATCTACTTTGGTTTAATTTACATTGATTTCAAAGTGTCTCTAGAGGTATATACAAAGATTGAGTCTCATTAGTTACTGTATTTCCATCTATAGCCTAATCTTAATTTTTTTTCTAAAAATCAGGTATTTGTAAGCTGCGTACATCCACACTTTACTTAACACTAGCATTAAATCCACCAAGGTCTCTATTTGGGGCTTGACTGCCATTGTTGCTGCATCTTATTTTACAACTTTTATTTTAGAATTTATCTTTTTCATATGGGGGAAAATAATAACTGTAAAAACAGTCATCTGACTACAGAAGTAGTGTTATCCTCATCTGTAAAATCATTGCTATCATTTCTATTATTTGAGAAGGAAAAATAGCTCATTAAAAGTGAAGGAAAACTGACAGCATGACAGCTTTCATTTACATTTCCATAGTTCCAAATGCATCCCTCAGCACAGAACTAACTTCATATTTCACTGCATTTTCATCTCTCAATCTAATAAAATACATATTTTTCTGGACTTTATTGCTATTGCTTTAGGCATGGGTATTTTAAATGTTGTCATTATGTTTTCAGAGCAAGTTGTAGCATAAAATATAAATAGAATTGTGGCAAAGAAGCAGTAAATTGACCCACATTACATTATTTTGAAGCATATTTTAAAATTCATTATCAGAACTGTTTATCTTGCTGCTGCAGTTAATACTATGTCGTATCATTATGTTTTGGAGACAGAACAAAATTAATAGCTTGTTAAACAGTGGATTTCAAGTAAATGGGCACTGAACTGAAAAATGTCTGTAAGAAGACATTTGTTAACATTTGAGGCATTCCAAAACTATATTAATCATTGCTTTTATCATGATTTATAAATAAACTTTCTGAAATGTTACTCAAAGTTCATTAAAAATTGTGTTTCCAAAATCCAACAGCAATGAAAATATTACAGAAGAAATCCCTGTGAAATCTAACACCAATTACACACCTAAACTGGCAGGAGTGAGCTAGTGGTAAAGCAAATTATATAAGGAAGTTGCAATGTTCCACCGACATCGCAAAGCAATAACTTTTTCTTTTATAATTCCAAAGAAAAAATAAGAATTACATTGAAATTGGAAAAAAGTATACTACTGAGATTATGCTTTTGGAGCCACTATTGATTACCACCATTAATGAAACCTTCTTAATGGTTCAGTATGCTAAGCCCAAATGGGGAGGAAAAAATACTCAGAGTTCTCCCTTTGGATCTATTGATTGAACACAATTTAGTCAGCCAGAACACAATTTAGTCAGTATCAGAGATGCCATCTCCAAAATCTCATTCAGAACACAGTCATGGATTATAAAATTAAAAGAGACTACTGTAGTCACCTATAGTCACTGCACTTCACAACACCACAGAGCAAAGAATTACCCTGAACTAATTTCAACTATAGCACATCTTTTAAAAATAACTAATGGACCAAATGTATCCCTGTTGTAGCCAAAATTAAGAAAGATTCACCAGAGTGCACCTGGATTCATTTCCTTCCACAGTTTTTAAAATTAAAATAAACAGGAAAGTTATCCTCTCCCCTTTCTGTATTGTAATAAGAATTACAATTGCAGTAACAATTTAATCCAAAAAGGATATCTCTGTTTTGCCAACAGGAATTATAAATTACCCACAGATTTAACCATTTGCTGCCAACTAGCCTATGCAGACAAATCAAAGCACCCAAGTTATTAATTTGTTGTAGTGTCACTCATTCATTACAGATAATTTTGTCTTTTTTTTTCCCCTCTTTTAAAACCCTTCATCATTTCGTAACACAACAAAAGATAAGTAAATACCTGAAAAACACCAAGGAAGAAACAATGCTTCATTAACTAAAGAATAAGAAAGGTAATTTTTTTTTTCTGAAGTGGTTAATTACCTGAAATACAGCATTAAAGCACTTCCACAGGACATCAGAGTATGGAACAGGTAGCGTTTGCAGCCAAGCCCTTAAAATAGGCTTCCAATCTAACACTGAGGAACTCATGAAGACCATTCCATTACGAGAAACTGTCGCAGGGGAAGCATTGTCAATGTTGTGAGGTTCAAAAATAATTTTGCAACTGGGGGACATCGGAATACGATCTCCATTGGCCAAAGTAAGGGTCTTATTATCATCCAGAACGGAGTTTAGATTTTCAATCCATATTGCATCAACAGGTCCATCCAAAACTATCCAGATGTGCTCACCCTAAAGGAAAAAAATGCAATTTTACATAAATTGATCAAAAACATACATTTACTTAACGAAACAAATCTCTTTAATCCAGAGAACATAATATAGAATATTAAAAATTAGTCAGCTTGGTCTTGATTATCATAGGATCATAGGATCACAGGATGTTACGGGTTGGAAGGGACCCAAGAGATCATCGAGTCCAACCCCCCTGCCGCAGCAGGACAAAACTATCTAACACAGATCGCAGAGGAACGCATCCAGGCAGGCCTTGAAAGTCCCCAGAGAAGGAGACTCCACGACCTCCTGGGGAGCCTGTTCCAGTGCTCTGTGACCCCCACAGTAAAGAAGTTCCCCCTTGTGTTGAGGCGGAACCTCCTTTGCTGCAACTTACAGCCATTGCTTCTTGTCCTGTCACAGGGAGCAAGTGAAAAGAGCCTGTCCGTCCCCCCCGGCCAGCCTTCAGATTACCTCAGTATAAACTGCAATTTTTATGATTTGCTCAGTTATTTTAATCCTTCTTTTATTATCCTGTGTCACACCATATTGGATATTAAGGCATAGTGATAAATATTCATTTATGCTATTCTAAGAATAAAGCTGGCCATACCTTCTACAAAAGTACATCAGTTAGCCCAGCATCCATCAAGATGGATGAAAATATTTCCCATTAAATACAGCCGCAGACATGTACATACTATCAGCCCTTTTGGGATGTAACCTAAGTATTTCACGTAAGGCTTCTCATTTTCCAAGAAAGAATGGAACGAAACTAAAGAAGAATTGAGTTAATTATGAATCCATGAAACATCAGCAGCAGATTTGATAAGAGAATTGAGAAATGCCTATACTGATTTCTTTACAAAGCCTCTTACACATTGATTTCATTAATGAAATAGAATGGCAATGACATAAAATCAGACAGGAGCAAATTAACTTTCCTGTCATTACATCAAAACATGATCAGCCATTGTTTTGTGTAATAATGGTAGGACTACCTGCTTTCAGAAGGAAGCAGAATCCTTAAAGTCTTTTCCAATTTAATTCTGGAACCTCAAGGGCTTGGGAAGGCTAGTGCTTTCATGTACACAGACATAAAGCTGACTCTTGTGCACACTGCGAGTCAGACACAAAGCAAAACTAACTTTCATTTTATAATGAAGGACCTTTCATATCAATGACAGGTAATGAGACCTTATGGGAAGAGTATTAAATGTCCTTATTAACTATCATGACACAATAGCCATTACCTTCTTTGCTTTTAATGTTTTTCTCCATAATGTGGAGAAAATACCATCTGTCCAGTCATTTGTAGCAACATCAAGGGTACCAAACATCTGGGAAGCTGTGATTGCCTTTGGGTTCATTCTCATCTCTTTATGAGGAGTGCCACAATCTGTCATTGCTTTCATCAAAATATTAATACATTTTGTCTTTCCTGCACCAGTTGGGCCTAGAGCCATCATACCTTAAAACAATACAAACACAGTTTAACGTGAAATGTTAAAATACCACGCTACCTTCTAATGGTTCTTTGCATCAGTGATCACTGTTCTATTTCTATTGAATGTCAATACAAAAAAAGATATCTCTCACTCCACTTAATGTTGACTGAAATGGAATTTAAATTAAAAGGCCTCTACAAATGTCTGCTCTATTATGATAGGCAAGCTTATGTAGGTCTGTATCCTCCCTTAGGCAGTTCTTTTCCTTTTACTAATTGGAAAACACAACTGCCTTTTGATGCTCGCATGCAATGACATTGACGTGACTGGTGGTAAACAAAACCAGTACTTTCCAAATGTGTTTAATGAGTAGCTCACAATAATATACTAAATCAAGCATATTTTTCTGAGAAAAAGTTACAAAAATATGTACCTGGATCCACCATGCTGACACTTTAACACATCTGTCTTACATAAAAACCAGTTAACAGCAAACACACCTTTAATTTCATCAGCGTATACACATACTGCCTAAGGAAAATAAGCCAAATTGAGCCTATAGCTGACCCTTTTCAATTTCATTTTGTGTGTTACCTATTCAAGAGGCCCAGAATGCGCCCAAAAGCTGATAGGACACTCAGAAAATGCTCAAGTAATCTAAGGGAGCTAGAAAATTCCTATTAACCCCAAAGACAAATGGACAACAGAATCACAGAACATTAGGCATGGGAATGGACCTGAAAAGATCATCTAGTCCAATCCCCCTGCCAGAGCAGGATCACTTAGACCAAGTTGCACAGGAACATATCCAGCCAGGTTTTAAATGTCTTCAGAGAAGGAGAATCCACAACACCCCTGGGCAGCCTGTTGCAGTCTCTGTCACTCTCACTGTGAAGAAGTTCTTTCTCATATTCATATTGAAGCTCCTATGTTCCAGCTTGCACCTATTCCAGCTTGTCCTATCACGAGATGATATTGAGAAGAGCCTGGCTCCATCCTCCTGACACCTACCCTTCACATATTTATAGACATTAATGAGGTCACCCTTCAGTCTCCTCTCCCCCATACTAAAGAGACACAGCTCTCTCAACCTTTCCACATACAGGAGGTATTCCACTACATTCATCCTTCTTGAGCTGAGGGGCCCAGAACTGGACACAACGCTCCAGATGTGGTCTCACCAGGGCAGAGCAGAGGAGGAGAAGATCCTCTCTCAATCTGCTAACTACCCCGCTTCTGATCCACTCCAGGATGCTTTTGGCCCTCTTGGTCACAAGAGCACATTGCTGGCTCATGGTCACCCTGCTGTCCACCAAGACGCCAGGTCCCTTTCTCCTACACTGTTCTCCAACAGATCAGTCCCCAACCTACACTGGTACTTCCCGTTATTCTTGCCCAGATGCAAAGACTCTACAATTACCCTCGTTATAATTCATTAAATTTANAGCCCTTTTGGGATGTAACCTAAGTATTTCACGTAAGGCTTCTCATTTTCCAAGAAAGAATGGAACGAAACTAAAGAAGAATTGAGTTAATTATGAATCCATGAAACATCAGCAGCAGATTTGATAAGAGAATTGAGAAATGCCTATACTGATTTCTTTACAAAGCCTCTTACACATTGATTTCATTAATGAAATAGAATGGCAATGACATAAAATCAGACAGGAGCAAATTAACTTTCCTGTCATTACATCAAAACATGATCAGCCATTGTTTTGTGTAATAATGGTAGGACTACCTGCTTTCAGAAGGAAGCAGAATCCTTAAAGTCTTTTCCAATTTAATTCTGGAACCTCAAGGGCTTGGGAAGGCTAGTGCTTTCATGTACACAGACATAAAGCTGACTCTTGTGCACACTGCGAGTCAGACACAAAGCAAAACTAACTTTCATTTTATAATGAAGGACCTTTCATATCAATGACAGGTAATGAGACCTTATGGGAAGAGTATTAAATGTCCTTATTAACTATCATGACACAATAGCCATTACCTTCTTTGCTTTTAATGTTTTTCTCCATAATGTGGAGAAAATACCATCTGTCCAGTCATTTGTAGCAACATCAAGGGTACCAAACATCTGGGAAGCTGTGATTGCCTTTGGGTTCATTCTCATCTCTTTATGAGGAGTGCCACAATCTGTCATTGCTTTCATCAAAATATTAATACATTTTGTCTTTCCTGCACCAGTTGGGCCTAGAGCCATCATACCTTAAAACAATACAAACACAGTTTAACGTGAAATGTTAAAATACCACGCTACCTTCTAATGGTTCTTTGCATCAGTGATCACTGTTCTATTTCTATTGAATGTCAATACAAAAAAAGATATCTCTCACTCCACTTAATGTTGACTGAAATGGAATTTAAATTAAAAGGCCTCTACAAATGTCTGCTCTATTATGATAGGCAAGCTTATGTAGGTCTGTATCCTCCCTTAGGCAGTTCTTTTCCTTTTACTAATTGGAAAACACAACTGCCTTTTGATGCTCGCATGCAATGACATTGACGTGACTGGTGGTAAACAAAACCAGTACTTTCCAAATGTGTTTAATGAGTAGCTCACAATAATATACTAAATCAAGCATATTTTTCTGAGAAAAAGTTACAAAAATATGTACCTGGATCCACCATGCTGACACTTTAACACATCTGTCTTACATAAAAACCAGTTAACAGCAAACACACCTTTAATTTCATCAGCGTATACACATACTGCCTAAGGAAAATAAGCCAAATTGAGCCTATAGCTGACCCTTTTCAATTTCATTTTGTGTGTTACCTATTCAAGAGGCCCAGAATGCGCCCAAAAGCTGATAGGACACTCAGAAAATGCTCAAGTAATCTAAGGGAGCTAGAAAATTCCTATTAACCCCAAAGACAAATGGACAACAGAATCACAGAACATTAGGCATGGGAATGGACCTGAAAAGATCATCTAGTCCAATCCCCCTGCCAGAGCAGGATCACTTAGACCAAGTTGCACAGGAACATATCCAGCCAGGTTTTAAATGTCTTCAGAGAAGGAGAATCCACAACACCCCTGGGCAGCCTGTTGCAGTCTCTGTCACTCTCACTGTGAAGAAGTTCTTTCTCATATTCATATTGAAGCTCCTATGTTCCAGCTTGCACCTATTCCAGCTTGTCCTATCACGAGATGATATTGAGAAGAGCCTGGCTCCATCCTCCTGACACCTACCCTTCACATATTTATAGACATTAATGAGGTCACCCTTCAGTCTCCTCTCCCCCATACTAAAGAGACACAGCTCTCTCAACCTTTCCACATACAGGAGGTATTCCACTACATTCATCCTTCTTGAGCTGAGGGGCCCAGAACTGGACACAACGCTCCAGATGTGGTCTCACCAGGGCAGAGCAGAGGAGGAGAAGATCCTCTCTCAATCTGCTAACTACCCCGCTTCTGATCCACTCCAGGATGCTTTTGGCCCTCTTGGTCACAAGAGCACATTGCTGGCTCATGGTCACCCTGCTGTCCACCAAGACGCCAGGTCCCTTTCTCCTACACTGTTCTCCAACAGATCAGTCCCCAACCTACACTGGTACTTCCCGTTATTCTTGCCCAGATGCAAAGACTCTACAATTACCCTCGTTATAATTCATTAAATTTATCCCTGCCCAGGTCTCCAGCCTGTTCATTCCTTGCTGACAGTGAACCCTAATCCCTCATCCATGTCATTGATGAATAGATTGAATAGTACTGGTCCCATTACCAACCCTTGGGGGACTCCAATAGATACAGGCCTCCAACTAGACTCTGTCCCATTGACTGCTACTCTTTGGCTTCTATCCTGCAGCCAGATCCACCTCACTACCCGATCATTCAGACCACACTGCCTCAGTTTGGCTGCGAGGATACTGTGGGAGACTGTGTCAAATGCCTTACTGAAGTGAAGATAGACCACATCCACTGCTCTGCCATCATCTATCCACCTGGTTATGCCCTCATAAAAGGCTGTCAGGTTGGTCAAGCATGAACTCACCTTAGTGAAGCCATGCTGGCTGTCCCTAACAGCCCTCCTGTCCTCGATGTGCCTAGAGACCATGTCCAGGACAAATTGTTCCATCACCTTTCCTGCGATGGAGGTGAGGCTGACCAGTCTATACTTACCTGGGTCCTCCTTCTTACCCTTTTTGAAGATTGGAGTGCCATTTGCTATCCTCCAGTCCCTAGGCACCTCTCCTGATCCCCATGACTTACAAAAGGTGATGGAGAGTGGCTTAGCAATGACTTCTGCTGTCTCCCTTAGCACTCACAAATGCATCCCATCAGGGCCCATGGATTTATGTCCATCCACTTAGTTCAACTTATCCCTAATCCAGTCCTCATCAACCACAGAAAACACTTCTCTCATCGCAACTTTCTCTGGGGCCTCAGCAGTCTGAGGCTTGATATCAAGACAGCCCCCAGAAGTACAGACAGAGGCAAAGAAGGTGTTCAGCTGTGAGGCTGCTGTCAGCTGCCTGTAGAAGACCTCATCAACTTCCTCATTCTGATCTGGTGGCCTGTAATAGACACCCACAACAGAGTCACCCATTCCAGCTTGCACCCACAAACTCTCAACTCTCTCTTCATCTGCCCCTGGACAGAACTCAATACATTACAGTTGCTCTCTCATGTAAAGAGCAACTCCTCCACCCTGCCTTGCTGACCTGTCCCTCCTGAAAAGGACATAGCCATCCATGACCACATTCCAGTCATGTGAGCTGTCCCACCAGGTCTCTGTAATTGCCACCAGATCATAATCATCTGACTGGACACAGATTTCTAACTCCTCCTGCTTGTTCCCCATGCTGCGTGCATTGGTGTACAGGCATTTCAGGCAGTGAGCTGAGCGCTCTGACTTCACTCTAGGACAGCGAGAGGCCGCCCAGTTTTCATTACGACCAGAGCTCTGTCCCACTGGTGCACACTGTTGGCTTTGAAAACCTCTTTTGTAAATATAAGGAACAAACAATCACAAACCCAAGTTACAAGATTAATCCAATACAATGCAGACTGCTTGATGTCTTCTCTAAAATTAAAGGGAGCTGAATGTTTCCAAAGCCAGACTGAGCACCCAGTCACTTACTTATGCCACACTTCACATAAGTGGCGATTTCACCCAGGCCTCTCAATAAAAATGAAATGGCCCCTCTGCTGGTTTCAGCAGCATTTCAGTCAAAACTGTTACACAAAGGAGCTTCCAGGATCCATGCACTGACTCTCCCTGGGTACATGTGTGTGCACCTGCACTCCTTTGCACACACTGCCTGTGCATCAACCAAGAGAAGTCATGCATTTTACCAGTTTTTCCTAATTATTTGAAATCTCATGGTGACCAAGGGTCCATGAGACAAATCTAAATCAGAAAAACACCATCTTTTCCCTCCATACAATAACTTGAGTCACATGAAGGCCCTGGATATCCAAATGTTCGGCCACTTGGAGCTGCATGACCCTGGGAACATGGCAATGGGAATCTAAGCAGAATGCCACAGTGGACAATGAAGATTTTTGGAGAACAGTGGTCTGTAGGACACCACAGACCAAGCACCTTCCTCAAACAGTAAGTTCATGTAGTGTGACTAAAGTCATAAAACTTTCTTGGTTCCTATATAGATAAAGATGTTATGATTTCATATGAAGCACTGACCCCAGCAATCTGGATATAAATTATAAACCCAGCATAATATTAATCAGGTCTTTGGTCTAATCTGAAATAGATGTTTAAGGCATCAAGGTTTCAGACTGTGGTAGGTGAATCAGTATTTCCTTTTATCTGTTCCATTAGCTGAAGCTTGCTATTTTCTTAGTATGACATGAAAAGGTAGAATAAAAAGGATGACATCTTCGTAAGTATTGCTCCTTTAGTTATTTCCTTTTAATACACATAAATGTACTAAAAATCTTTCGTTCCTAGAGCTAAGGTATGGGGGGACATTTCAAAGAAAAGGGTTTTTTTGCACCCAGCTGTGAACTGTAAACCTAGTTTAACTACTGTCCTCGGTCCTAGGATAGGATAAACTTTACTCATTTGCCTTCTGCACACTCATAAAAATGCATTTTCATAGAATCACAGAAAGGTTGATGTTGGAAGGGATCCCTTATCCAACCAACCTCATCAAGCAGGAGGTTGTCTTATTTCTCCTCAATGTTAATGGCCAGAATTGAACACAAGTAACAGCACTTGGAATTAATTTGCAAGCTTAGTAGAACCTACTGTGGGAAAGTTTTGAGAGATTATTTTTTGTAATCTGTTTGGCATCATATTCTCACAGTAACCTTAACCATGAATATCATGACTGAATTGCATCTCAGAGAAACAACTGTTTCCATAACACTGAACAAAATGACTGATTTTGAATTTTTTAGTACACATTTTAACTTCTCCCACAGAAATTTCAGTCACTGAAGGCTACACTCACGTTTCCCATAAAACTGTAAGACAACAAAGTTAAAATCTCACTACGTGTGTGTTACACACCAAAAAAAAAAATCAGGACAGTTTCCTAGCAAGATACCCACACAGACTTTAAAAATTACACTTGTTCCATTTTAAAATACATTTTTTGTTAAAATAATCTGGATTCTGTAGCAGACAATATTAAAAAAAAACCCTATTGCTATTATGAAGTCTCATCTAGCATGCTAACCATGTCGGACCCGTTGAGTTTCATACAGCTGAATGAGTTTGAGTGTCCACGGTGGATGAGGAATAAGCCCTGCTTCCTCTGCCTGTTTCTGGATGGCTGACTGTAGTTCAGGATACCCAGCTTTATCCAGGGTAATTCCAGGGAACAGGTCATTAATGAGACTCATAAATAAAGGTTCATCTTCATCCACCTGTCAAGAATAAAATAGAGGGAAAACCACTATTTATTCATTGAAATTATTGTTACCACTGTAAACAATCTTCAAGAATATGCTACATAAAAGATGGAAGTACAGAATCTTATCTTTTCCTAAGCAAATATTATAATTATTAATTGTATTTATTAAATGAATTTCATACAATACAGTCACAAGTAGTAATTTTTAAATTAAATACTTGAAGATTATACAAATATTAACAACTTAATACAGTTTTATTCAGTATATACACATACACATTTATTCATTTCTTACATAAGATATAAGGTAGCAAGATTCATTCAAATCCTATTTTGCCTTGGATTTTTCTGATTTTTTTTGTCCTTCTGTGAATTGCTAGATCATGTCCATAGGTTTGAACACATGTACCAACGCATTGAACAGATTAACATCAGAAACAGAGTAATTCGTTCCATCAAAAAACTGGCTCCCAAGGTAAATACATAAAGTCTAGACCTGCTATAGC
Organism: Rhinopomastus cyanomelas; assembly: GCA_013400115.1. NCBI lineage: Eukaryota > Metazoa > Chordata > Aves > Bucerotiformes > Rhinopomastidae > Rhinopomastus > Rhinopomastus cyanomelas. Next base: position 846,864 of record VXBP01006396.1, on the reverse strand, counting down.
CTTTCAATTATAGCAATAAAAAGAAAGATTAATACTTTAAATAGTAATATTGAAAAAGATTAGACTATACAAGTAGGTGTTAGCTGCTTCAAATTACCTCACTCATTGCAATTCTTAAGATGTTCTGAAAAGCCAAGCCTCCTAAGAAATGTATAAATTGAAATTCTGGATTAAGAAGGATCTATTAAAAGTTAATAGAATGTATTCTTCCTTTCTCTGCTTAGATAGGAAGGAAGAAAAAAAAGCCAATTAGAGGACCAGGTTAGGTCCCCCAGGATCTGATGGTATTTCCAGCTGATCCATTACCAATGATTTTTCCAGCTAAGGCTTCTGATGTGTTTTCCTCTGTTTGAAAGATAAACAGTGCTCAGACCGTAACTGTATTCTGATTCTCCACTCATTGACAGACCGTATTAAAAACTGCATAACAAGGAATCCAACTGCTGAAGAAGAGCTTTTCAAAGTGCATTAAAAAATACACTAAAAAATGCAAACAAAATGCTCTGTGGGAAATTCACCAATCTTACAGTACCAGTTTGGAGAGGTTCATGTCCCGTAGAACTCTCATCACTACAGTTTTTTCTGGCTCATTGGGATTAGATCTTTTCACTGTTCCAAGTGTTCTTAAAACAGACAGGATATTTCTAAGTCCAAAGTCATAGTGAACCTTGAAATAACGGAGAAACAAATTAAATATGTTATTGAACTTTGAAATATGAGAAATTTCACAGCTCTTCATCTTTCTAACTGGATTTCCAGTTGTGTTGCTATCACATCCTGAAGATATTCGCCAGTCTTGTGTGTCTGTTGCTGCCAAGTGCCCCTTTTGAAGGTAGACTACCATTTTTACAAGTAATCAGTATCAGTGATCTTCTGTCACTGTCCTAGATTCCTCATTTGCCAGCTGTACAAACAACTAACCTAACCCCTAACATCCTATGATCCTATGATCTTCAGACTATCTTCTGTTTTCTGCTTGTTCAAGGACTGTTGCTATCTTGATATATGGTACCTGAGAGGTACTGACAGTTGGGGGCAGAGCACAAGACAGGAAGAAGTCATCAGAAGAACAATGGCCAGGCCAGACTGCTGATAACCATCCTACAGGAGTTACTTATCTGGAAGCAGAGGCTTAAAGGGCAATTTTCACACATAAAGGAATGGGACAGTCTCAAGCTTCTTCCCAGAATAAGCAATTGAGAACAATGACCGGACACCGATAAGCTAATCAAAAGCTAAATCGCCCATCAAGATGTTTGTGCTGACTGCTACCCCTAAGAGAACTCATACACACTAACACAATACAAAATATCAGTCTTTTTGGGGACTGAAGTAGAAGCAGATAGAGTGAGGAGAGTGAGGTGAGAAAAAGAGAATCTGAAACCAAAAGATTGTAAAGGGGATTTTGATGGGTTTTCTTCTCCTCCCCTCCAGACCTCAGCTCTGTGATGGTTATAAGACGATGTGCCTGGGCATATTAGCCATGTGTCTGTATCTATTTCGCATGTTTGTTTGTCTGTTTGTATCCCTTAAAGGTTTATAGTGCTTTCTACAAGTTAATTTATCCCCAGCAATCTCAAAGGATCTGTATATAAATGTTGCATGTATGAATACATAATATCAGATATACTCTGACTGTTTCTTATTAGCACTGACTGCACCTACAGCCTAAAGGTTGTTTATAAGTGTCTAGGTATCAGACTGACAGCAGACAGATTGATAGCGCTCTTTGTGAAGCTGCTCCCTAGGAGGAGGACCGGACAAAGAGCATACGGGCTGAATCATGAATATCCAGTGTTAGACCTATAGTACGTAAATATTATTAGTGTAATCTGACAGCTGCTCATGAAGGCTGGTGTCATGCCAGCTGCCCTTAGCCCCCTCTAATCTCAGAAAGACTGGCTGGAGCAGAGTAGGTTTATTCCTCACCAAATTTGTCCCCCCAGCCATCCTCTTTCACTGACTAAAAGGGCCTATCTCTTGCTGATATCAAGTACCTAATACAATTTGTTATATGCAAGCCTATCATCTTACTCTGCACTTAATGGCTTTCTGACCTAGATGTACTTCTAACAGCCATGTGCATCCTAAAAGTACAACTAACCAACTCTAGACTTAGGCAGATAATGCCTTGAACAGCTTCCCTTTCATTACAGGTGCAGCTGTGTATTTGCAGAGCCATAGAGAGATATTTGATTAATTTTAGCACTTGTAACTGAATTTACAGTTCTGCCTTAGTTCATTTAGATTTGAAAATATAGGCAAATGCTCCATAATGCGTTTCCTCTTTGATTGTTCAGGTTTTAAAGTTACCACTACTGCTGGCTGCGCAGAAAACTGTGTTAAAGACAGACGTGGAAGGAGGGAGCCGTGACATTCTTATATTCGAGACTACCTGCTCCCTCTGCTTGATCAAAAATGTTTTCGAGACAAAGTGTATTAACATTTCTTCTGCTGCCTATTGTGCATTGACCTTGGCCAGCTTCCAGATACCCACCCAACCACTCTGTTACTCCGCCTGCTCAACAGAAAAGAAGATGAAAAGAAAGCTCACGTGGGTCAGCATAAAAGGCAGAGAGATCACTTAACAATTACCATCATAGGCAAAACAGACTTGAGTCGGAGAAAATTCATTTAATCTATGGCCATATGGCCAATTAGAATGTATTTTGATAGTGAGAAATCAAGACAAAATTCAAATAACATCTTCCCCTCAATTCCCATCTCTTCTTCCTGGTCTGACAAGTTGGAACAATACAATGAGTACAATGCAGAATTTTCAACAAGAAATAACTTACTGAATAGATTTGCAGTGATACCAGCTGGTGAACTAGACCACAACTAGAGTTCAAAATTACCAAGAGAAATTCAATAAATTATCTATGCATTCTGCAATTAAATAAAGACAAGTACAAAACGCTACAGAGATGGAAATAACTGACTGCACAAATAAAGCAGTTACAACTCTTCTTCATCCAGCTGAAACAAATCAGGTACAGAAAAGCTTTGCAGAAAAACACCTGACTTTGAACTGAAGCCACAAGTGCAGGTAAGAACGATATTCAGGACAAAAATGACCACAAAAACTGCCGCATTGAAAAGATTTAATTCTACTGAGGCTGAGCTTGAGGAAAAAGAGTAATCCATTTTTGATATTCTGAAAACAAGCTATGCTGCAAACTGCTGAAACAGAGCCGCACGAAGTTTCCTAAATGATGTGCACTTTTCTAGTAGCTCCCAGTAACAAAGTGCCTTCCAGGCACTCCTCAGCTATTTATACTGCCTCTTCCAACAGATCTAGCCTTATTAAATGAGCAGGCTGAAAAATTAGTCCTCTATAAAGTTCATCATTCCTCATAACTTCTCCAGGAACTGTACTCTGTTTAAAAATCACAAATAAAACTTCCTTTAATACACAAATTAATGTGAAAAATAAAAATGCTATTTCAGACTCTGTTTCTAGAGCTGGAAAGTGAGAACCTTTAAAAATTAATAGATTCATTACTCTAAAAATAATTACATATTCCTTGAAAGTGTAGTCTCTACATACCCTTCCAGTCACAGCTTACAGTTGCACAAATATTTATTTTACCTGTTTAGATAACTGCTCTTCACAGAGTTTGTACAGTGTGTAGAATTTTTGACTAAGGACTTGGTTGTCTCGGAAACCAGCACTTGCCAGCTTGACTCGCATAATAATGCTACGGTCAGGCACCATCATAGCAACTGTGCGAAACTGAACCTTCAGATTTTCTGGAAGTTCCTGTCGTCCTGCATAGCCAGGGTTCTGAAAAACACAAAATAAAACATTATATAATGAAAGCAGGAGAGGAAGGTTTATCTTTTCTGATAATTGTCCGGCAAAGAGAAGCACGTGCCAGATTACAAAGGGTAACTCAGGCATGTCACAACTACACATCACTTCTCAATTGCCTAAATACTGCACTTTATGAAGTATGTGGTATCAAACGTATTAGAGACATAGACAGATAACCACTTATAGATCTTGCTGGAGCTGTTTTAAATTATTAGTTCCTCAGGGTACTGCAGATATTCCAATGATGGAAGTTACTGTCCCTTGTGAGTATTCCCAGGCCATTTCAGTGCAAAGTCAGTCAAGCAGTGCAAACCATTACTGAATTTAAACTAATGGATTTGACCTTTCACTGAAGATGTCTAAAGTCATTCATGTGACTACTGCATGGCTCAGTTGTAATAACAGCAGTCACTGGCTACGCAGTGATAACTCTTCCAGCTGTTTCCAAGCTGCCTTCCCACTGGCCTTTGCATGCCACTAATTTGTCCTCTTTGTCAAATCAAATATTAATTAATATTAATACCTTTTCAAAGGTAGTAAAACTCAAAATAAAGACAAACGCTTCCATTTTGAGCTATTGGTATGCAGTCAACAGCTAAAGAGATACCAAATAGCTTTTCAGGTATTCTATTTCTGTTTCTTTGCCTCCTGCATTGCTAGAAGCAGTTCACAAGCACCAAAGATAAATCTTCAGGAGGCCAGTGAACCACAGTGAGAGTTGTTTCCTTCATGCTGTCACATAGAAGGATTGCGGTCAGGAGTTGTTCACAGGTAAAAATACTGACCAGACTAACTGCAGTAGTCCTTGCAGTGAACAATTACATCTTCTTTATTTTGACAAATGTTGACTAAAAAATAGGAGATGGTTTGGTTTAGTCTTAACCTGACAAATACTCCATTTTAAAAGCCCTTAAAATATATAATGGTAACAGTATACCTCAAGTCCTAATTCCATTCATAAATATGAATAAGGAAAAAGGTAATTACTATTAATTAACCGAGTTATTGTTTAAATTGCATTCACTGTTTTCTGACAGGCACTTCCAATTATTGCAACAAGGAAATTTCAATGAGTTGTGAAACAGGAAAGATTTTCCATCATTATGCCATTTACACATATTCACACACATACCATTGTCAGAAATATACCAAATTCTCTGTCCATGGCAACAACATCACCATCTGTGAAAATGAACTGAGGTTTCTTGTTTTTCTTGCACTGAAGTACAATATATATCTGCTGAGCAGCTACTGATAAAACTGGAAGTTCAATGCGGTTAAATTCATCAAAGCAACCCCATGCACCCGACTGGGCTAAACCTAAAAAAGCAAAAAGAAAAATACTTTGTTAACAAGTCAGACCGAACAAGAATAATTTACATGTAGAATATAGTATGCTCTGTACAACTTAGTGTAACATGGAAAGGACAGAGAATACAACCATGAAGTAAAATGAAATATAAAAAACACAGAATAAATTAGGTTGTGCATAAATGACATCTAGAAAAAGAATTAATCCTTGGAAAAAAAGACACACAGCCTTCTTTACAAAGAATCCCACACTTTTCTAGCAAGGCAGAAAGTGTTAAATAATACATATATAGCACCTAGTGGCATGAACATGCATCTAACATAGAAACTCAGCTTTGCAGAGGGTGAAACTGTCAACTAGGATCTTGAGATACACCCACCTAAGCACAGAATCAAATCATAAATCACTACATTTGTGACATAGCATTTTATAACAATTCATAGATCAAAAATTGTCAGGGAACAGCATCCTGCTTATCAAGAGAGAGAAATCTGATGTCATACTCACAAATGTTATTTGGAACAGGCCACGGAATCCTAGACAGACGTTAGTATCCATAAATATAATGAAACTAATGTCTTTAGGGAGAGTCAAGTACTCTTTCTTCTGTATCATGTTAGCGGGCTTGAAATAGGAGAGTCTAGAGTGGCAGCCTTCCAGAGTAGTAGTGGGAAAGCCACATAATCCCCTGCTATTCCACGTCATTTCACAGGACACAAAGGCTAGTAAATCTATGCAGGAACTTCACAGATGTCATGTCCCTTCCTAAAGTCGACACTGGACTAACATTTCCTAGTACCTGGCTCCAGCAATAACCTGGATCACTGCATGAACTGGTGCTATGAACATATGTTCACAGATCTATTTCATGCACTCCACTGGAGTAGTGGAGTCCAGTTTTGCTTAGGCAGTTTGAAGGAAGTGCTAAAGGCAGAAATAAGGAACGATCCAAGAAAAGGCACTTGTGCATTTGCAGTGTTGAACAACTATGCCCAGAGCTCCCTCAAATCCCCATACTATGGGGCTATGCTACAGCACTGTGAAAATAAAGGAGTGGTTTATGTGTCATGTTAATTCCTTAAGACACTTAAGCTAATGGAAGAGCAAGTACTCAAAAATCAATAACAATAATACCTAATTTTCCAACATTCCTTTTGTTTTCATGTTTTCACTTCACTTGTCTTTGCACTGGCCTGTTCTGCTCATAAAATTCTTCTTCCTTTTCCTTTACTGTTCCTTGTTTGATCTTTTCTCTAGGAACACAAATCTTATTGTAAAACCCCTTGTGGCCCCTTTTCTGTTTCTTCTTGGCCCCTCTTCTACTCTGTCCTGTCTTCAGCTGTGATCAGCTGCTGCAGCCATATCAATATTTGGCAGTTTTTGCAGAGAGCAAAAAAGTATGAAAAATATCAAAATAATTCTTACATCAAGTTTTTGTCTTCCTTCATGCTCACTAATGACTTCTTTTAATATTGTTGCATTTATTAGACTTTTTTACCCACATAATTTTGGAACAAGGTTTCAACAAAATTATGGAGTCACACCAGACCAAAGCCAGTGGAAATACAACCAAAACCGGCTCCTTAAGATTCACTTCAGCCGGGACAGTACTACAAATTTGACATGAAATTCAGTTCACTTCCATGTGCAGAGCAACCTTTTTCATAAACTGTTTCTAACTAATTTCTGTGATACTAGAAGGAAAAGCATACTCCAAAATGAAGTGATTTTAAGAGATTGAAAGTTGTTAAGATCAAAGACAAACCCAGTCCAAGGAGAAAAAAAGGCTGACATCCCCTCTCTGGACTGATAACTGCAGGTACAGCAGAGACCCAGTAGACGACTGTGCTTGGCAGTTTGAGCATATTCCTGCATGGTCAGACAGTAAGTTGGTCCCAGTCATATTCTGTCACATGTAGCAATGAGTAAAACAAACTTGGAACACTAGAAGTTGTTACACATAATAAAAGACATACAATTGAAAGCAGATCTGAGAAACTTGTGACCTTGACTGAAGGTATTCACACACACAGCTAGTTCAGTTTCTAGCTTAGAAATGTTTATTTAGCATTATAGAAATGAGATGCTTTCCTGGTCACTAGGTAACATATTCTCTACTGATAGGTGAAGATCTGGCCTTGGTAATCACAGAATCACAGAACATTAGAGATTGGAAGGGACCTCAAAAGATCATCTAGCCAATCCCCCTAGCAGAACAGGATCACCTAGACCAACTCACACAGGAACATACCCAGATGGGTTCTAAACGTCTTCAGAGAAGGAGACTCCACAACCAGTTCCAGTGCTCTGTCACCCTCATCGTCAAGAAATTCCTTCTCATATTTATGTGGAACCTCCTATGTTCCAGCTTACACCCATTGCCATTTGTCCTATCACTAGATGACACTGAGAAGAGCCTGACACCCACCCCTTACATATTTATAAACATTAATGAGGTCACCCCTCAGTCTTCTATTCTCCCAGATAAAGAGACTCCAGCAGCTCCATGTCCTTCTTGAGCTGAAAGGCCCAGAACTGGACATAATACTCCAGATGTGGTCTCACCAGGGCAGAGCAGATCTCTTGATCTGCTAACCACTCCCATTCTGATCCACCCCAGGATGCTCTTGGGCTTCTTGGCCACAGGGCATATTGCTGACTCACGGTCATCCTGCTGTCCACTAGGACCCCCAAGCCCCTTTCTCCTGCACTGCTCTCCAACAGGTCAGTTCCTAACCTATACTTGTACCTGGGGTTGTTCTTGCCCAGATGCAAGACTCTACACTTACCCTTGTTCTAGTGCATTAAATTTCTCCCTGCCCAGCTCTCCAGCCTATCCAGGCCCAGCTGAACGGCAGCACAGTCTGCTGGGGTGTCGGTGACGCCACCCAGCTTTGTGTCATCAGCAAACTTTCTGGCAGTGCATGCCAATCCCTCATCCAAGTCATTAGTGAATAGATAGACTAGTACAAGCACAGTGTATACCTTAAATAAGCACTACATTAATACAAAACACTCTGTACAGACTCATCAGTTTTTATGAGTTTAACTCGTATCCCATGTAATTTAATCGGATGAAATCTGCCTTCTGCTCTCACAGCTCATGGGAGTACTCGAGCAGTTTCAGCCAAGTCAGTGGAGTAAATGCCTGCATTCACTGACTAACAGCATAGCTACAGCTAAACCTAATAGGCTGCCTAATGCTTTTAAATGAAGACCGTTATTGAACTTTCCATTCTTGCAGTATTAATACAACTTCCAGTGCAAAGAGTGGGCTTTTCATGAGCACACTTCAGGACTGAGGTTTAAACTCTCACAAGCATTAAGGATGGTCTCTAGCTCTACAGCCACTGCTTCCATACGCTGAACTACATCAGATTCCTGATACAGAAATGATAGGGCTGCTCTAGCAGGGAGCACTTTATCCTCTCTAATTGCAGCAATGTCTCTTTGCCTGTTTTCCCAGCTATCCTGCTTGCTCCAAGCTAGTCTTTTACTGTGCCTCCAACTGGGGAAATCCCCATGTTACAGAAATGAAGAGAAGCTAAGAGACATCAGCGCCTTTTAAAAGCTCATGTGTCTTCTGTCATGGCTTATAGGTCAGAGGAATAGAGGATGGAGGCTGGCTGAGGCAAAGAAAGTGACAACGGAAAAGTTTCCTTCTTCTCTACTTCATATCCTCTTAAGTGGAGCTAACGTGTTCAATTAAGGAATTAGAACACCTCTCTTATGAGGAAAGGCTGAAGGATCTTGGTCTCTTTACCTTGGAGAAGAGGAGACTGAAGGGTGACCACATTAATGTCTATAAATATGTGAAGAGTGGGTGTCAAGAGAATTGAGCTAGGCTCTTCTCAATGTCTTCTAGTGATAGGACAAGGGACAATGGGTGTAAGCTGAAACATAGGAAATTCAATATGAATATGAGAAGGAACTTCTACACAGTGAGGGCGACAGAGCACTGGAACAGGCTGCCCAGGGGGGTTGTAGAATCTCCTTCTCTGGAGATGTTTAAAAACTGCCTGGATATGTTCCTGTGCGACTTGGTCTAGGTGATCCTGCTGTGTCAGGGGGATTGGACTAGATGATCTTTCGAGGTCCCTTCCAATCCCTAATGTTCTGTGATTCTGTGATTAGTGAGAAGCAGGGCATTCTGTAGAATGCACAAACAGCTGCAAAACTTCTGAGTCATTAGTACAAAACTTGTCAAGCTGTTTAAATTAGGTTTTTTTCTTTCTTCCTCTTGTGTACTTTTTCCTATTTCCCTCCTTCTGAGATGGCCACTAATGAAAGCTAACAAGTTAATGAGGCCTAAAATTATCTGTAAAAGAACAAGAGGATCTGGAGGAAGAACAGTAGTCCAGGGAAGTCAGTACAATTACTGTTTTTAACTCGGTTCTTCCCAAATACATGCTATTGATATTGACATAAGCCACAAAGAAACCCCCTAAGACCACAGAAGAGATAAGAATAAAATATGGAAAATCTTTTTTCATTAAATACTAAATACACTTAATCCAAACATGGCACACCTTTCATGCTTTCCATCTTTTCCATCTCCATTAAAAAAGCTTAACTGGATATTCTTAAACTCTTAAATAAGAAGCTAAAGACAAAAGATACTTCTATTAAAACCATGGTCATTTTCACTGCCTTCTTTTTTGAAACTAGAAATTATCTCCAGGTTATATTTTAAGCTTTAGGAGGTATCACAACAGTGAAAACTATGTTTGCGATACCCTCAATTAAAGAGACAACTGCTCCTAGGACACGGTGGTATTCTGTGATCTGACAGTCCATATAAAGACAGAATCATTAAGGTTGGAAGAGACCTCTAACATCATCAGATCTAACTATCAACTCGACCCCACTATGCTCATTAAACCATGCTTCTGAGTGACAGATCTACATGTGTTTTGAACACCTCCAGGGATGGTGACTCCACTACTTCCCTGGACAGCCTGTTACAATGTCTGACCACTCTGTCAGGGAAGAAATTTTTCCTAGTGCCCCGTCTAAACCTTCCTTGGCACAACATGAGGCCATTTCCTCTTGTTCAATCACCAGTGTCTTGGGAGAAGAGACTGATCCTCAAGTGTCTACAACCTCCTTTCAGGTAGTTGTAGACAGCAATAAGGTCTCACTGAGAGTCCTTCTCTCCAGGCTAAACAACCCCAGTTTTCCCTCAGCTATTCCTCATAGTTCTTGTGCTCCAGGCCCTTCTCTAGTTTCATTGTTCTTCCTGCTGGCCACACTGATACAGGCCAGGATGCTGTTTGCCTTCTTGGACAGCTGGGCACACTGCTGGCTTGTGTTCAGCTGGCTGTCCATCGGCACCCCTAAGTCCTTTTCCACCCCGATCTCTGTTTGCAGAACTGACTTCAAAGTTCTATGATTATATAATTTCTTACCTTTATAGATACGGCCTAGTCCTCGATAATCCATTTGGTCTGAACAATTGAAAACAACAACATACTTTCCCAAGCATTTTCCCATGTCTTTTGTTGTCTCTGTTTTCCCTGTCCCTGCAGGTCCTGCTGGTGCACCACCCATACTCATGCCCAGGGCCTGGGCCAGAGTGATGTAGCACCTAGATATAGAACAGAGGTTTCTATTAATCTTTTTCTACTATTAATTACTTCAGTCCATTAATGTAACCACAACAGTTGCATTATACAAAGCTAGGGAAGGGGACAGGAGTGGTTGTGCCTCCATGGGCATGGCCCACTCTAAATGCTGGCTATCAAAACACTGTAGTATTGTATTTTTCCTCACACCAATCATGTGCCCTACCTCCATGACTCAGCCTCATTCCACAGCACCCAGAACCACTGAGTTCCTTGGGTTTTTTCCCATTCTATTATTTTATTCCCAGAGCATACAAGATGGGCTCTCTGAGCTGGCAACAGGAACGCACAGAGCCTTGAACCAGACCATGTTATTGGCATTTCCCTACCAGGCTGCTAAACCAGAGCAGTGCTGCCGGTCACATGGTTTTTTAGTTCCAAGAATGGACAAGAGGAAAGACTAACGTGCAATTGAAAATGAAGAGGAGTGATCCATGAATCTTAGGATCATCTTTTGCTTCAGCCTCAGAAGCAGACATCCTCAAGTTTAAGTCTCAGCTTACTCGGACTCTGGGGAGATTACTGAAGGGCGCAGGAAGATTGCTGGTATAACCTACTATGCTCCAAAATCCAACAAGCTCATTTTAACACTGTGAAACTCAATAGTTTTATTATATCTAGGAAGAGAATATGGTCACTGAAAAGAACCCAAATGATACCACCTAGTGTCACTTCCTATAAAAGAGCATTGTACTCCTTGTAACATGACAGCAGTAATACTCCTTTATCGCCTTATTACTCAGTAATCAGTAACAGTTCTGCTACTGAAAATGAGGCAAGGACAAACAGTACAAGTCCTAAATAGAACATCTGTTTCATTTTTTGTATCTGCCATGATGTGGTCTGTGTGTGAAAGAATGGTTAGGATCACTCAATTTCTGTTTCACTATCTTAAGGCACGACATTACCACCAATGTGTATTTATCGTGTGCTTCAGGATTCTTTCGCAACACAAAATCATTAGTCAAACAGTAATTGTCTCCAAGCTGATTAATGGAAAGCAAAGATATTATTACCTGAAAATTTTCAGCTCATATGAGTCCATACAGCAATACTAAAAATGCTAAAATTGAAAAAAACATATAAGGGGAATAATATTCGTTCCTACTCAACACTGCATAGGTACATAATTTTCCCATGTCAACACTAGAGAACATCTCTGCTCATTTGGCTCTGTTTGGGTCTCCCAGACTGCCCAAAGACAGATATTTCTGGGGTTTTTTTTTTGTTGTTATTATTATAATTAAACTGATTCAGAAGGCTTATTTTTTTCACTAATATCACCTTGTGCTAGTTTTCAGTCTCGCATGACATAGCACCTCAAATCAATCCCTAACCAATTAAGTTGCAATTTAACTCTGAGATTAAAGTTTGAATGACAATTTTTGCTTAATACTGTCTCTTTCAGTGAGTAAAACTACTATTTGTGGTAGTGCTGCCCCTAACCACATGTTTATTGTGGCAAACAGTTCTCTGACAAGTCTAAGATACATAACACAGAACATGGCAGATGTGTGCTACCTATTACAAGTCAGGTAGCCAAGCATGAGGTTTTGGCTTTCTAAAATAGCCCAGTGGGCATACTTTTATTGTGAAACTGGAAAAAGTTTGAAATTCCTCTAGTACATAAAATCTAGTAGCAGAGCACAAGGACAATTCCAGCACTGATCCAACAGCCTGCAGTCTGTCTTCACACAACCAGTAACAACGCTCCCAGTATTCTGGCATTCCTACCAACACTTAAAAAAACAACGTCTGGCCTAGCAAACACTTCTGCCTTTTGCACTACCAAGTTCTTCAGGAAAACAGGCATCTAACGGACTTTATACTGTGCTGCAAAACGAACACTCCAGCAATAAAAAGTTATCTTCATGTTTTGCCTTAAGAGCTTTTTCTGAGTTTCTAGTCATGTAATTCTCCATAGACCTTCCATAAAACCATATTGGCACTAGTTATTCAATGCTGCGTCCTGAGTTATTGCTTTTTCCTCTAGGGTGACTTCAAATGTATCGCTTGCCATAATCCCAAATTCTCATGCAACTACTACTTTATTGAAAGCAGCAATATATTGGTTTTTTAGATCCACTCTGCTTCAGCTGGTGAAGTGCATGCCACTCAGGTATATTTATCTTGAGCACAGGTGAGGTTTTCATGCCTACCACAGTACATATAGCTCAAGCAAAAGAACTGGAAGACGCCTCCTAGCAAAAGAATTTAAGAACCTTCCCAGGGATGCCTGCTTTTCCTAGCTGAATGTATATAAGCACTGGCCTCTGCTGTTCATCAGCCACACTGCAGCAGCATAGCGCAACCAAAGAAAGAATTCTGACTAATGAAATTTAAAGTAATTAAGTCAAAGGAATTAAGCCTGAGCTTGAGTACTACACACTGCATTCTTCTCATAACTACCTGTCTGTTAAGGGAGTTATAACAAGCCTGTCTGTACACCCTAAGTATTCATTGCAGTAGGTGAACTCTATGTCAGTGATTTGAATAATGCATTTATCCAAGTCTTCAAGAAAATAAAATCGAGACTGCTTTTGCCATTCAAAATCAGATGGAGATTTAATGTTCATGCGGACCTGTAATGGAAAAGATAAATCATTAATACAGAAATGAAACAGTATAATAAATTAATATAAAATTCTATACAGGAAAAAGTACCTATGCATAAATTGAAGATGTGAAAGAATAACCACAGAAGCCAAGAATCTCAACACAGTTATTTAAAGGAAGTCTGATGCAAATACATTATTTTTTATATTACATCTGTTCTCCTTCCCTTTTCGAATGTATGGAGCCTCACCACTTCAACCTTTGAATAACTATTACCTTAAATCAACACACAGGCTGGCTCGAAATCACATGATTGATGGCGATACTAAAGAGGTTTTTTCCCATTTATATTTCAATTAGATAATGTATTAAACTTTCAATTTGAGAGAATAGTTTAATTTTAAAAGTTTAACTCTTCAGCTCAGTGAATTTGTGTATGATGGCTATCAACAACCATTTTAAAAACTGAAGTTCTGAACCTATGAACATACCTTTACATCATTCATCCTTATCTCTGCATGACATCTATAGTGAAATCAATCTACATCTGGCATGCTACCTCACAGCACTGGCAGAGCTACTCAAAGAGATTAGAATGTAAGGGGTTTTTATAATTTCAGTATATGTGCAAAACCTTCCATACAGAGTCCCTCAAAGGTTTTCAAAAACTTACAAGGTCATTGAAGATATCCTTCTGGTGCACGTGAATGGTGATTAAAGTTTCATATTTTGTGCGTTCCATTCTTGACAGATTGTGTGTGGTCATGTCAATCAAATCATTCAAAAGTTCCAAAAACTTCTGGTTTGTTGCGTGCATTACCTTTTCCACATAGCAAGAACAGTCATATTAATAGAAACCTGGTTTATTCTTCCAATGTTTAGAGTAAAAGAAAACAAGATCTGCAAACACGTGGGCCCATAACATCTGTGATCAGCTTTGTATTTATTAGGCTTGGAGTCCTAAATGTAGATTATAGGCTGACCTCAGTGCAGGCAGTTTTTAGCCCAACAAATACAGTAAAATTGTATCTTAGTGAACAGGTCACAGACTTTATTCCAAGACACTTATTCCTACTCCTAAACATTACATCTTCAGCTGATTGTATCCCTGTCTATTTTCAGAACCATCAGTCTCTTGTTTTGGTTATTGCACATCAGCTCAAGCAGTGGGTTTTTTTTCAGGGAGGATAGGAACCTGGAAATCTATCACATCTTCCCCTACAGGTAGAGGGAAATGTAATGTAATTGTAGACGTCAATGCTAAAATAATAATTTCTTTTGTGGCAATAGATTCTGTTACAAAATTCCACACGATGCAGTACTGACTGCGCAATACTGACTTCTGTAAACACCATCAGCCTCTGCCAGTAGTGTTCCTGGTACACAGCCCATTATAAAGTGCTGAGGTTTCAGAAAGAGGAGGTCATACACACTCCTACTCTACATGTATGAGAAAATTACCACAGTAGCTCTCTGCAAATATATGCAATGCCTAAAACTAACATTGTTCACTGAGAGAGGAAAAAAAACTTTGTACAGTGCAGACAGTGCAGCACTAAATGGTGTTCCCTTTAGTCTAGAGTCTGTGTTTTCATTCAGTATCACAGTACAGCACAGGGCTACTCCTTTGCATTTACTTCCACGGTAGGATGGTGTTGCTAGTTCTTAGTCGGGTATCACAGTATATTTTTGATTAATGGTAATCTGCAAATCTTTAGTTCACAACCTCTCCTTCTTTCTTCATAGACTCAGTAATAACACCTTGGTGTTCACAGTATTTTCTCTGTGTGTTTGAGATTAAACCAGCCCCATCTCAGATGACTTCTATGCTTTCCCTTCTTTAAATGAAAAGCACTTATCAACTAAAGAATCTAATGCACTTTGTTATGGTAGATTATTTCTACCATTATTTCCTCAAAATATGAGGAAATTGAGTTATTTCCTCAAAAATTGGGAGCTTTTAGTTCTTTGATTTTTGATTTTGCAAAAGCAACAGGATAAGAGTCTCTATATTCCCAAACTCAGAAACTGTCCCTTCCTAAGATGACTGTGTTGACAGAAAAATAGAGAAAATCACAGAATTAGGAACAATTCTAAAGGGCATGCTGGGGGATGATGGGGAGGTGTGACCTCTTTACACACTTTTTATCATTCTGCTTTCCTGCTACTCTATTTGTTATTCTGATCCTTAACTAGTAATTTGTGCTTTTTCCTGCACGCTACTTTTAACTTTTTGCAATATGCACTGTTCCAAACAATGCTTTTAATTAATCCCCATAGATTCATTAAATTCTACCTTTTTGTCTGTTTTGGTCCTGTTCAGAGCATTCTCTGCATCTCTGGTCCAGATCATTTGAATTCCCAGAAGTCCTATTTGTGCAGGAAACATTGCCTGAAAGTCATACAACTTAAATCCTGAATCGCTAATGGCCATTGATGCCTGTCTAATGATGGTGTGGATTGTTCTCCTAATCCCATCCAGCAGCTGACCCAGCCAGAATTCCACATTGCCCTGAAATAAACAAGAAAGTACCTTTAAAGAATTAGTTGATGAATAATTCACAATACAAAAAAGCCTTACACCGCTTTTTTTCCCCCCAGTCCTTGGCACTCCCATTTCTCGTCTTGTTATTTCCTAAACTTTAAAAGATTCCTTCCCTCCCTTCTGCTCCACTGCCCTTGTAGAGATATGTGATGGATTTGACATTTTACACCAACATTGCCAAAAAAACAGGTAAAGTAGTTGTTACAGAACGACACAAATGTCCTGTCTTTCTGGACTTTGCTCTTGTTGGTCACGTTGGAAGGTTTTCATTCAGCTAGTCAAATAATAGCATGATGCAATACTGTTAGACTCTAAAACATAAATCTACTTTAAATCAAGTCATGAAAAACAGCAATATATACTTCCATTACCTGAGCTAAAACTGGTTCAATAATATTGACCCGTTCTCCTTCTTGTGATTCAAACAACAAAATCTGGTCATAGTTTTTTTCATGAAATCCCACTCGGTTAACATTGTCAAACAAACTTAATAAATGTGCCTACAACCGAATCAAGAAAACAAAATGCTCCATAAACCAGTGCAATATAGCATTCATACTTTGTCTTTAAATCCTGCAATAGAAGATTCTATAAATCTTCCCCTAAGTTGAAGAAATTCTCCCAACTACATAAAGAAATCCTCCACGGTGTCCTCCCTTAGTAATGATGATAACATTACTTTGTTATTACTTGTACCTGAATAGTGTGCGAATCAGATGCTTGACCAAGGATTTCCAGAAGAGCGGGGTCAGATACAAAAAAAAATCTTGGAAATATTAGCCGCTTTTTCTCCAGATACCCTGTTAGTGATTTCTGGCAGATTTCCAGTTGTTCCAGCAAATGTGGTAACAGCTGTGCCAAAGTCTCATCTCCAACACAGCACCGCACAACATTTGATGTTTCATGGGCTCTCTGCATAATTCTCTGCCATGTTTTATCAATGTTCTGAAATCTTCTGGCTTCCTGGAATGCATGAAAAAATGCATTAACTCTTCCTCATGTTTGCCAAATTCTAAAACCGAAATAATTCCATGAGACAAGATAACGATTTAATATTCCCTCACTGTTCAAGTCTTCTTTGCACACCTATTGTATGAATGATCAGCGCTTGTAATGACCAGAGCTCAACTTGCAGGAGTACAATAGGATAGCTCAATAAATGTTTTGTACTCCACATTGGGCACAAAACCTTTCTATATAAAAGGATTCCAACAGACACCAGAAAACTCAAATAGCAGCCTTCTCAGAAATTAGTCTTCCTAACAGCAGTACACAATGTCATATAATGGCTGCTCCACAAAAGAGTAAGCTATTAGTAGTAATATCTGACAAACAAAACCAGTATAAATAGTGTGCAGCTGGTGCAGTTGTAAGGTATTATAGATGATCGGTGACAAATTTGAAATACTGGGAGCTGGAAAATAACATTTTTCTACACCAAGTATACTGACTTCAGAAGCTCTAACAACTACAACAAATGAAATGTTAATGGTATCATGAATTATCTGACAGGTAGCAGACATCTCAAGAGGCCAAACAAAGCCCAAAAGACATGATCATACCCATCCCACTTTTGACAAAGATCTGTCTTGAGTTTAAAGCAGCTTGGTGCGGGAGACTCGGAAGCCTGGTGACTGGTGCAACTGTTACTATGAAGCTGAGGTGTAATAACATCTAAGCTTAATCACCAATTACTTGTCATATTCACAGAGAATACAGTTTTCTTCTTGTTCAAAGTACCCCCACCCACCTTCCCTTTTTTTTTTTTTTAACATCATATCTTCTCTTCAGCTTTTCCTTTACTTCAATCCAAACAAGTCTAGTTTGTTAATTTTTTCTTGTGCATCATCCTTCCTGGATAGTTCTTCATTCTTATCACCCTCTTCTATGCTCTCTCTAATTTGTTTATGCGTTTCTTCAGGCACAATCAGTAACAATATTCAGTTATCAGTTATTGCTGTTTATGCATTCCACTTTTCTACCTGCATTTTTACAGACTAGCAATGCACAACTCATTTCCTGATAGCGCTATGAGAGGCAATGTCAAAAGCCTATTAAGATATATAACAATTACAGCACTTGTTTTTCCTCTATCTACAAAGCTCAGTACCCCCCCTAACAACAAATTAGATGTGTTTGACAGGTTTTGGTCCTACCAAATCCTACCGACTGTTACTCATCTCCTTGTTAACTTCCAGAAGCTTACAGACAGTTATCTGTTGCAGTATTTGTCTGGGAATTGCAATTAAGCCCACTCATATATCATTACTCCTCCACCAAGCTGTTTCTTATTCTCCTTCTTCAGAAGCTGTCACCATGCTTGTTTTTTTCCAGAACACTGGTTCATGTGTTATCCTTGTAAGAAGTAGATTTAGCTTTTATCAAATGCTTCAGCTGTGCTGCAGCATTTGTTCATCTGCAAAACCTTCTTATTGATCTTCTGATGTGCATTAAGAACATAAACATACCTCATGAAATACAAGCAAAGTGTCATTACCTTAGACAACAGTTAAGAAAAGTTTACCTGATCTATAAAAATTAATGTTAGTTTTGGAAATCATAAGCCTTTAGTTATAAAATATGCAGCTGGAAAAAAATTAATATTTAATAATGTCCCAGTAATCCTGGTTTTGTTAAGTTGCAGCACCAATTGATCTAGTGCTACTACACTGTGGCAATACAATAGAACTATGGTAAAGCTTCTCATTAGGAAACACAGGGAGAGAAGATGACTTATTCTGATATTTCCCTCCTGCAGGAAGTCTGATCATTCCTTTTGCAGCTGCTGTCACAGAAGATCATAACTGTCTTTTGAAAAGATTGCAGCAGTTCACACAGACAAACACACACGCAGTTGCCCAAGTTGCAGTATCTCTCTGTAGGACACTGTCACACTGATCCCTAGCAAGGGCTCAGTACAATTCATATAGAAAAATCTGTATCTATCATTACGTATTTTAGAGCCTACAAAAATGCACATGAGGAGGAAGGGATGTTTGTATATATGGCAAAAGTGATAAATCAGATTTGTACCACTAAGCAGACTTGAGTCCTGTGATTTCACTCACAAACATCACAAGCTCACAGAAACATTTGAGCCTGGATTTAAAGCAATCCTGTATCTGTAAATTTGACCAAGTTCTAAGCAGTCCAGCCATCCAGACCCCAGTTTAGCAAAGATTATTGTTGAACAGCCTCTGAACAGAGCCAAAATTTGTGTTATATGCATTGGCAAGCAAATCCTGTGATGTGAGCAATTCTCTTGGTACAAGATATTTCCCTGAATATCTGGTTATCATAGATTGTCATACCTGAGGCAGTTGTTTTGCAATGTCTCCACCAACAAACACAGCTTCAAGGTAAATCCAGAGGTTTTGTACAGTAAGCCAGTTTTCAATTATCTCTGCAGTATTAGTCAACTTCTGAACCCACTGTTGTATAGTGGACTTAAGTGGTGCATTATACCTGCGTGAACATGAGTTCAAAGGGAAACAAACCCTAAGATTATCACCGGGTTTGATCAGATACACACAGTATGTTTATTAAGTTTTGTACCTGTTGATCATGAGTGACCCCAATATCATGAGGCTGTCTTCCAACAAAGCTATTTTCTCTGATATATCTGATCCTTTCAGAAGAAGTTCCCCTCTAGTTTTGAATTGGCCAAAACTGAAAGCATGAGTACTCCATTCACTGATGACATGCTTCAATTTTGCATCAATATCCTTTTCTTTAACAGCACCGATGCAGATATCCTGTGTAAAATTAAACTACTAAATTACATTTCTCTAAGACTAATATCGTGTATGCTTATAAGGAGATTAAAATTCAGTTGCTAGATCCAGACTTCAGAGTAAGTTGTGAAAACACACATCCGAACGCCTCAAATTGATTCTATTACAAACTAGATTATATTATAGACCTACTTGTAACTGGAACATTTTATCTCTCCAACTTCACTAGCACATTCCACTTTTGAAAATTCACTGATTCAATAATCTGCAGGCAGAATTTGCTTCTCTATATGCATTACACTTTTAAGTAAAAGATATCTACCCAGGAGTCTAAGGAAAATACACGCCAGCAATCAAAACAATAAAGTGCACAAGATTAGAGCATATGTGGGCAACATGAATGCCTGGACTGCAATAAAGACAGGACTGTAATAAAATTGGTTAGCACATAAGAGAGAAAAGAAGCAACTACTCAGACAGAACCCCAAATTCTGGTTCAGGAGCATACTGGATTCCATCTCAGGTTTAAAGTCTTCCCTTGAGAGTAAGGCTGTAACTGAACCCTTCCCAGAGCTTAAAAATCTAATTTGGAAACTGGGTATAGCAAAGCTTTGAAATAATGTTTTGTCTTAGAAGTTTTCCTTTGTGGAACAAGATAAATCAGGTCACCGCTCTGGAGGGACCACAGATTTAGCTAAGTGACAACAGAACTGAATTAGAATCAGTTGGGGTTTTCCTTCTTTATTTATAGCTATACTTTGTTCTTGCAAAAAGGCAATGAGCATAAAGCTAATGTCCTTGCTAGACAACTACTGTCCCCAAAATGGAAGGGCCAATAGCTTTGTAGCCTGCACACTTTACATAAGCTTTCTCATCACTCTGTAATCTTCCAAAGAGTCAGTATAGAAATACAAAAGAAATTTATTTTCCTGTAATCCTATATCCTCCACTTCTGTTCCAAGGATTTTGAGCACTTAACAGGATCAGAGTAACATCAATTATTTTTTCTCTCTGATAAGACATTTAAAAGGAAGAGAACAATTATCAGTAGGCAGACGCTAAACCAGGAGCACGACAGAATCATACTATTCTTAAAACAACAGAATTCCTTCTATGGAAGGATTAATGTAATGCCATCTATCCGTTTAATCCTTCTCCAAAACGAAAAGGAAATAAACTAACCATCACTGCTAATACCAGCTACCAAACCCTGTTCCTCAGAAGAATCGCCCGGGCAAAGCTAAATTTTTTAACATTGTGAAGCTGATTAGAAACAATTTCCAAAAGCACAGAGCCCCAGTTATTCATTCAAAACAAACAGAAAAGTACATGTACCTCAATATCTTCTTTATATTTTAATAAAGGAGCATCCATTATGTTTTTCAAAGAGAAATGTTCAGAGTCAACATCAAAGTGATGCCCAGTTACTTGTGAAATTCTTTCCCAGTGTCGTGACATCATTGCCTAGAAATTTTTTAAAATTCTATTACTTTTAGTACTAGAATGATCACACATTTTTGTACTTTATCTCATAAACAATTAGAAAGAGTCTTGGTTTCCATTTAAAGCAGTAATCAATCTTCTAATCACATTATGAAGTCTTTTGTTTTACTTTTCTGTAGCTAAGCCTACATTTTAGCCATAAATATAGCTGCTTGCATCTACAGAAAAGAACTATGGCAAGCATCTTACAGGCATGTAGCACACTTATCAACACAGTTTTTCAAATTAGTCTTATCTTCAAATTATTATGCTGAACATACTTTGTTTGCCATCATTTCAAGCAAAGGACAGCTTTCCATGAAGTCATCAATTATTTTTTTTAGGTCTTTAAAAGCTTGCCATTCCTTCAGTGCTTTTGGCAATTTGCGGATTCTGTAAAAAGCACAAAAAGAAGAAATACTTTATTCTTAATAATCACAACGCATGGTTTAATAGTACAATATACTCTCATTTTTCAACCAGTGGACCAGTAAACTTTAAATAAAACTCCACTTGCAAGCTGGCAACATAATATATAGCTGCAGCCATTAAACACTATTGAAGACAGTAAAAATCACAGTAGAATGGTTTGATTTGCACTTCATACTGAATTGAAGGAGGTTGATTTAATGCTGAAATTGATGTCTGAGCTAAAGCTTTTGCAGTGTCATTGTTTTATTAAAAATTTGAAAACATACCCAATTTTATAAAGGGAGAAAAGGATTAAAGAAAATGTATTTTTCCAAACAAAATCAAGTACATCTGAAACTAAAACTGACCCGCTTGTAAACAGAAAAATTCTTATTTTATACCTAGTTTGAGGGAAAGATATTAAAAGAAAAATCTTCCTTTATGCACAGTGTCAAGATACTAAAAAATAGGACAAGAAGAACCTCTTGTACTGTGAATTATCACAGCTCCATTTGCTTCTAACAAGTCACACCAGTGCCAAAAGTATGGACCAAAGGCTGACAGCAGTTTTCTTACAGCTCAATGGCAGAAACTAAAAGCTGCATAAAATCAACCCATAATGAAAAAATCCTTCAAAGAAATTCTCCACTTTTCACAGTTCAAAATCAGACAGATCTGTCACACAATGCCGGAGCATGTGTGAATTCTTCACTGCTTGCTGGTGAGAGGTAGATTAACATATGCACACTGTCATGGCACTACGATAATCAGTGTAGTCTTTCATCGTGAATCCAAAACAGCAGCTATTACTGAATATGCTAGAAAAAGCACTGATGAACAGAAAATTACTCTGCCATGTACCAATAAAGACTTAAGAGGTAGGTCTTGTGGCTACTTCCATGCTGAAGCACAGCAAATCACATTCTTACAAACCTGCACTTGGTTGACAATTGGATCTCTTAACTTCCAAATGAATATTGATATATTTTTTAATACAGTTACCTTTAGCTTTGTCTCAGACTCAGTAATATCTTCCAACAGCAAGCACACACTGATAAAAAACTATTCATCAATCAGGTTTAAACATCCTTCTTAAATTTACTGGACATTCTCTTTATACTATATTACAGCAAAGCATAAAGGGAAAAGTCTCTCTAACTGTTATAATAGAGTTCTACAGTTGTCACATGCATTTACTCTAAATATTCACCCTCATTATTCTAGGTCTTCCATTTTATTACTTTTTTAAGAAATAGTAGCAAAGAAGAAAATTTCAGCAAGAAGTGTTCCTGCCCCCTTCATAACACAGGATTCCATCCATTATTTCTGTGTGTAGTCACTGCACGCTGTTTAAATGTCTTCAGCTTTAAAGACAGTAGCGTAATGCCACAATGCTAGCAAGCCTCATAAAGGAAGGATTAGTACTGGGTTAGACCTCTACTATAAAAATACATTATTTACTGCCACTAATGTATAAATCTATTTATTTTTACGTAGATATATTTATATATTGGTGGTCACCCTCTTCCAAAGACAGGTCAGCTCTTGAGGAAAAAATCTAAGACACACAATAAGAAAAACACCCAATTTTCAAACCTGTTGTCCTAGTTCAGAGTTTCAGGTGAAGGAAGCGTAAAGAGAATGGTAGCAACGTGCAAAATACCATTATCTCCAGAAAAAATAATGACGTAGATTCCAGAATCCTACTGAAATGAGACCAAGACATGTAGATTCTGTCCAAACGCAGTGCATATATTTCACATACACTCATTTTTACTATGACTGAGCTGTGCTGAGCGCTTGTGCAAGCCTGAGCTTGAAACACACCACAGAATTTTAGTCCCTCAGAGCAATTTTTACAGATAATAAACACCGAAAGCTGAGAAATAGAAATGTATTTCAACAAATAATATCTTACCTGTTTTGAAAATCCAGAAGTTCACTGCTAATTTTTTCAACATTTAGCTCATTCCAAAGAATTTCACTGTATCCATCCATATTAGCAGTAACTGAATTATAAAGACTGTAAAGTTTCTGAAGCAATGAAAGCTCACGTTTAATTCTGTGCAATTCAGGATACTCTATTTTAAATTTTAGAAGAAGAAATTTGTGAATGTTAATTTGGTACAACTGTATTCATAAACACAAAAATCCACATATTTCTAAAACAGGTATTTAAGGTTTGAAATCAGACTTGCAGTCTTTCAGACTTATCTAAAGCTTATCTAGTCAAATAAGCTTTCCCAGTTACATTACACAGGAATATGGTTTTTAAAGGTTGCACTTGATCTTGAAGCTCTTTTCAAAGCTAAATGATTTCATTATTCTCAGATCAGACTTTTCTGCACAGTAATTGTTTAGATTGCTGAGGTTTTTTACAACTGTTCTTGTATAATATTACATAAAATTTTATAAGGGAGATGGTCCACCTATCTGTGAGAAAGAATGCACTATAGTTTTATGTAAGGACTAAAATCTCCTACTTAATTTGCACTGTTCACTTAAGAGGCAGAGGTTGGGGGTGCAGCACATGCTTTCAGAATAAAAATACAGAATATGCTACATATTAAAAGTATATAAAATGGACCTCCTGAAATGTTTTGCCTGGTTTCTCTTGGGAATTTCTAATTAAATACATCATTATTACTGCATGTGTCTTCAGACAGGAAAATACATGCAATTTAGCATGCACAAATTATAGTGCTCATCATACATTCTGCTGTAGCTTTAATTCACATCGGTGTTTCAAACCTGAAATATGTCTGACAAGGAGACATAAGGATATTACAGATCATTTGCACAGCTCAAGGGAATTCATCATATATCTGGAGCAGAGACAACTTGAGTATTTTGGTGACATATCCCCTAATTTGGACATGGAGGAATACAGACAGGAGATGCACTCAGCTGTGAATGGAAGAAGCACTAGAACTAAGCAGGTGGACCCTGAGATACATGGAACAGTGCAATTTTTCTCCACCTGATGTTTATGTATGCACAGACATACATAGGTGCTTTCCATAGTAAAGATAATATTTATTTACCACAAGGAATTTTTCTGTCATGAATATAGCATTAAAGGCATTTAGCAAAACCCAGAAGAAAAATTTTATAGCCTAGGACCAGACTGAACATCCCCTGAGAAACTACCTGTGATAGGAAGACCAAATAATTCTTCCCCACCAGAGAGAGAGATATACTTTCTCCATAGTTCATCAAACCTGGCCTGAAAGACCTGTAATCTGTCACTTGCTTCACGAGGAGGAACATTCTCTACGCTGGGGCCCCTGTAAAACACAAAATAAATTCAGTGCAAGTATCAGCCGTACGGGTTTTACAAAGAAGCATGACAGAACTCAGACCTGACTTACTGAACATTCTTTAATATTTTCTGACTTTTTTTCTAGAAATTTTGACAAAAGATACTAAAAGACAAAATGCAAAGCATAACCAGTGTCCCAACACTATGTATGGAGAAAGCCCTATTTATTTTCTAATTAAATTCAGCTTGTTTACCACACATAGTACAAACAGCTAAAAAGATCTACAAATATTTTGTCTTTGTTATTTTCCATTTATTTTATTCTGTACTTCTTAATGATTATTTTCATTTATAATCTTAAAAAGGGAAAGTAGATACATAATTCAGGGATGAAAATTGTTGTAGTTAGGATTAGAGTCATAAAAACTCAAACACAACAGAAAACATGATTTTGCCCTGAAGAGTACATCTCAGCTGGAGATCCTCAGTACATCCTCAGCTCCTGTTGCTGGAAGCACTTACTGCATCATAGTATTTTGAGATGAGAACTGTAAGTACGTCACCTTCTGTTGTGTCATATTTAATTCTCAACAGAAATACAGGCACATGGGCATCAGAGCAGCACAGGCTGGCTGCTTGGCATGGAAAATGGAACCAGGAGATAAAAGCAGTAACATGGTCAGCAGAGGCATCCAGGACCTGGTCCTGTGGCACCTGAGCAAGTAAAGCAGGACAGGCCTAGGAATAGTAGTCGGGTTCAAATGAGACTCCAGAACTTCAGACAAGTCAATACTAATTACACAGGACAAGGTCAAGCAGGGAAAGAGAGTCAACAAGTCATGGCCAGGAGAAGGTCTAGTGAATGATGAGCCACTGTCTGGTGGTTAGAAGGCTGTTCTGAGATCAGTGAGAAGTGGGTCTTTGCATGGATATGTCCACAGGTTCAGCTCAGTCGGGTCCATGGCCAGGCACAGACACAGCTGAGACAGCTGGAGCTGTAGGTCAGGGAGCCAAGCAGTGAAGCATCAACAAATCCCATGAGAAAGGGGGTCAGTGTTGCTGAGGCGACCCAGTAGAGCTGCGTGGGAGTGCTCTGTCACCAAAGGAAGGTGGAAGCCCTCAGATCCACTAGCTCTACAACAGCCGTGACACCAGGCGGCTGCATCTCCAGAATGGAGAATACTGTGTTTGTTTCCTGAAGCTCTTTAGATACAACATTTGTGAATGATCACTAAATGAAGCATCATTGTACTGCACCACAGGTCACCTACTTTTCATCATAATCTTTGCAAAATTCCACAGTTTCAATCTGAAACTTTTGAACACTGCTCAGCAAATCTCTTTTCATGCCTGGCTGTACTTTCAGCAGCAAGTCCTCAACCTGCAGTGCCTGTATGCAGACAAAGAGGAAAAACAGACATAAAAGAGACAGGAAGAAAGCACAGGGTTGTAAGTAAGAAAATAGTTCTGTTCTAGCGTTTCAACTTTAACAAGGCTGACAAGTTTTGCTACATATATGATTTGAGAAATAAAATAGCTAGAGATACCTGTGTGTTTAGGTTCTTCCAGGCATAAGCCAATCCATCAACTCTTTCTGTATTTCCATCTTGAAAGAACAGATTGTATTTGTGAAGCACAGAGTAAGATTCTTCTATAGGTCCAACTATCATGTCAATTTTAATCTCATTCTCACGAATTTCCTTTAATGCTTCCATGGCTCCCCGTACATCGTCATGGTCACGGATATGTCTGCTTAATCTCTTGCTAACGTTTTCAATGAATGAATAAACTTCATCCATGTCTGTGGCAGACCTTTTATTCAAAGCTAATCCAAATGCTCTTTGTCTTGAGCGGCATTCCTGAATCAATGCTATTTTCAATGACTCTGTTGTAATGTCCACTGATTCCAGCACACAGTGATTTGGTAGTTCTCTGATTTGCATTTCTAATTGCTAAGACAAACATAAGAGTTCAGATTTTTATTTCACTGCAATTTCTCTGAATAGGTCTTTTTATTAAAAGTACAGTACTTACAGAGAAGTGTCTGATTTGAGTTTGGAATTCAGACATTGTTGGTTTAGTATCTATAAATTCCCTCACTTGTTCCTCTGGATCCTATACAAAGAAAGTTTACTTTAATTATTATTTAGAATTGATATTAAAATATTAAAATTGTCTCTCCGCACAGAGTTGAATTTCACTAGTCAGAATGTACCTACGGTTTTATTTACTGAAATATCTCCTGGCAAAACACTCCTCAGACCTTTACCATTTATGTGATTCAACCCACCTCCTCACGAAGACAACTGCATCAGCCCAAATTCTGTCCTGGAATTGGACTCCTCATTACCAAAAAAAATTTCTAGATTTTGTTTAACAGTTTCATGAAGAAACAGAAAACTGCTGCTGCAGTCAGTAGTGCATTCAGCAGTGGCTGCTGAAGAAGAACTAGTGGGTTTAATATTCAGGGGTAGCTTTGTAATCCACAGTTTCTCTGAGATTCTTCTAAATTATTTTTTTTATAACCTAAGCAGAAAAGACTCTGTGAGAAAGATGTGTAAACATATGAGAGCACAAGCCTGTTTATGCTCCAACATTCTTTTTTGTTCTTCTGCTTTCTTCCTCACATAGTTTTACTGGTAACGAACGGCAAGTTCTGGTCACCACAAGAGCAGACAGAAGTTGTATCATGGATATACGGATTCTATCATGAAACCAACTTCCCACTGAGAATAGTCTCCTTATCCACCTGAAACCAGTTAATTCAGAAGATTACACAATATAGCAATGACTTTTTATTAAATGTGCATTTAACCTTGTTCCAGATGCCTGAAAATTCAGAAAAGCTGTTCAGAAGATCCAGTGCTTCAGTTTTAAGAGACATAATAATTGTATTTAGTTGGACCACCAATTTGTTTACATCCTTATGCTCGATAATCTGCTTGTCTAAAGGTTTCAATGGCATCAATCTGGTCACTTTTCTCTCATCACCTAGCTCTACAGCAATAGCTTGTTCAATCTGCCAAAAATTTAAAAAGAAGAAAGAAAGTCCAGTTAGTTTAAAGTATTGTCTTTATATGAAATGGAATGTCCAACAATGCACACATAGTAAGTACTTCTGAGAACAGACAACGCGCAGAGACAGCGTGCACGAGGAGACTGCACAAGGAGACTTCTGGATTCTCACAGAACCACAGCATTAAAGCTGATTTTATAAAACATTGCTACGTGCAGCTGTCTCTTAACCACGTGTCAATGACATCTGTTAAATGTGCTTCACATACAAGTGGTGTTTCCTGCTCCCTATGCAACAGCTTTGATCTTCCTGCTCGCTTTGGTATAGAATTACAATCTGTATCCATTCTTGGCTAAAAGAAGTCCTGGAGGGAGTGGAGGGCTGACTGCCTGGAAATAAGCAGTTCTGCTTAAGGAAACTGAATTCACCCCACTCTTTCCTAGTTTGGCTTTTTTTTATTATTATTGCTTCTCAGGACTTTAATGGGATTTTTCTGTTGAAATGAGCTGAACTGGTTTTTATGTCAGATTGATAAAACAGAAAGATATTTTTACAAACACACTTTTCAGCACAGGTCTGCAAAGATCCATTTTTCATTACTAGAGGACAGAATTGAAGCCATTTGATTACCATCACTGTGCATTTCTGTATATCAACAAATTTCGGTTTCTATCTATACCTCAGACCCTCTCAAGGTTTTAGTGCTCATTTTAATCTCAGTTAAAATATTTATGTTGTATTTACTGTAGCTTTATGAAAGTTTAAATTAGTTTTTGCCTGGAAAGAGTGGTAATAAATGGTGCTCAGCTAGTAATACCCGACA
Organism: Rhinopomastus cyanomelas; assembly: GCA_013400115.1. Lineage (NCBI taxonomy): Eukaryota > Metazoa > Chordata > Aves > Bucerotiformes > Rhinopomastidae > Rhinopomastus > Rhinopomastus cyanomelas. The sequence continues at coordinate 818,282 of VXBP01006396.1, read as the reverse complement.
ATGCCATCACCACACTTGAACAGTATTTTTTAAATATTTTTTAAAAGCAACTTTTGATTTTATTATTAAAACCCACCAAACACAAGGTTTCAAACATAAGGTTTATTAATTATTGCTCTTATGTTCAATTACTTGCTGTAGAGATTAAAAATTAGGATTGCACTCAACAAGACCTTCCGCCAGATGACAAGTCCAAGTATTGATATAGAATATATTCTTAGAAGATACAGAAGTGTTAAGCAAAACAGCAAGATTCTAAAGCAATTACAATATAATACTCACCTGCTGTTGCTTATGATGTAAGTAAGCAAATTTCCACAGGGGGATATCTTTGGCAGTCGATAATATGATATTTACAGCTTTGTTTACAGCACACTGAAAACAGCAAAACATTCACCTTGAGTACATGGAGAGATTATGGCAAATAAGACACAGCAGGGAAAGAAAACAATAAGAATGAGATCCTCCAAACAATAGGAAATTGGAAAATTTATACATCTCTCTTTACAGGAAATATTGCAATAAGCATGAAGTAGGATTCCCCCCAAACACATTTTGTAAAGGGAAAGAGCACCGCATAAACCTTTATGACAGTACTTCTACATTTATGTATTTTTTGGACAAGAATTTAAGAGTCCTTATGAGTGCTTTATGAACAGTTACCATGAATCACTGCAGATCATAACCTAATTACAGTACTATTTCCCCTTAAACTGGTTATAAATATGGTTATTTATTATTAATAATAACCATGTTCACATTCACATCAGAATGCCTGAATACATTTGTCTGAATTTGTGATGGTATCGTCTCTAATTTATACAGGCAGCTATATAAATTACTACATCACTTCTATGTGTGTTATTTTTAAATTATGCTTTGTTAGTCTGATTTGTTACTAAAAACACCATGAACGCTCCAAAATGTAATATAAGAATTCAGCTACTGATTTGGATAGTGACAGTGCTAAATGATAAGTCCACAAATCAACATCATAAACAACCAATACTTTGGGAATATTTTCAGACACCAAATAAATTGTAAGTACACATATTAGAATTTTTTTGAATCTGTAGAAGTTTAAAAGAGGGATCAAATTATTCCACAGTTTAGGGCAAGAGGCTGTTGATATTTTTCTTTACAATTCACTATCACAGAATGCTCAATTATGATATTTTAAACTGATAAACTCTTTCAGAGTATAATGCAATGTTAAGGAGACAAGTAAAATATCACTGTATCACTGGTATTCATGTTTGCTTCAAAGTAGAGGGTTGTAAACATGAGTTACTGAGCTGTAAGGAACACAGTTCCTTCTACTGGCTGTGTAACAAACCTTATTAGTGGCTTCATGTCCTTAGCACCAAAGACGTCAAGAACTCTAGTGACTTTTAATCATTTTCTCCTCATTTTAGTTCTTATGCCAGATAAACTCATAAATGTTGTGTTTAAACAAAGCATTTACAAATGTTTTACGATAGTAACTGAGATCTACAATTATTTTGTTACCTGAATATCTTCAAGACTTGGTCTCAAGACAACATTTGGTATAGCCAGTTGAATTTCAGCTTTGAACAACGGAACTCTCTGTGTGTCTACAAACTTGGTCATTTGATACCTCAAGTCAACAATATGCAATCGATGTCTTAATGTCTCTAAAGAAATCTTCACGCCTAAATAAATATAATATTTAAGGGAGGTTATATTTTATACCACAATAAGCTTGGAAAAAATCTTTATATTTAAAAAGATATGTGAAAAAGATAGACTCACATCTAACCAAAGAGTCAGTATTCTTCTGACAAAGCTGTCCCATTAGATTATAGTAACTACAGGACAGGCACTCTTGGCACCGTGTTTTGTGTTTCGTATCAAAATGTGTACAGGCATATGAATCCTAAGAGGTAAAGGGACATTCTTAGAAAATACCCATAATATCCAGCACGCAAGTGGAATATCAAGTATCTGACCGGGTTATAAAAGGTTGCTTTTTTACACTGTAGAGCTCTTCTTACCTCCAGAGTTCTCCTGACATCTGATTTCAGTCTGTGCTTAAGAATATCTACCAACTCATACATAGAGTCTTCCACTTGCTGACTCTGTCTACAAAAACAACCTACAGTCATCCACAGGGAATAAAACAGTAAGAAATACTCTTTGCTGTTTTCCAGGCACACACCTCTAGTCCCACTGGATTGTGAACATTTATACATGCAAAGGAATAGCCTTTTATTTCGCAGCTTATTCCTATTACTCAAGCACACAGAGAATGTAAGACATGAAGATAAGCAGACTATCAAGAAACCCATTTGTCAGAATCTTATATCTGATTCAACTTGACATCATAATAATAATTAAAGAAAAAGAAGTTGTTTTCCAGGTATAGTTAATAAAACAGTCTTATCATTGTGATGCATTGAGATAATCTTTAGCCAGCTAGTACTAAGAATCGAGCAATGAACATGGGGATGAGATTTCTAATCCCATCCATCTTCATTTTTCTTGCTGCTGATTAGAATGTCATAAGAAAAATAAATTACATTCTAAAAACTGCTGAAGCAATCTTACATCTGCTGTATTTGAGATACTTGGGAATTTCTCCCTGCATCCTGAGACTATGGTTTTGATTTAGACTAGTACACTGTTAAAATAAAATTTCAAAAGGAAATTCCCCATGCATAAAGAAGGCATGTGTAAATAACCCCTCCCAAATACAGCCTCCAAAAGCATGCAATGAATAAACCTACTGAGACAGTTTGTGAGCAGCCAAGATGGCAAGTTTTTCAGTCTGTTCCAGGAAAGAAAGCACGTCTACAGGTTCATTTTCTGGCAAAACTATTAGAGCAGTGTTTGACATGTCCTCCAGCATTCTTTCAATTCTGCATTCCAGGGTATCAGCTGCTTCTTTGACTACAAAGTCCAGCTTCCTCAGGGCACTATAAACATTTTCAATAACTAAGCAAGGAAAAGAAAAAGAAAACAAGTCATGCAAAATACAGACCTCTCAAATCTCATCTCACCTCTCACCTTGGTATTACAATGCCGTGAGGATTTAAAGGCAAGGAAATAAGCAATTGAGGCCTGGAACCAGAACATGATGGACTTACTCTGCTTTGGAGACTTTACGTGGAACCATTTTTTAACAAATAGTACAACAGCATTCAAAGTATCCTTTTTTTTGTAATAAGGAATATTGCCATGAGAAGAATCATAGAATGATAGAATGATTGAATCATTAGGGACTGGAAGGGACCTCCAAAGATCATCTAGTCCAATCCCCCTGACACAGCAGGATCACCTAGACCAAGTCACACAGGAACACATCCAGGCGGGTCTTAAACACAGTGGAAAACAGAAAGGATACAATTGTTCACAAATTAATCTTGTTCTTCTACATAAATCAACAAGGAAATCCAGTACTTATATAACTCATTAACTTATAAACATAATGGTTAATATTCCAGTAGTTTTCTTCTTTTATGTGCTTGTCATAACTTGGTTTATCTCCAAAGCAAGTCCTTTGATAGGGAAGTTTACTAACCTGGCTAAAATTTTCTTTATGAATATAGAAATTCTTTCCATTGTCTTCATTCTTTCATTGAAAAAATTGAAGAATACACTACCTGACACTCTTTGTGTTTGTTATTACCAGAGAGTATAATTTTAATCACTAGTATCCTTTCTTACTCTATGTAGAAAGAAATCACTATGATATTTAAAAAACAGGAATATGGCAGTTGAGTCCAATTAGTTAAATTGCTGATACTTAAATTCAAAACCTTCTTTTAATCTTGTTAGACTGGATGTGAGGAGGAAGTTCTCCACCATGAGAGTGGTGAGAGCCTGGAATGGGTTGCCCCAGGAAGGTGGTGGAGGCCCCATCCTCAGAGGTGTTTAAGGCTGGGCTGGATGAGGCTCTGGCCAGCCTGATCTAGGATGGGGTGTCCCTGCCCATGGCAGGGGATTTGGAACTGGATGATCCTGTGGTCCCTTCTAACCCTGATTGACTGTATGACTTGGTCTAGGTGATCCTGCTGTGGCAGGGGGATTGGACTAGATGATCTTTCGAGGTCCCTTCCAATCCCTAATGATTCTATGATTCTATGAAATTACTGATGGAAGTAATCTTTTTTAACTTATTAAAACAGAGAAACAATCCAACCAATTCCTTGCATTTTTTTTTAATAATTTTATATGAATTAGGAAGTCCTACATCTATTCTTTCATCTTTTTTTGCTAAGTTTTAGTCTAGAAATGAGCCATGGGCTCCCACACTTTAGATGCAAATAAGGCACTTAAGACTTGAAGCTCCTGCACAGTCTTTATGACATCACTGGTAGGTCAAAGTTATTTTGTACACACTGAAGCAGTGGCTAATTTGTAAGTGTCCAACAGACATTCTGGGTACAACAATCATTGCACCTCCTCAGAAAGGTATGATGAATTGTATAAATTAAGAAAAGCATCCATTCCTAGGGGTGATTCTATTGCAGCTGCCACAGCAGGAAACAGGAGGTAGCCCAGAAACTCTCAGCAACTGAATTTGAAATGCCTCAGTTGAGAGAAGTGATGGTAAGCAAAATCAGTCCTTTTCCAATCCTAATTATTTTCTAAAAGGAGCCAGAAAGCTTCTTTCTTAATTAAAAAAAATTTTAAAGACCAATAACTATTTAATTGTTTTCAGTATTTTACTGTTTCAATATTTTATTGCTTTTAGCACCAGAGCACTTCTCTCACTGGGCTCCTCATCAAGTCACTGATACAATAATCAATAATGTTGGTATCCTGCAAACCTAGGAGCAAGAAATTCTGACATATTTCAAGAAAATGTGATTCTCGGGTGATTTTGCTTCCACTTTATCTCTAGAGTAAAAAGGGGTGGGTTGTTTATGTGGAAGGACATAAGAGTGGTTAAAGGAGTATCACCAGGATATTGCCTAGGAAAGTAAATTACTTAACAAGGGCTGTTCAAAAATAGCTTCATCACCACAGTTTAGACAGGACAGCATTTTCACCTAACTCACATCTCACTTATTTTCATGGTCAGGAGGGAGGGACCATGAGCCAGCAGTGTGCTCTTGTGGCCAAAAGGGCCAACAGCATCCTGAGGTGGATCAGAATGGGGGTGGTTAGCAGATTGAGAGAGGTTCTTCTCCCCCTCTACTCCTCACTAGTAAGACCACATCTGGAGTATTGTGTCCAGTTCTGGAACACTCAGTTCAAGGACATGGAGCTGCTGGAATGAGTCCAGTGTAGAGCAACAACAATGATGAAGGAGGTGGAACACCTCCCTTATGAGGAAAGGCTGAGGGAGCTGGGTCTCCTTAGCTTGGAAAAGAGGAGACTGAGGGATTAACTCATTAATGTCTATAAATATATGAGGGGTGGGTGTCAGGAGGATGGAGCCAGGCTCTTCTCAGTGTCATCTAGTGATAGGGGCAATGGGTGTAAGCTCGAACACAGGAGGTTCCATATAAACATCATGGAATCATAGAACATCAGAAGGAACTTCTTCACGCAGGGCGACAGAGCACTGGAACAGGCTGCCCCACGAGGTTATGGAGTCTCCTTCTTTGGAGATGTTTAAAACCTACCTGGATATGTTCCTGTGCAGCTTGGTCTAGGTGATTCTGCTGTGTCAGGGGATTGGACTAGATGAACTTTCGAGGTTCCTTCCAATCCCTAATGTTTCTATGATTCTATGACCTGTTTTACCTTCATATAAATGGGCAGCTTTTCCTAAAGCAGACGGGGAAATATCTGGCCTGTATCACCTAACAGCATCAACAGCTCACCACTACTTCCTCTACATACATTTATCGATGTTCAAAGAAGTCCATGACAAGTGCATGAAGCCTGGAGTAAGGGCATCCTCAACTTCTCTTACGAGTGGTTTCATCAGTGGTTTCAGCATAGTAGGGACTCCATTCAGACACTCTTTGTAATTGATCAGAAGATTCTGGAGTCTGTAAGACATAATCGTGTTAAGAATGTGCTTAGTTCAGATAATTGAAACATACAGAAGTTTGGACACAATTTCTGTTAATAAGATTTGCAAGTTGTGACCTAGTAAAATTACTGTGATTGATTTAGAGAAACTTTCTTCCAACAAAAGCTAATTACAATTAAAAAACTAGAAAATTAATACCATGGTATTTTTGTTCTCTTATTCCAATCTCAAGAAGACAGGCTAAGAAATAAAACCGCTAATTAAAAAAACCAACTTGGAACACCAAAGCCCAAACAAAAAGTGGCTAAATTCTAAATCAAAACTCAACAATGCAGTTCCATGAAAATGGAGCTACATAATGAAGCTGCATAAACAAGAATGTGCAACACAGAAATCAGGTCCAATACTACTACGGGAATGCAGGGGAAAGCAATCACATTTCAATTAAACTCCACCAAATAAAAAACCACAATAAATCAAGAGCATATGCAAAAGACTCAAAACTAATGATTCCCACTTGCAGATGAGAATGAAACCCAAAAAGTGTTAACTCACTCCATTTTATGTCTTTTGATCTGTTCTTCAATTGCACACAAGACAGTTACGACATCTGGAACTTGAAGATTCATATTTTTCAGGTGTTTTGCTTCATACAGTACTTCCAGGACCATCAGGTCCAAGTTTACTTGTAACTCCTTCATGAGGCAGGACCGGGAGAAGAAAGCCAGAAAATAAGGCAGTAGTTTGGTGGTTACATGGTGTGATGTAAGTGAAACAGGTAACAATATGTAGATGCCTAAAGAAGATGTTTAAAATGGATACCCATGTTTCTACAAACATACTCATCTTCCTCTATAAATATCTGCATTTTCCAAAGTATTAATCAACTAATATCTTACACTCATTTGAATTTCCCATGACTTCTTCACTGTGCCCTAGCATTTGTTTCCTGTGACTTCTTATATTTAATTCTAGGTCTGCAGCTACACTCTGTGGAAGCTCATTTGCCTTCTCACTGAGGTTTCTCCATCAGCAGAATAGGAGAAACGCTGTGAAGGTACTCTTTTAAGGGAACTAAATTCTAATAAGATTCTAAACCAAATTGAAATCTAGGCTCTTGTTACCCATTATGGAACCATTAGTTAAAAAAATATCACATTTTAACCACAAATTCTGAGCATGTTAGCATCAAAATTCATCCATGAATTAAGAGCGGTAGATTTTTCTGTCTCAGCAAGCAGTTTTGAAAAGCCAGTGAATGAATAACTGCAATGTACTCAACACACTGATATTGATCACTTTTGATGGGTACTGCCTCTTTTATTCCCTGAATGAGGCAGGAGCCTTATGAAGATTAGGCAAGACAAAATCTATACCATAAATATACACAAAAAGGGAAAAAATAATCCACTTCAAAAATTAGTTCATTTTTAAATCTTATTCAAATTATTTTAATGCTGCGCTTTTCTATCCAGGACACGATTACAGTAGCATATGTAAAATTAAACAATTCGAGTTAATACAAAGAATAAATCATATTTACCTTGGTTTCTGGGTGCCTGGCAAGTAAGGAAGCACACAGAGCATTTCTAGCCTGGTCAGCAAACCGGTACCAGGCTCTATGATAAATAAGTTCAAATTCCAAAAGAACTGCAGCCATTTTATTGTAGCTTTTAACAACCTTTTTCATTTCTAGCAACTGCAATTAAAGGGAATTAAAAAAATAGACACCATTTAATCAAATCAACGAGTCTAACATGGTAGAAACATCCTCCACTAAGCTCTTCCTCACCACCATTAAGAAAACAAATCAAAGTTTTAAGTTGTGCTATTTTAGAGATAGGGTAAGACACAGAAACATAGAAAAATATTATAACTTCAATTATTGGGAAGTATTTAAATGTCTTAAACAATATAACTCCTTTCCTGATTTTCCTCACAGTCTTGCCCACAAAACAAAGTCTGTGCTATGATCCATACAAAGAACTGATGTCACATTGAGAAAGCTATAAAAAATTTCATTCTTTCAGGAAGTGTGGCTACTGTTTGAGGCTAAATATCTCAGTCCTCTTCCTTACAGTGCATAGAAGACAGAAGGCCCTAAGCTTAGGTATATGGCCAACAGTGCTGCTGTCAGGGCAAACATGAGTCAAACCCCATAAGAGACAAAAGCACTGGCCTATGTCTACGTCAGCTTAATGTCTAACGGGAAACAAGTGTCCTCAGCCACAGAATAATAATGCTGCACAATGGAGTTCAAATCCTGGAGCAAACACTAACATCTTAGCTTGAGTACATGTTGCTAAAAAAGTGAGTTTGATTAAAATAAATCATGTATCTGTTAACAGCAAGCTTGAAAGCCTTGCAGATCACTTCCAACCTTGAAAAGTGCAGTTTTCTTTTTAAGGAATGACATTGGATGATCAATTTTTCTGAACAACTGCTGAGCCCACATGATCTTCCCTGTTACCTACAAAAAAGAAGATATGAGGTTAGATTTTCATCAACTTCAAAACAAAGAAGTAAAGTCACTTTTCTGTCTTATTTCATTCTTACCGGTGGCATATTACGTGGTATAGGCGGATTTTCTTTTTGCTGCAGGTAGAGTTTTTGAACAAACTCTAATTCTTGGCTGTACTGCTGAAGGACAATGGCATATTTCTCCTTAAGATCAATATGATTTTCTCCTATTTGTTCCAGCTTCATCAGAAGTCCCAGCATTTGTTCAGTCTAAAAATGAGAATGGACCATTTACTGCCAAAGTTGTTAATAGTTCAGAAAGTCAATGTTCACATTGTGCTTTCAAGAAACACAGGAAAGCCCATCCCAAGAAGTTAGTGAGTTTTACTTCTGTGCTTTTTCCCCATGCAGACTATATTTTCCATAGTATGGACCAAGAAACTGCTACCATTACAGTATCTCTCAAACTGTGATGGTTTTTTCTGCAGTTGCGGTAGAGCACCTACACCTTTATCGTGCTTCATTAACATTCTTATCATGATCAGGGCCTGAACAAAGGAACAGGTAACAGATAGCAGACATTCTTTCATTACTGCTGTCAGTCCAACGGGAATAACTTAGAAATACAACAGAAAGTATAGGGAACACCAGGATGAAGAAAGGAAATAAACTTCAGGAAAGTAGTAGCATCAGTGAACATTATCTTCCAGCACTTCTGCACATGACTTAGAACACTTGCTGTCTTGATGTCCTCCTACATTATTTCAGGTAGCCCCCAGCACAATACAAAACACTGGTAGTATGAAGGAGTTCAGTGGGAGATGTGAGTACTCAGTCTTTCTGAGCACCAGAACAGGGGGTCTGCAGGTGCAAAATTACTTACAGTTACAGTCTTCTCAAACCAGGAATCCACAAGTTCTTGTATGGACTCATACAATGCTGCAATTTGGTTTTTAAATTCAATATAATCTTTTTCAAACTACAAAAATGTAAAAGAAAAGAAATAACCTACAGTGTTGTTTTTCATTTCACACAAAATTGCTGAAGTTTTTGGGGAACTTTCTTTATCTGTCTGGTACATGTTTTCAGCACTTTCAGAAAAGAGCTACACAGTATTACAGAAATAACCACCATCAGACAGTTAAAAGAAAGTCAAAGTTACTGCAGGCTTCGATGTTTGAAAGAAAGTTCCTGACAGTTGCAAGCTACAGTTCAGGGAGGCAGAAGATTAAGTCAACATTTATAGCCCTTCTATTGTGAGGTTATCAATCCCATAAAGCAAGGAGACTACAGCTCAAAAAGAAGGCAACTCCATTCCAGCATGAGCAGGATCTATTAGAACATGAGTGAAAAATGAGTCTGAAGTTCTTGAAAAGCCACTTTGAAAAGCTCAGCTCCAGTGGTAGTATTCACTTCTCCCTCTCAAATGTTCATCAAAGTGCCCTTGCTACCTTTACTGCAACATTGCCTTTACTATGCCTCTAAGTATTTTCAGTACCACTGAATAACTCTTGCTACTAGATAAACTATAGTGAATGTGTTGACCTGCCTGAATTAGTTTTCCATCTGCAGTTCCAAAATCAATGTGTTTCAAATCAAACAAGTTTAGCAGAAGTTGTTTGTAGCACTACCTATGATCTAAAACCCAATTTATAAAAAATTAACAGAAAACATTTGATATAAAAGCCAAATTTACCCAAACACTTCCAAACTGCACTAAAAGGTATGAAAGTATTACAGCAAAACACAATATGCATTGTTACAAAATTTAATCTTCTTTGTGTAACTCTAGTGAAAAGCACAGACTTAAGGGACTGTCTGTTAGACAAGTGCTGAGTCTACCTACCTCTTTTTTCCTGTGATCCAGAACATCATACTGTTTGGATTTGGCGTTTGCAGCAATGCTCTTGTAACGAGCATGGATCACTTCAAAACCCTCTATTTTGACATGCTGGAGCTCTAAAAATTTTTCCATAGTATTACTGATATCTGAAATCTTCTCCAAGCGTTTACAGAATGTATCAAATTTTCCAAATATATAATTTTCACTAACAAAAAAAGAGCAACAGAGGAATTGTTACATGAAGCTACTTGTAATTGATTTTATCCTACTTAACCAACACAAATTCCAACAGAACTGCTAGCATGTTTCATATAAAAGTAATCAATGCTGTAATAATCACAAATCAAATACAAATCATTTTGAAGTAGTGGATCTAAACCAGATAATGTTTAATCATTACAAATGTCAAGACTTTACCATATTTTCACAGGATTTACTGTTTTAAATAAGACATTTGCAGGACATCAAAATCTGAGCACACAATACTAAGAAATGCCCCATGCCTTAAGTGCCAATACAGGTGAAGCTCCCCTTGGTATTGTGATAGACAACCCAGTCCAAAGCTGACTAAATTCTCCTGGAGTCTTTTCACTTATATTCATGACTCAAATTTGCTCGGATTTCAGGCCACACATTAATACATGTATTAACACATGCATAAAATCCCCTGAAGTTCCCTTGGACATTGCTAATAAAATGCCATTGATTTATTTCTGAATTAAAAAAACCCCCAAAATTTCTACAAAGGCATGTTCTGATTGTAATACTTAGAAATGCTATGACTTAATTTAGTATTTAGCTTTTATGCTAGCCAGCAGATATTTCACTTATGAATTTAATAAATTCATATTATTCGATATTAGAGTGAATGATTTACCTGAAATCAAATTGTCTGTCACCTGGGTTTTCCTTTAGCTCCTCCCTAATTCTCTTAAAGGACATTTGGTATCGTTCTTTGAGGGAAATGCATTGTTGTATTCTCTTTAGCAATTCATGCCTGAGGAAGGAAGCACAGAAGACAGAAAAACATCCTAAGGAGGTCTTCAGAAGAGTGTAAGTACAAATGTAACATTTCAATCAGCCACACAAAATCATACATTGTCTGAAAAACTCTCAAAATACAAGGCTTATCTTTATAATTTTTGTTTTCGATTTGTTATGTACATTGTATATTTTCAGTTTAGGTTTTATTGTGGTTGAACCAAAATTTCTTTCACAGCACAGCTCAGAAAAGACTTATGCCTGGTAAACTCTGGCTAATGAATGCCTGCAGTTTGACCACTTCTATAAACTAAGTATTCCTCCTGTTTCTGTTTTTAGCAAGCAGACTAGATTGGAGAGGTATTTTTCCAGGCTATGGTAAACATGAGGAAAAGTCTTGTTTCTTAAAAAGATTGATCAAGAAGGTCTTTGTTCCTAAGATCACAGATAGTTACGTCTTATATACAAGGTGGTTCATTAACTCTGCAGTACTATCATACTTGAGATACAGATCACAGAATCCTTCAGGTGGGGAGCACCTTGGGATCACCAAGTCCAACCACAGATGAGGCATGGAAATTTGCCATAAGCTGTTTACCCAAGACCATTGCTCCACTTACGCTTTGTCTTTCATCTTCCAAAAGATCACTGGGAATTAAAATGACAGGGAAACTATAGACTGAAACTAACTAGGACCGTGAGAAACCTTTGTAGGGACAGTGAGAAACTTTTGCAGGGACAGCAGCAGCAAATAAGTAAACAAGAAGAATGTGTCAAAAATAAATTAATCTACATTAAACAAAAAAATTGTATTGATTTCTATTTACATTAGAATGTTATTAATTCATTAGGATAAACATGGCAAGTGCTTATTTGATGAGGAGTAGTATCTGAAAAACTACCTTTACAAAAATACAGGCATAAAACAAATTATTAGCTTTTGTCTACTAGCCTGTTACCTCAGTGTCACCCTTTGACTGGGCTGGAATGTAAGCACAGACAACCTATCTATGTCTTGATGAAGCTTTTTCTCACCTGTGTAATCATAAACTTGTTTCAATTACACTTCTTCAAGAGACTATTCTAATCATTACTTTTGTAGTTGAACACTTTAGATGTAAACCCTCTCTGTGCTTTCTCCCTTCTGTTCTGCAGGAAAATAATTGACTGTTATAGAATGTGTTCTTCCTAGACTATCTCCACTTAAACTCTCATCGTTCAGATAAGCTTGTTCTGCCAGTGACACCAGTATTCATCACCCACTGGTTAAGTTTCACACAAACACCTGTGCTTCCACTTGTGCTGTTGTAGCACTTGGGACCAGTTCTTTCTAAGAAGCCAATCAGCAGGTAATTCTACCCTTCCTCTAATGTCTCCTTTAACTCTCCTGGTAGTGATGCCTACAAAACATTCAGAGGCATCACAAGGTTTGCTGAAAACAGTCATTCCAGCTGATCAACACTGCAAGATTTCTGCATTCACTCCCCTCACCTCACTAGTCACCTATTCTCAATTACAAGCTCCTTAGAGCTGGGGCAATATTTTTTTCCATTGTCTTTATAGTGCCTCACATCTGATGAAAACAGGGACTCTGGTACATGAACAGCTGTAACAAGAACAATGGGAAAGAAAACACTAGTCTGAGGCATGTCTAACTAGCAAACTTTTTTTACGTAAAGGTGCCTCATTAAGCACCTCGTGTTTACATTCTCCTGTGTTTGCATATGGCATTGTCCACAGTATACTCAGAAAAAACAAGTTTGGGTCACATTCTAGCACTAATATACCTCACTCCAAACAGAGTATAATCATGACTGGGCCTGATACGTAGTCCCTTTCCTCAAACTGACTTTTCTGTCTACTAACAGTCAAATATATATATGAAATGGAATTTCACCAGTCTGTCCTCAGAGTTTCTTTATGAAGAAACTTAGCTCTCAGCTCTAATTGCTCAGGTGTGTTTTGGGTCTAAAAAAAAAGTCATGGGGATAAAATATTGAATATATATGCCAATTTTTTCAATACCAGTTATTTTCACAACACAAGGGAAATTTGTTCTCACAGAGTATTTAATTCTACACAAAATTGTAGACACAAAGTTGAAATTAACAGGGGAATCAGTGGTAGGAAAAAAAAAGGAGAAAAATTATCTTTTAATAATCTTGATTATTAGTCTATAATTTCAGTGCTAATGTTAACGAAGGAATACAAAATTATTAATATTATATCACCTGTCCAGATCCCAGATTTTTGAAACACCTTCACACAGGTGTGTCTTGCATGTCTTAATCATTTGATTAGTGATTTTAAGAAGAAGAGATGTCAGGCACTCTGATGTGTTGTAGTGTGGTGATATACAGTAGATCATACAGATAGTATTCATTAAACCAGGTACATGTTCCATCATTGTTTCCTACAATAGGGGAAAAAAAGTGCAAGTCAGAAATTAAAGTTTCCTAGAAATTAAAGCAAAGGAAAATGAGACAGCTCTGGGAATCCATTTGTCAATGGATAAACACCTTTTTCATTGTAATACTTTGTTCTTGCAGACATCTTGTAGACATTATTAAGTGAGTCATCCAATTCATTTACAGGGACCTAACATACTCTGACCAAGAGAAAAAGGTGGAGAATGAGTAATGAATAGGTCTTCTTCCAGAGTGTGATTTTCCAGATGGAAAACGCAGGTTGTACCTCTTTTTGGACACAGCCTTCAGAATTTGAAGATGTCATAGTCTGTTTTGCAAAAGAATAAGCTACCTGAGGAAAAGAAGTCATACACTACTCCAAAAAAGTTGGTCGCTGTAGGAAGGGCAAGAGGAAGAAAGTTGACTTTTGCTGATTTTGCCCATATCTGTACAGAAAAGAAATACAGAAGGGGGTGGCAACAGTAATCCCTCTTACTGAGGATACTGAGCTACACAGTTTCTGTCCCACAGAAATGCATGCTAGCCAGATATATTGTAGAACAAAAGACTGACTGGTCTAGAAAAAGATAAAAAATGTATGGTATCTAAAGCTCAAGTCCAGTACAGCAGAACAGTGAACATCTGCAGAAAAAAAATGAAAGAAACAGTATAAAATAGTACAATGGTTTCAAAGTTAGAATTTAGAGTACTACTTACAGGTGAAGCCATGGCAAATGGACCAAAAAATTTATCTAATGTATATAAATATCTCACATTGTCTTTGGCTTCATTGGCAAAAATTGTGATATTGTTATCCTGAAGGGAAAAAAATAAGACATTTGATTAATATTGTTAAAATTAACTGAAACAGGTTCTTGCTCTTTTACAGTGGATGTTACCACAAGACTATGATTCCATCTTCCAAACCTATTCTCACACAAGTTCATTCACATAAGCCATTTCTTCTTTACATGAGAAATAACTGCTTTTATGCAAACATTGGTAAGATCTACTTGGCAATCAACATTTGGATGTGAATTAGAGGAACTCCATACTTAGACATCAGATATTTTTCCTTCCTGTAGGAAGTAAACCAGTGTGGTTTTGATAATCTAACTTACTTTTTAGAATGTTTCGGCATAGTACCCATATCCTCCAGAACTTAAGACAAGCTCCCTGAAATGGACCTGGGTGTTTCCCATCATTCAGTTTGTTTCCCTTGTTAGGGAAAATTAGTTAACAACTAATATCTGTAATATCCTTATGCACGTGATGGGCGGAACTATTCAGTACTTAGGAGGCAATTTTGTCACAAGAAAAATGTAGTTCATAGAATAATCGAATCATTAGGGATTGGAAGGGACCTCGAAAAATCATCTAGTCCAACCCCCCAGCCACAGCAAGATCATCTAGACCAAGTCGCACAGGAACACATCCAGGTGGGTTTTAAACATCTCCAGAGAAGGGGACTCCACAATCCAGCCAGGCAGCCTGTTCAAGTGCTCCGTCACCCTCACTGTGAAGTTGTCTTTGTCATATTTATATGGAACCTCCTATGTTCCTATGTTTCAGCTTGCACCCATTGCCCCTAGATCTATCACTAGATAAGATTGAGAAGAGCCTGAGTCCATCCTTCTGACACCCACCACATATTTATAGACATTAATGAGGTCACCCTTCAGTCTCTCTTCAGACTTTCTTCTTCCTCTTCAGTTTGCCCAGCAGCTCCCTGTTTAACCATGCAGGTCATCTGGCTTCCTTCCTTGACTTCTTTCCTGTTGGAATGCTATTTTCTTCTGCTTCAAAGTAGTGATCTTTGAATGTTAACCAGCTCTCTTGGGCCCCTTTACCTGCCAGTACCCTGTCCCATGGGATTTCCCCCAGCAATTGCTTGAAAAGGCCAAAGTTGGCCCTCCTGAAGTCCAGGGTTGTGATTCTGCTAGACATTCTGTTCNTTTACCTGCCAGTACCCTGTCCCTTGGGACTTCCCCTAGCAATTGCTTGAAAAGGCTAAAGTTGGCCCTCATGAAGTCCAGGCTTGTCATTCTGCTAGGTATTGTGGTCCTGCCACATGAGATCCTGAACTCCACCATCCCATGGTCATTGCAACCAGGGCTGCACGCTCCAGCAGTGCTGCTCTCTGAGTGGGCTACTTCACCATTTGCATCAGGAAATTGTCACCAATGCACTGGAGGAACCTCCTGGACTGTGGATGTCTGGCTGAGTAGGACTTTCAGCAAGTGTCAGGGTAGTTAAAATTGCCCATGAGAACCAGAGACTGTAGCTGTGAGGCTGCTGTCAGCTGCCTGTAGAAGGCCTCATCAACTTCCTTGTCCTGATCTGCTGGCCTGTAATAGACACCCACAACAGAGTCACCCATGCCAGCCTCCCCTTTGATCTACACCCACAAACTTACAACTCTCTCTTCATCTGCCCCTGGACAGAACTCAATAAATTCCAGTTGTTCCCTCATGTAGAGAACAACTCCTCCACCCTGCCTTGCTGACCTGTCCCTCGTGAAAAGGACATAGCCGTCCATGACCACATTCCAGTCATGCGAGCTGTCCCGCCATGTCTCTGTAATTGCCACCAGATCATAATCACCTGATTTGGCACAGATTTCTAACTCCTCTTGCTTATTCCCCATGCTGCATGCATTGGCGTACAGGCATTTTAGGGAGAGAGCTGAGCACTCCAGTTTCATCCTAGGACAGCGAGATGCCACCTGGTTTTCATTAAAAGCAGAGCTCTGTCCCTCTGGTGCGCACCCATCAACTATCCCACCCCTCTTCAAATCTAGTTTAAAGCCCTCTGAATCAGCCCTGCCAATTCCTGCCCCAGAACCCTTCTTCCCCTCTGAGATAAACCTCTCCCATGTGGACCTGCAAGATCTGGTGTTACAGAACCAGTCATTACCAAAGAACCCAAAGCCCTGTCTGTAACATCAGTCTCGTAGCCAGGCATTAATGGACTGAGTCCTTCTATTCCAGCCCATGTCCTGACCCCAAAATGGAAATAATGAAGAGAATAAAATTTGTGCCCCAAACTCTTTTACCAAACGTCCCAAGGCCTTGTAGTCTTTCTTCATTCCCTCAGGCTACAGAACACATCTTCCTCCCTACGTCTCTGGAAGAGCAGCAGCGGGTAATAGTCAGCTAATCTCACCAGGTTAGAGAGCATCATAGTGATATCCCTGACTTGGGCTCCAGGTAGACTGCCAACTTCCCCATGATGAGGGTCAGCTCTGCATAGTGGGCCCTCAGTCCCTTTCAGGAGCGAATCTCCAATAACTAGGACCCTACTCTTCTTTGTAGAGGAGGTCATCATATTACTGGAAGATTTCCCAGATTTATGCAACCTTGCTAGGACTTCTGGTATGGGTTCCCTGTCCTCTATATCTTTATTAGACCAGCTGTCTTCCAGTAGGGGCTGATATCTATTACACAGTGGCAACTGAAAAGGTGAGGCAGGCATGGCCTTCTGCCATGGCCCTTCACTTGCCTCTACTCACCCCTTCTACTTGGGCTTCTGTCCTCCATCTTGGGCTTCTTGTTCCTGGCTCTTATTTGGCTGTTGTCCAGACTAGCTCCACCAGTCTACCTCTGTTTTAGCCTCTCCAATTATCCTGAGCCTTTCGACTTCCCCTTGTAGCGTTTCAACCTGATCTTGCAGATATGCCATTTGGTTAAGCAGATAATTCACCTGCTTGCACAGTACACAGCCAGGAAAACTCGAGAGTGTTACATTCCTGGCAGCCTGTCAACCTGCACTGCCTCATCTTGTTGGAGGACCTCTGTTGGTGTTCCCACCTCCACATGCAGTGGTGACCATAGCCTGGTCTTCCTCTGCTGCCACATTGTTACACTTTTATTTTTTTTTTTGCCCCCTGGCTGCTAAAGCAGCTGAAGTGGCTAAAGCAGCTAGCGCTCTCGCTGCTGCACGCGGTCTAAACTCAACTTCCGATTTCACCTCCCTTAAAGAGGTCAGGGTCTGCACCCTCCGTGGTGTTTGCCCGGCTTCTCCAGCAAGAGTACCCAAACCTCAGCGGCTGCCTCTCGGCTCCCCTGAGCTTTCCTGTTCAGGGAACCCCCAAACCACCCAGAAACCTCGATAAAATAGCGTTCATAGGATCATCCCTGGCTTGTTCTGGCTCTTTATAGACACCCTCATCCAAATTCTCTATATCATGAAAGTCTGCAAATGTGTTAAGCATAAAAAAAATAAGAAAACCTCAGTAAGGTGACAACTGTTTCCTTGATCTGTTTTCAAAACAGAAGAATGTCTTCTTAAGTGCTGGAAGATCTACATTCTAGTGTTTTGGCAGGGGAAGAGGAGTGGGGTGGGGGCTGATTTGCTGTACATGGTCTACAGCTAGCCAGAAAAGTTTGATTGGTAAGCACATGTCAGAAACTGTTATGCTGTCAATAATTCTAAAAGCAGTATGATGAACTTCTTGATATCTCTACAGCTGGCCTGCACAGGGTAGAGCTGGAGAGGGCCATTGCTTTACTTTTGCACCACCATTCTGCCCACTATGCTAATGAAAAGCACACTACAGAAGCACTGCAGTTTTCTACTGAACTTCAGAATCAAGTGTTATATGTTTCAACAAACAGATAATAAACCACAGTACAGAAATAGCATAAACCCTCACAACTATTTTTAGCACTGTATTAAGTTCTGTGTGTCACAGTAGTGTACTCATTTAAAACTTGTATTAAAACAGCAATTACCAGCTCTTTCCACTGCCTCAATGTCTTTGATCTCGCAGCCTGAAGAATACTTATAATTTTCTTCACTCTTGAACTCTTGATCTCTTCTAAGAGGCTTTGAAGACAAAAACACATTTAATATTCCCGTTGGAATGACAATTTACATTATTCTTTAAAAAGCAATTTTTAGACTGCGAGAAATAATACTGGGATTTAACCTGTTAAACATTGACATTCTCATCTTCCAGTGTTCCAGCTCTGCAGAAGGACCAACGTCATCAGCTTCTCTTCTCATTTGGTCACTCTTCACTAAAACTCGTCTGATCTGTTTGATCCAAATCATGATCACTTCTTCAAGTTTCTCAGTGACCTCTGTGTTACTGCCTTCAAAATGAGATGGTCTCATAAGTACCAATAAATAATATAGACATTTAACTGCAGAAATTAAATGTCCTTTTCAAAAAGAAGCCAAGTATATTCTGTGTAAGTTGAGTATCTTCAAATCACTGACCAACAACAAGGAAAGATCAAGAATGTAACAACAAAAGGCACACACATAAAACTTGTACCTAACTATTCTGTTGCCATTCCATACCATTTACAATAGTAACAGTTCATAAGGGGAAAAAAAATACAGCGATGTGTTGAGAGAACCAACTTTCAGAGGTCCAACTAATACATTAACTATTAGATCCATATATATTTGTGCTTGCATTTAATAAGGCTAACTTCACATTTCTTTCTTTCTGCCATTGCAGCCTATTACACATTAAGGGCATCACATAACAGATGACATTATTAAAAGTCACCAAAAACCCCTATAAATCTGATGCTTGGTTGCCCAAGCAGGTAAAATTATGTACATATACTTGGTACATTATATTTAGGAGTCACAGAGCTTCTACTACTGTTGCAGAAGTATTGACTGGTTTAGCATTATTTTACTCTGAAAATCCATGCAGTGATAACAAATATACATATATACGTGCATGCACGTGTGTGTATATATACATATATAAAAATCCTTATAAATACAGCTTGTTTTGACTCACAGCCCACAGAGCCAGGACAGAATTTCCCCAGTTCCAAGGACACTGAAGTAGTAGATGGCTGCACTCAGCAACTACGTGGTCAGCAATCTAGTAGGAGCACAGGCCCCTATGCACAAAGTATGTGAAGGAGCTACCTAATCCTTTAAGATCTATGTATTAAACAATGGGCAAATGAGTGATGATTTTATGATTACACAGACAGGAATGTGGCAAGAGTAAATAGAAAAATGTGTATAGCTCAGGGAAGAAGAATTAATTCTTCACAGCAATTTTTTACTAAAGATGTAGCATTGACTTTATAAACAGCATAATTGTGTTTGTTTTGCTGTAGAAATTACTCACCTGCAGTTATGTAGTCAGATGGTTTCTGTAAGTTGCTGATATAAACATCAATATCCACTTTTGTGAGCTGAATTTTGTCTTCTATATTCTGTCTTGATGATGACAAAGCACTCACAAATTTATCCACTGAATACAGAAAGTCTTGTATCTGGCTGTTCTTCAAGCCTTCTTTCACAGCTCCCCAGTTCTAATTATTTTATGAGTTACACAAACAAACAAACAAACAACAAAGT
Organism: Rhinopomastus cyanomelas; assembly: GCA_013400115.1. Classification (NCBI taxonomy): domain Eukaryota; kingdom Metazoa; phylum Chordata; class Aves; order Bucerotiformes; family Rhinopomastidae; genus Rhinopomastus; species Rhinopomastus cyanomelas. The sequence continues at coordinate 798,301 of VXBP01006396.1, read as the reverse complement.
TAAATGAGGGTCATACTTTCTTTTGGTTTTTTGAAAACAAACAGTATCGTCTTTTTCACCGCAATGGTATTTCTTGTTCGTGACAGTACATCAAAATTTGTCAGCATGCCCTTTAAAACACACTCACCTGTAACATAACAAAGTGTGCGTTAATTTAATTACTTTGTGAGTGCAACCAAACAACATCACCTCAAGGAAGCTGGATACTCTGGCTGTGATGTAGCCCTTGTGTCCCTGCTCTAGAAGAAAATCAGGGACTGATCCCTTGTGCTTCCAGAAGGACTGGACACTTCTTTCAATCCAAGCTTAATCTAGTTCTAATTAAGTCATTGTGGTTTTATCTTAGTGTGGCTGCTATGCTGTTCTGCTGCATCGTGAGCATGACAGCTGCTGCTATTGCTTGAAAATAAACAATATGAATTTCAAGCACACACAAGTCTAATACAGGGAGTCAAGCAATTTATATCTTTTTTTATACTCTGTTTTGATGCTCTGGACTGTAGCAGTCACTTGCCTCAATTCTACATGTTCCTCAGAAGTAAGACTAGTTATCTGATTACCTGTTGAGATTTAAGTGCTGGTATCATTATTTGGGACAATAAAAATTCCAGGCCACGAAGGATATTTCCATTAATACAATCAAATATGCCAAAATTCACCTCCTTCAGAAAGAAACAAAAATTAGCAGAGTGTATGCAAACTTTGGCAACATTATACTGAGTGAAGTTCAGACACACGGCAGACAGTCCATAACTACATGGATTCCATGAGGACGTTGCCCTCATGAGGCCATTCAGCTACTGAATCTGGATTGGGCACAGACTAAGTCAGACAGAAATTCCAAGATTTGCTTTAAGTCAGGAAAGTCCATCTCATACTGCAGCAACACTGCAGCAACCAATTAAAATTAATAAATTAATCATTTAACATCAATGCATTAGTCTTAAAACAATTACATGTCTCTATTTATTTTTTAGAGGAACAGCATGATGACTGAGGACAAAGTAAGTACAGCATTAAAAGTATTTCAGGCTTAATGAATTTCTTCTTTAATGTTTATTCTTAGCTGTTAGTATCTGGATACTCATCTACTGCAAATGTTTCCCAAGAACATGAGTATCTCTGAAAGTCAGAAAAGATTGCTACAATCCTTTTCCTACACACAACTAAAGCTATCAGGGTCAGGAAAACATTATTTAGCTAATTTTAAATACAATCTTTATCTTAAAAATTTAAAACATACAGTTATTTAACTGCAGCATTACTTAAAGGCTCGTTACTTAAAATCTCTTGGTTTAAGTCTTTAATCTCTATTACCATTAAAATGAGTATTTTAACATCTCATGAATAATTATTTTTTATTAATTAAATCCTTGTTTTTAATAATATTGCAGTAGCTAATTTCCAAAGCATTACAACATTATAATGAATAATCAGATGAGAACTTTGAAACAGGACTAGACATTTTTATGAAAGCACTCTCCACTTCTTCTGGCTCCAGCTACATGAATAAGTGTCTAGAAAATACGAAGTACACTGCAAACACTGTATGATTTCAGTCTAACCTGGGAAACATTTGAGGCAGTTATAACTTTATCTGATGTCCTTAAGAAAAACGCACAGGTTCCTGTAAAGCCCTGTATAAAGGACAAAATGTACAGAGTTAAGAAGAATACACATATGCAGTAAAAGTCATGTACTTAACAGCTTACAAATTTGCAGAGAACAAAATTGTAAAAAAGATAATTAAAAGGTAGAGAAGTGTGTGCAGGATATTAGAAAATGTGTCCCTCAACTCAAATACTGTTGTTTGTCCATCTAACTTAAGAACGTCATCAATGCCCTCCTGGGCAGACCAGTGCAGTACCACATCTGAACAAAGAAAATGCACTTCAGGGAGAGCTTGCAAGCCAGGCTACTTCCAGGGCTCCAATCATCTTGTTCTTCTTGACCATCTACAACAGCTGAAAGCTGTCAGATGACATATTCCTGTCTAGTTATTCTAGCATGTATTTATGGACCTTTCTGTGAGATTGTCTAATCCCTTTCTGAATCTGCCAACATAAATTCACTAAAAACCTTAACTGTATCTTCATCTTTCAAACATTTGAAGGGATTTTCATAGATAGTTAGACCAGAATGGGCCACCTTAGAATGACATTTATTTCTATTTTTAAAAAATGAACTTAAAGATTACTAAAACCTGCTGATCCAAATACATTTTAACTCTCATTTTCATCTTTTCAATGGACCGAGGTAATGTAAAAGTTTAAAATCAGTACTGCAACAATACTTATTTTTAATCTACTAAATCTAATAATAACTCAGCTATAACATGTCTGAAATGACATTCCAACTAGTCCAGTTGGCAGGAGAAGGAAAGAATTATTCACCTATGCCATTTCTAAGGTAACAACACTAATATAAGCTCATTGGGAAAAAACACATCATTATGCCTTATTCAAAGAAAAGTGTATATGCCATACCCAATTTCCCCCCAAAAGGAAATGGAAAGAAAATTAATCAGAAATCTTAAGAAGTAGTCTGAACACACCGATGGATAATGCTTAAACATTACATCTATTTTTCAATATTTTACTTTTCAAATGCCATCTAGTTAATTTTTCAACCATACCTCAGTTGATCCCATGGTAATAAATAACTTCCTTTGAATCAAACTGTTTGTTGACCCATCTGACCTCAGTGACGTATTTGACTTTTGCTATTTTGGAATTAAATTATAAATAAAAGGTCAGTAGAGTAAAAACTATTGTCACATAACTATCTCATTCTATTTGAATATGTGAATTATAGCAAAGCTCATTCGGAATCGGTTAGTAACTCCAAGATAGAAATCATGAGGTCGCCTTTATCTGGAGAATAAGCTCTACATGAATCTCACAATCCCCTGTAAACAGATTCATAGAAGGGGAAGAAATATCTCAGAAAATACAATAAAATTGCATCTGAAGTGTTTCCTAAAGTTCAGCTTCCTCCATTGAAACAAACTAGATATGTCACAAAGTCTCATGTACCTGGTCTGCAGTCATAATGTAATTGTGAGTAGGAGTCAGAAGCAACACCAACAGTTAGATCCCACCAACAACGCAAACAAATTTGGTTTTCTATTCATGTCTTTAACCGTACATTATCCTGAAAATCTCACTCTGAAAAGCCTTTCTGCCACTGAGATGTATCTTCAACCTCTTTGAAAAACATTTAAGCCTAGTGAAGACCTGCTTCCCTTTAATTTTCTGTTGTGTGCTGTGGAAAATAATCTGTTGAAGTTTAGAAGAATGTAACAGAAAATGAAGGAGAAGCAGCCTGCATGTATACTTTGGGTTCAAGATGAGGAGAAGCCTCTTTCTAAAAAGTCAAATGTTCAGCTCCCACTAGAGTAAATGTATGATGTCTCATAGACAGTGGTGACTCCCCACTTCCACCTCAAATCAGTATCTTCAAACACTATACACAGTCTCAAGTGAACATCATTAAGCTGGTGAGGAAAAGAGAAGAGCAGTACAAAGGAAAGGCTTTTAGACAATTCTTGGCAAGAACCTACGTAGCATCAGACTGTCTGACACTGATACACAGGGCACTCTGATGCCTGACACTAGGTATGACTGGCTAATCATCTGCCTGGACCAGTATTTTATTGCCAAAAAATGGAACAGGGCAAACATATCACTGCCCCTGAGTAATCTCCAATTCTCCAATATGTTTGAAACCAAACCCTTGACAGTACAGTCAATTTAATGAGTTTTCTTTTGCAAAAGCAAGAATGGTGTCCAGCCATGACACAGGACATTGTCTGGCTCTCACGTGAGCCAAGACAGCAGTATATAAAGAAGTCCCTTCCACACTGGCAAGCAAAACAAAATACATTTGTTAAGGTTTTCTGAATTTCACAGTGGTGAGGTGATTTTTTTCTTTTTTAAATGCAACTGTGCTTTTGCAGAAGTAATAGCAGAAACATACCTGGAATGCATCTTGATAGAAGAAGAGCAACTTTTTAAGTCCACTAGGGGTAAAGAATTGTTCTATAAGTTGAAACTAAAAGCAAAATAACAATTATAGTTAACTGCAAGATAGTTTCAAAATATTGTACATTTAGAAAATATATTTAATACACTCATCATTTAATTAATATTTACCTTTTCATCAGAAATCATGGCCTCCTCCACTTGCTGCTCACTTAAGCCTATTCCATCTGCTAATCTTGATATCAAATACTTGTGTCTTTCATCTATCTGAGCTCTTCTCTCCTCTTTGGTGGCTTTGGCTTGCTTGGCTAGTTCTTTCCTAGTTTCACTTGAAAGTACTATGCTCTTTTTACCAGTTGTCTAGAAAATAAAAGCTTGTTAGAGAGACCTTCTTTTTCCTTACTTAAGGATTGTGCTTTATATTGTTGATATTTAAGCTGGCTATGTAATCTACTTCAACCAGAAGCATAAAAAAATTACATTTAATGAAAAGACCAGTAATAATTAACTTGTTAGGCCAGAATTATTTCTTTATATAAAGATGCTACAATGGAAACTTCAGATTAGGATGTCATGGATATCCATGCGGGGGTCACAATACGAATACAGCGCCACTAAGGCACTAATTCAAATCTCAGCTTTGCAAACCCACCTTCCAAACCTCTGAATGGCCATATTTTAGACTGGCCACCAGATCTATCTTTTTATTGCAATCATTTTAATACATAGTACTTCGATACATGGTTAATAATAAAAGGAGTTAAATAAATCAAATCCACTATAAAATCAGTCAGCACTGGAACAAATACACAACTGATGTTTAATACCCAGGTCAGATAAAGACACTAGCAAAATGCTAAATAAGGAAATTTGTGCAGACAACAGATTTTTTAAAATCTTCATAACTGTGCAAACAAAACTGAAAATACATAGAGTAAATATAATTTTTTAGTCAACAGACAATGTCCAGAAGCTATATGGAAAAAACTAAAGATTTGGGAAAAAATTTCACCACGCTAAGGATTTCATTCTACACATGGCTGCCACTGACATGAGTTATCTCAAGTCTGGGGATGCCTGGAGCATCTCTGCACTTCACAACTTTTATTGAATTGAAACAAATTACGTCATCTTCTCAGTAGTCTAAACTAGGAATTGTAATCAATCAATCCTGATAGACTCTTGGATTAAAAATGCCCAAAACTGGCCAACATCCACCTTTGTCTCTTACCGTTTGGTCTTACCCTGGAGCACGAATGGATGTTTTACATCACTCCTGTCTCAACCTCCATCTCTTTGAGGCCAGGAGACACCAAGAATGCCCGAATACCTGTAGCTGTTGGTCAGTACCACTGTCATGTGTCTAACAGCTACATCTTTCCCGATTCACTGTTCTTTCTTCTTACTTGTAGGTCTCAGCTTATCCAGGTCAGTCTTTTATCATCTCTGGCTTCCATGCCAACAGCTAGATCTCATGTTTAGCATATGCCTTCCCCGATGCAGCATGACCCTATTTCACTATTCTTAAGCAATATTAAATTTGATCTTGGCAAATAAAGGGAATTAACCAATAGATGAAAAAAAAAATCCTCAAAATCCCAAAACACATACTGTGAGCACAGGAAGTAAATGACCTAGTAGTGTATACACTGAGTCATTGTTCTTTATCCTAGTAATTAACAGAGACTGAAGGAAGTCAGCACCCTCCATGATTAAACCAAACTTTTGTCAGTGAAACTTCAAGAATAATCTGTTTAGAAGAAAACGTAAGAGAACAAAGGTAGCTGTGTGAAAACACTTGCCGAAAGAACAGCAGTCAAAGGTAATCCAGTGACAGCAGAAGCTAGCTCAATGCTTTTTTTCTTCAGGTCTCCTCCACGTCTGTGACGCTTGCTGTCTGTGTCTGGTTAAAAGAAGTGACAAGTTCTAATTATTCAGGTATATGCACAACAAATGCATTTACAAGACCTGCAGTGTTGTGTCTTAATATCTGCTGGCTAAACTCTTCTCAGGCTGGGGAAAATTAGACATGAAAGGAACATGAGAAAACTTGTGTTTCAGCAGAAATTCTTAGAAACCATTAGAGGGAATAGATGTCTTCAAATGGCTTTTATCTCAGGTTCAATTACAAACGATCCCTACTGATATCCATAGGGGTAAGAAAAAGCAATTTAAAGTACTAGCTTGAACGAAATCAGTTCTGTAAGAAATAGAGACTCTATTTTTTCTATTGACTCTATAAATAGACACTATAGAAATATTGTCATTGTTCACACTTACTGTTGTCATCCAGTTATTCCTCTTCTGTTACTTCTTTATCTAAACTCTAAGTCTCATGCATTTCTGACAAACTTGCTACTTGTAAGGCCTTGCAAGAGAACTTGAAAACACAAAAAATCTGACAAGACTGCTAATATTTGTAAAAAACATATCACTACAGTATGTAACTGTCTTCTGCTGATTGTGTAAGTCTTTTTAAGTGCTGTTGAAGCCATTTAGTTTATTTAATAAAATAATTATTGCATACCTTTGTTTTCCTAGAAAATATGGTTTGAATATTTTTAATTCAAGTAACAAATAATAGTTTTCCTGATACTAAGTACAATATCTTCCCTTCAGACAGTAATCATTTGTCTTTCAAAAGTTTCAATTACAAAACATTTTTAAATATTGCCTTACCCTCTCTTAACAGAAATACAGGTTTAGTTATCTTCAAAAAGACAATTATTTGTAAGCCTTGAACAGTGCTATTTGTAATTGCTACAGCTTGCTTGTAGCCCAAGAAAAAACAAGTATTTTATTTCTCAGAAGATGATCTTCAGGACCCACTGTTAGCAGCAAATAGGATCGTCAGTGGAGCATGCAGTAGTGCTAATGAGTGGCTCAGTACATTTTCAGGAAATCTAGTTTAATCTATTCTAAATAAATCATGAGATCGTAACTAAAGTTAATATTCTAAAAGCACTGACTTCCTTATAAATATTCTTACAGATTGTCTCTTTTCCCCCAATATAATGTTTTTTTCACAGAATCATAAAATAGTTGAGATTGGAAGGAACTTCTGGAGGTCATTTGGGCCAATCCTCCCCTACTCAAGCAGAGTCACCCTAAGTCAGTTGCTCAGGTCCAGGTTCAGGTGAGTTCTGAATATCTCTAAGGAGGGAGAATCCATGAGTTCTCTGGGCAACTTGTATAATTCATGTGCTTGGTTACCTTCATTGTGAGAATGTGTTGCCTGATGTTCTTTTATTTAGGTTTGTGACCACTGCCTCTGGTACTGTCACTGGATACCACTGGGTTTTACTGCCTGAGCTTCCTGTCAGCACAACTCCCCATCCTCTCAAGGTCCCTCTGGATGGCAGCACAACTCACTGGTGTACCAGCTGTGGCTCCCAGTGTTGTCATCAGCAAATGTGCTGAGGGTACACTCTGTCCCATCATCCAGATCATTAATGAAGTTAAACAGGACTGGACTCAGTATTGACCCTTGGGGTTCACCACCACCTACTGGCCTTTAACTAGACTTTGTGCCACAGATGACCACCCTCTAGGCTTGTCTGTTCACTCAATCAATCTCACTGTCTGCTCAGCCAGCCCACACTTCATTAGTTTCCCTACAAGGATCTTACAGGAGTGAAGGGAAAAGTCAAATTGTAACTGCTCAGCAGTTTGTGACTCAGGAACTACCCAGCATGGAGGCCATATGTAGAAGGGGTGAAGATGTGTGGAACAGGAATGCCAAAGACAGGACAACTCCCTGCAAGGGAGTACTGTTACCCTTGGTGATAAGGAACAACCACAGCCTTGTCTTGTAGCCATCTTGGAATCCTGGAGTTGGAAGCTCAAGGCAGCATTTCTGGTGCTGGGGAATGGAGCCCTGAGCACTGAGGCCCCGATGGGATGCACTCACAAGCACTGCGGGAGCGGGCTGATGCCATAGTGAGGCCACATTTAATAATCTTTGGACTACTTAGGCAATCTATTATCATTGATAATACATTCCAGAAAAGAAATACCATATTATAAGCCATAATATAAAGTAATACTAATTTTCATTCCAGAAAAATGGTTCTAATAATCTAAGTATGACTTGTCACTATGATATCTGCTAAGAGATCAGAGCTGCACTGCACATGACCCTGTAAATACATACATAAGTAAATACATTAAAAACCATATATGTGTGTGTTTCATTACATGTACATATTTACTCACAGAGATGAAAATTGCACATCACAGTCCCTACACTGGCACACTCAGAATAGCATGTAGCCACCCAGTATGTATGAGTACATGATAAATTAAATCACTCTATTTCATAATTGGACTTTCATTTTGTTTTGGAAATTCTTTCCCATACAAAGCCAACATGAATTACTCATTACTATTTTCGCTCCTACCTTTTTTTATAGTAATGAGAGGTGGACAGAGGTCAGTGTCAGGTTTGGAAGAAAGTTGCTCTGCTCTCGGTTGTTCTGATTCCTGCTGTGCAGCATGACTAGGAGAGGAGCTGGGCTCAGGTTTTCCCCCTAACTCAGTCTCACCTCCCACAGGCTCCTCCATCTCCACCACCACGCAAAATTCAACCTATCAGAAAATGATTAGACAATGTAACAGTGCAACAACCAACCATACCTTCAGTATTTTTATCCCTGTTATAGCACCAATATGATAGACTAGCAAGGCAAAATATCTACTTTTGGTTGCTAATTTAAGATGAGAGGATCTAATCAGTTTGCAAACTAATACAGCTTCTCTAAGGTTGTCCATTATCAAACCCTTATTTCTAATTTCCTATCTAATCAGACTGCTACAGGTGGGAACTCACACGTTGAGGGTCAGGTTAAGCTCCTTCTTACACCACAGCTGCTGGTCCCCCCCTGCAAAGCGCAGACTGCCTCCTTTATCTCAAGCAGGTTTTTAAGCATGCGGTCTGCCTGGGCACTCTGAGTTGCTGGCAGCTACTATAGCAACCCCTACACAAACCCAGCTAACAACTGAGTCCCCAGGAGGCACTTTATTTGTCCCCATTCTGTCAACCAACCCGGTGCTAGTTTCATAACTACTTGTCTTTTTAAAGGCATCATAGTTTTCCATTAGTATAAATTAAATCCTAAAGATGCAGCTAACCTAAGCATCAGCATTTCTCATGTGTAGAGCCAGGTGAGCCTTATCCAGCATGGCAGCAAGCTGGGTTCTGTCTCTGTGAAGAGACACAGCTGAGACAATAAGCTGAATGACGACTTTCCCATTTCTTCTGCTGGGCAAAGCCACTTCCACGTAGCTGTGAAAGACACTACATGATTTACAGCCTATCCAACTGCAACACTCTTACTCTGCATTCTTCCTTCTGCCAGGCAATATTAAACAACCAAGCTTTCACTGCAGCAGGTGAGCAGTTGAACCCAAAAGTTTAATACCTTAAATAGCTCTGCATTTTATTTTTTTTAACCAATCTCATTGACCTTGAATCAGGCCCCAGAAATACTCACAGTACGCTCTACACTCACAGGAACTGTGTGGAGGCAGGTGCTGTCAGCTGAACTTCCCTCAAATGCATCACTAGCAGTGATGGTATTTTTCAACAATTCAGATGGGGCATCAGGACTCTCCCCCCGGCTGAAAACAGCTCCTGCTGCTCTGCTTTTGCCAAGGTGTCAGGACATGGTTCGGAAACATGCCTTGTGCTGGAGGCAGGTGTGTGAAGCAGCCCAAGGGAGAGCTGGTTGTGTCTCCCATCTGCTCTCAGTATGGTATGCGACATCCAGAGCAGCTCTTCCCCTGACACACAGGACAGCTCCACACGGGCAATTCGCTGGGCAGGGAGCAAAGCACTGCTGATAGGGAATGAGAAAAGATATGAAGAGAGGAGGGGTGTGTTTTTCCTGTCCCAGTTAAGATTAAGACGTTAGACACACTGCAAGTGAATCACTAGTCTTTTGTGTATGGCGACAGCCCATCCTACCCTGCAACTCGGTGGCTTGATGTAGAGGGATTTCCTTGCAAGGTGTTCAAGGGTTGTAATTCCTACGGTCGATGCCAGAGAAGGCTTCAGCTTCTGCCAGGAGCCCTTGGGTTCTGTGAAGACAAGCTGACAGCGTGAGGGCTGCTCAGCCAGGGGAAGGCTCTGGCGTGACCTCCCAGCAGCCTTCCAGTACCTAGAGGGAGCCTACAGAAAAGCAGAACTTTTTACAAGGTCACGCATCAAAAGGCCAGAGTTAACGGCTTTAAACTGGAAGAGAAGATATTTATATTAGATTTGAGGAAAAAATTCTCCACTGTGAGGGCGGTGAAGCACTGCAGCGAGTTGCCCAGAGAAGTTGTGGATGCCCATTCCCGGGGCCAGCCTGGACGGGGCTCTGAGCACCCTGGTCTGGTCAGAGATGTCCCTGCCCATGGCAGGGGGTTGGATAGATGGTCCATAAAGCCCCTTCCCACTCAGTCCTCAGGTGAAATGAGAACAACCCTCTGCCGACCCTCTTCCTTCCTCTCGCTCCCTCTCCCGAGTGCCGCGCAAGCGCAGCGCGCTTCCCGCGAACAGGTGGGGAAAGGGAGGGTCCGACGCGCACGCGCGCGGGACGGCGGCCAGGGAGGAGGGGTAGCGCTCCGCTTTGCGCGTGCGCGCTCTACTCGTGCCTCGCGGTGAGGGCGGCGCGTGCGCGCTGCCGGTGTCTGCTGTCGGTCTGTCCTGTCAGCGCTTCCCGCGGGGTGGGTGACACCCGGTGAGTGGTGGTGGCGGCGGCAGTAACTCCGGCCCCGGGACGGGTCCTCGCGGGTCCTGCCAGGCTGTCGCTGGCTGGAGTCTGGCCCGGGAAGCGGGGCCAGGCAGCCCCTGAGGATGGCGAGGCCGAGGAGCTGCTGAGGCTCTCTCGGCGCTGCCTTCTGCCGAGGCCGCAGGAGGTCGGCGCAGCGGGGCTCTGGCTTTAGCCCCGCAGTGACGGGCACCTGCGGCCATGCGAGCTGAGCCGCCTCCAAAGGGAGCTGAACAGGAGGTGCCGCGGCCTCCCCCGAGATTCGTTGCGGAGGCAGTGCCCCAAAGAGGGGTGTGGCTGCGCGCCTCGGCCCGGAGTCAGTTTGTGGAGGGATAGGGCCCTCCTTGTGAGTTTGGCACTGCCGGTGCTTGTAGCGGGGGGTGAGGCTGTGATCCAGGCTGAAGCCGCTCAAGGAGTGCACGGAACTTTTGTTCTGTTCTTCCATTTGCGGTGCTCTGCAGAAGTTCGTGGGGTTTGGCTTGTAGCGTCTGGGTAAAGTTAACATAATTTCTTAACGTTTGCTCTTCCTTTTGTGTGGTGAGTAGTTGTGCAAGAACTTGTCCACCTCAGCAGGCTGAAGTGTAATCAGGGCGTTCCAGTTTTGATGAACTACTGCATGTAGTTAATGTCTGCATGGGCTAAAGCTATCCTAACTCTCTTGAATGTACTCAGAGCTGCTGATAGAGGCAAATTTTCTATTACACTGTAGGTGCAATCCTGATAAATTGGAAATTGATTGGACTAAACAAAATGGGAGTATTCATTCAAAAGTGTGGGTGGTGGAAGTGGATCCTGTACCTGAAGAGTGGAGTGTGAAAAGTAGGAAATCAAATGTCTTTTGCGTGCAGCAGGCCATTCATAGAGAAGTGGTGGTTGTACACGTGAGAGGAGGTAAAGATCTTGAGATGAAGGAACTTGAGCTATACACAGGATCTTACGGACTAGCTCCTGGGCAAACCTGGCTTGGAATCTTTTTTAATCCTGCTAAGTTGTAAAACAAGTTATTAATGCCCTACCGATTGTCCAGGAAGCAGTTCACTTTCTTCATAACAGCATACATGCACAGTGTCAAGGCTATTCTCTTGTTCCTCTTCTGCTCTCCAGTCCCCTTGAGCAGGCTGGATGTGGGCAAGAGATTGAGAGAGAAAAGAGCTCGCATAGCTGACTGGCCAGAGGAAAACTCCTTGCTGTGTAATGTAATGCTCAGCGATAAAAGATGTGGTAGAGGAAAAAGGGGGAGTTTTGGCTTCCAGGGTGGCTGTTGTTCAGAGACTGGCTGGAGCATTAGTTTGCGTGTGGGGGGTGCTGAGCAATTTCCTTCGCTTCACTTGGGGTTTTTTTCGGTTTTGGTTTTGTATTTGGGTTGTTTTAATTTTATGTTGGGGATTGCTGAGTGTTTTCACTTTCCTTCAACTTTCAAACTGAGCTCCAACCCATGAGTTGTCTCACTTTTGCTCTTAACAGTTGTTTGTGCTTGGCACAGTTCATGAGATCACTGTTCTGGTGAGGTTAGATGGTGTGCCAGATTATATAAGTGCAGACTGCTTTGAAAGCAGGTATCTACTTTCAAGAAGTGCTAGGGATATGAGAGTATGAGCTAGTTCCTCCATAATGTTCTGTTTCATTACAAGAATGAAAACACAACATGTTGGAAAGAAGCAGGAGTGAACAAAGAACGGTAGATGTGTTCCTTGGAGTTCTGTGGGCACCAGCGTTCTTACATCTTTGGTGAAGGGATTCTCCCTGCTCTTACTTAGCAGCTAGCGAAGCTTGAGAGATCAGGTCTGGTTTGATAGCCAGCAAATTGTATGTTTTGTGCAAGCTAATGTGCATGCATGTCTTAACTTGATTAGAAATTCTGTTAGAGACTCGAGTGAAATCCTTGATTATTTTCCCTGTATTCCTTTTGATGGACTGATACTGTGAAAAGAACTGAGAACAAGAGTAGGAAATTTAAAAAAGAAATCTGTCAGAAGTCTAAATAGAAGTACTTTTATCATTAAATTTCTGGGTTTAGAGCTTCCACTTCTGGTAGCACATTGGCCCTGTTGCTGCAGGCACATTACAGTTCTCTCAGCTCTGCCAGTTTCTAGTTCAGGAAAAGTTAGGATATTGCTTGGACCTGATTTATGCTTGGCATGTTGCCCTTTTAACAGTCAAGATCCTTTTGGGATTGGATGGAATTAATTTTTTTTTAAATTAAGATTTGGTGGTGTTTTGTTGTTTCAGTTTTTGTTTGGGGTTTTCTTCACACAGAGAGCAAGGTAAATGCAAAAACTACTGTTGCTGTTGTTAGCAGAGAACTCTTCAGGTAAGCTACTGAAACAGAGCTATGTGACTTTGAACGTGATTTGTGTCGAATTCTGATTACTGCTCTTTACAGTGTGGTCTAATGATGCTTCTGCTAAGTTAAAGAGTCTTTATTTGCAAATTAATTTCTCCAGCTGTTAATGCTGAAATTATAAGTAGCCATCAAATGAAAAAATATTTTCTAAAAATGTTATATTTCTTTTCAGTACTGTTAAATTATGAAGGCATTGTGAGTTCCTAATCAACAATGGAGGAAACAGATAGGGAAGCAGTTGCGACAGCGGTTCAGAGAGTAGCAGGAATGCTTCAGCGTCCTGATCAGCTGGATAAAGTGGAGCAGTACCGCAGGAGGGAAGCTCGTAAGAAGGCTTCAGTAGAAGCTCGACTCAAGGTATAAAGTTCCATACACCTGAGCGTCCCTAACACAGCATCAGTGTACTTTCTCTTTTTTTCTTTTATTTTTCTTTAATGTTTTCGTGCAGAGTTTTAAGCCATGGACTTTTTGTCCAAAACAGAAATCCTGAAAGTACTGGGAACTAATGCTGTACATTTTACTGAGATCTTAGACATTTCAAGTGTTCTTCTGTTCTGTAACTTCTAGTTTATCCACAGACCACTATCCTCATGTAGTGTAGGCTATCAGCTAACAAACTTTTATCTTAATGACTGAATACTGAACTTGTAACAAAAATGGATGGCTGCATCTGAAAACGATCGGTCAGTTTAGTCTCTGACTTTTACATGGAAGATAGCTGAAATCTATTGCATTCTTGTCTCTTGCACAATTGCACCCCATGGTTTCTTCACTTCTTCACAGGCATACATGAGTGAAGTATACACACATAGACCACCTGAAATATGACTACAGTCATTCTGTGTTCAGTGTCTATATGTTACTGAGTTCTGTGTTTCCTTCCTTCACTGGTACTCACTAGCCAGCAGTCATTTTAAGCCGCTATATTGGGTAATCAGAATACAGCCTTAGGAAAAAAAATGTGAAATTATTTCTAAAATACACCATGGTCAGCTTCAGAAGGTGGTGTTTCAGTGTCTTCATTACCTTAGTTCTTGTAGGGGAAAAATGCATTAATGTAGCTGTTCCATAGATAGATATTGGTTAAAAATGGCTTACCACTTAATTGTACTGAGTCTGACAGGAAAGTACTTCTTTTTATCACTAAAATCAGCATGTCATAATTTGTAAGTACATAAAAAACTGTTGTTTAAATATCACTGCATTTCTCTGGGACTTTCCCACTACATTTAAAACACAATAAATGTTGGTCATAGTTACCAGGATTTCCTTTTTGGCTTCTAGTAACAGGCAAAAAGTTCCATAACTGCCCAAGCTTTTTGGCTGTAAAACTATGGCAAAAAAATGTGTTTTGAGCTTGGCAAACACATTAGTGCCTCATTTCTTTACTAGTTGTTTCAAGTCCTTTTTTTTTGATACGCAACTGAGTTTTCACCAATGTGTTGCCTTTAAAGTCTCTTCTTTCCAGTGTCGTTTTCCACTCACCCGATTTCATACTAGTCCCGTCTTCTAAAAAACAAAATATATAAAAACATGCTGTGGATGTGATCCGATTTTTAGTACCCAGATACACACTATAGTGCATTTCCTATAAGGTGTCTAGACTGTCAAATAATACCAAGGACTAATAGCCTATTTGAACAGTATTTCAAGTATCACCTGTTATAAGAGACACCTATATCATTAACCGTTCTTTATGCCAAAATAATGTTGTAGTTAAACTGTTGGTCTGGTTGTTGATGTTTCACAGTGCTGAAATCTTATTCTCCTAGGGGTTTTGGTTTTGACTGAGTTAGGTTGTTAGTTTTGTTTTGCTTTTTAACACAATGTGGACCAGAGGGATTATATATAATTTTTTTAACATTGTTTCAGAATTTTTTTTTTTTTTTACAACATTTCTAGTAGCCAGTCAGAATTTGTAATCACTGCCATGAAATGCTTTGTGACTCTGTCTTGCAAGTAGTAAGTGATAGGACAAGAAGAAATGGTCACAAGGTGCACCAGAGGAAGTTTAGGTTGGACATTAGGAAAAACTTCTTCATTGGAAAGGTCACCAGGCCTTGGAATAGGCTGTCCAAGGAGGGGGTTTGAATCACCACTGCTGGATGTGTTTAAAAGTTGTGTAAATCTGGAGCTTAGGGACATGGTTTAGTGGAGGGTTTGGAACAGTTAGGTTAGTGGTTGGAGTTGATCTTAAAGGTTTTTTCCAACCTGAACAATTCTGTGATACCAAGCATTCTCTTGAGACATCTGGATCAACTTTCTTCTGATAGCCCCTTTTTGACAAATGGTGGAAACACAAAGAATTGTCATTCTTCCTTCCCATGATCCCAGTGTAATATAAAGATAATCTATCTACTTAAGCGCCTATGTAAGCTTTGTGGATGAGCTGGTTGTATCTAGGTCCTTTAAAGCTCAATGCAACCTCAGAACTTCAAAGAAAATAACATATTTGCGTACACAGAGCAGCTTACACATTTCTACTAAACTATAATGTTACCTTTTCAGTCTGGTTTTTTGGCCTCTGAAAACGTTAGGTGCTTAAAATTGTTGAGCTATGTTGAAAACGTATTGCTAACTTCATGTGAGTTCGTTCTTTGTCGTTTGTACTTAAGGCCGCCATCCAGTCACAGTTAGATGGAGTACGAACAGGTTTAAGTCAGCTGCACAATGCACTGAACGATGTGAAGGACATTCAGCAGTCTTTGATAGATGTCAATAAGGACTGGAGACAGAGCATCAACACCATTGAAAACCTCAAGGATGTTAAAGATGCTGTGGTGCAACACAGCCAGCTGGCAGCTGCTGTAGAAAATCTCAAGAACATCTTTTCAGGTAATCTGATATTCTTTTTATTTAATCAATCCACTGAAAACACTTCAGAATGGTTAGTAACAGCTGTAAAGTTGTCATGTAAAATCAAGAACTTAAAAACTGACTGGGAGTGAAAAATTAAGGAAGCAACACATACATATCATGTTCAGGGAAGTAGCTGCTAACCACTTAATATGTATTTATATATAAATTCATAATTTATCATTGATATGTATATGAATCTATATATATTTAATATATAGCAAGTCTAAATTGTGCTGTAAGAATGTACAGAAATTAAATTGGGAAGTATTTGGAATGTTGCCAGGGAGTTGGGCAGTTACAGCAACCCTGTTGGGTGAAAGTAGTCCCAAATGATGTTAGAAAGTGAAAATTTTTTGCAAACAAAGACAACATATGAAACAGTGAGATCTCCAGTCAAAGATTCCCTGGCAGCCTTTCTCATACAACAGTTAGGAACTTCAAGGATTAATGTTTTCCTGTGCAACTTGGTCTAGGTGATCCTGCTGTTGCAGGGGGATTGGACTAGATGATCTTTCGAGGTCCCTTCCAATCCCTAATGATTCTATTCTATTCTATTCTATTCTATTCTATTCTATTCTATTCT
This sequence comes from Rhinopomastus cyanomelas, assembly GCA_013400115.1. NCBI lineage: Eukaryota > Metazoa > Chordata > Aves > Bucerotiformes > Rhinopomastidae > Rhinopomastus > Rhinopomastus cyanomelas. The sequence goes on along the minus strand of VXBP01006396.1, from coordinate 781,780 downwards.
ATTCTATTCTATTCTATTCTAATGTTACAAAAACTACCCAAAGATTAGTTCCGACTCTGCACAGCCATTGCTTCAGAATCAGGTAGCACAGTCACAGAAACCAACTCATGCATAAAGAAATTATACACGGGAGACACTTTTTCCTTGTACAACTGCACAACTGTGAAGGTTTGCAAAATCAAGTAAGATTAATGTCAAACAGTGGATACTGTCAAGACAATGAGTCACCTGTCCTTTTATGCCATCCTTTTTACGTGCATTCCTTTCATCTGTTCAGGGTAAATTCCTTGCCAAGACTTTGCTGCTTGTAAGTAATTTAAAGAATTTTGCCCCTATAATAAGGGCTAAGCCGCTCATACCCCTTAGTTTTTGTGTAAACAGCCTTTTCTCTCCTCTCCTGGTAGTGATTCATAAAGTGTATCTATAAAGAAAAATTGTTTCCCAGTCATACCAGGTTGATTTAGTTAATCTCTCTAAGTGTATTTAACTGCTGCAATACCACACTGCAATACAGTGTGCAACTTAACAAGTAGTATCTAGATGCAATGCCTAGCAATTAAAAATAAAAAACAACAAACTTCTGTCTGTTCCAATGCTGAGTTATTCTGGGGGTGTTTTCTTTTACATCGATGAATACAATTGAGACAGCCTATTCTGATTGGTTTTTGTTGTGAAACATACATAACTGGAACTGTTAAACAGTGTAAGTTGATCATAACTTCACTCTGAGCTAACCAAGTATTTTATTAACAAGTGCTTTTAATCAGGATTAAAGATTGTCTGTGACAGTCTTTTTAAACATTGTTGGGGGCTACCAATACTATCGCTAGCTGCCTTTTTTGCAGTGGCAGTTTTTCTGCTGAGATTTTTCAGTTCTTTCTCCTACAGGATCCTAATACTCTTCTATAGTATCTCTCAAATACTGAGAAATCATAAAGAAAAGACAAACTTTCAGTAGTTTAGCAACATAGGTAAGTATCCCTAATCTTCCTCAGCCAATTAAGCAGGCAAAAGCTGTTTCTTCAAAGAGAAGGTAAAATTCACTATTTCCTTGGTACATGAAGCCTCAGGTTCAACAGAGCAAGTGATTTTTAGTCAGGTAGGTTGTATAAGAAAGCTACCACTGCCAAAGTGAGAGGGAAAGGAAATTAATGTTGTTGTGGCACTAGCTTTGTTTAGCTCCTGATCAAAATGGAGCATTATAGTTCATAATGTATAAAGATAGAATTCAAAACAATTGATTTTAAATTATTTCAGAAGAACTACTACGCCTGATCTCCAGCTTGTTTTGTAATATTTTTATGGTCTTGTATTTATTATTTGTGTTTTGACTGCATTGGTTTACTACTTTTTATTTTTTCTTCCTTGCCTTTTTCCCAGTTCCAGAGATAGTCAGGGAGACTCAAGATCTGATTGAACGAGGGGAACTTCTGCAGGCCCATCGAAAGCTGATGGATTTGGAGTGTTCTCGTGATAACCTGATGTATGAGCAATATCGCATGGACAGCAAAAACACACATGACATGAACCTCATCCACACATACTTTGGGGATATGCAGAAACTTTCTGAGGAGTTGGCAAAGCAACTTTGGATGGTGGTTCAAAGATCTCTTGTTACAGTCCGTCGAGACCCAACCTTACTTGTTTCTGTTGTTAGAATAATTGAGAGGGAGGAGAAAATTGACAGGCGCATGTTAGACCGGAAAAAACAAACTGGGTTCATACCTCCTGGCAGACCGAAGAAGTGGAAAGAAAAAATGTTCAACATTTTGGAAAGAACTGTGAGCACACGAATTGAGGGCACTCAAGCAGATACTAGAGAATCTGACAAAATGTGGCTTGTGCGCCATCTAGAAATTATACGAAAATACGTCCTTGATGACTTGCTTGTGGCTAAAACCCTGCTGGATCAACGTTTTCCTCCACATTATGACATTTTCAACAAATTGCTAAACATGTACCATCAAGCTTTGTCCACTCGCATGCAAGAGCTTGCTGCAGAGGATCTGGAAGCAAATGAGATTGTGAGCCTTCTAAGTTGGGTTTTAAATACGTACAAAAGGTGAGGTCCCCGCATTGTAGTTGAGTGTAAGCATGCAAAACACAGTTTAAATGCTCATATTTGAATGTCTTTTAATATATGGAAAGATAATATGATTATCCCTCTTTTATAAGAAACTTTCACATTTGATACTTGTTACAAGTTTTGTTTTCTGGAGAATTGCTCCTTAAGACTTGTTGGAATTATCCAGTACGTCATTTTGGGTTCCTTTACAAGCTTGAAGTTTTAATGCAGTTCAAGGCCTGTTTGAACCTAGAAACACCTTGTGTTTGTGTGCCAATATTCGGAAGAGTAGAAGAGGGAGAGCTTATGTGGGGGAAACAAAAATGTTTGCTGTTGGCCACAGCCCCAGCAAGTTTGTGGGGCTGTTAACTTTGTATTGTTCTTTTTTATAGGGGTTGGGACTGATTCAGTGTTGCTTCATTACTGTTAAATGGAAAGAAAGTACCAACTACCTTCAGGTTTTATCTCAGAACTGTGTGGAGATCTATTTAGAAGTATCTCTGCTTACAGGCTGTCTCCTGTGATACTCATAAACTCTTTAAAAGTGTGTGATTTGTTGGGATAACTGAAGTATTATGCCTGCTTTGTTTTCTTCTTTTATCCTCTAGATAGACACAGCTCAAATGGCAACTGTTCAGTGTTTGCAGGCATGTAGTTACTAAAGCAACTGATTTGTTTGGGAAAAAGTAATGCTAGCTTTTCTGTGGCTCATGACTGTGATCCTGTTCTGAATAGCTGGCACTAACCCAGAGTCTGTGCTGTGTAAACTTTGCTGTCTTCCATTGCCAAGTCTCACTAGTTCAACAAATGGGATGCTCAATAGGTTTAGCGCATAATACCACAAAGCAGATACGTAAGAGATAACACGGCACTGTAGAAGTTTTATAACAAACTGTAAGATTCTTTTTGTGTTCAGAACTCTGCTTTGCTCTGCACTGTGAAGTCTGCTTTTCTTCCCTGCAAGGAACAATCGGGAACACCCACCAATGCATACTTGCAGACTTGTGCAGGGTACAGGAGAAATGCAGGTACTAAAAAGGAGCTCTGGTCACTGGCCTTTTCGTTGTTAATAAAAGGCCAGAGGAATAACTTCACACTGAATGAAAACTAGAGTTACGTGAATCCTCCTGCCTGCAGGGGCATGGCCTTGGCAGAAATCCTGCTCCAGGTTCTTAATGTGTATCTTGGACTGGTGTTCCAGTAAGGCAATTCTTGGTGTTTTACCCTTCCCTGTGAAAGCAAAACACACTGCTCTTGAGTTAGTTTGGAGCTAAAGCTCTCTCATGTCTTCTGTCATAGGAAAGGCAGGAAATAAACCCAGCATTACATTTATTTACAGAGCAAACAAAAACAGGAATGTTTGCGCTAAAGCAAGTTATGCAGCTTGTAGCACTTGATTGCAGGATCTGATAAAAGAAGTGAAACAGTGCAAGAGTAGACATGGTACAAGATAGCTGAGAAGTTGCTTCTCCTCTGTATATCCATAATTAGAATCATAAAATGATTTAGATTAGAAAAAACTTTCAGGTCATTGTCCAACCCTTAACCTAAGTCCACCAAGCCCACCTCTGAATCATGTCCCTAAGCTCCAGGTCTGCATGACTTTTAAACACATCCAGCAATGGTGATTCAACCACCTTCAATGAAGAAGCTTTTCCTAGTGTATAACCTAAACTTCTCCTGGCACAACTTGAGGTCATTTCCACTTGTCCTGTCTCTTGTTATTTATGAGACAAAATCAACATGTACCTCACTACAACCTCCTTTCAGGCAACAGTAAGGTCCCCCTCAGCCTTCTTCACACTAAACAGCCCCAGCTCCCTCAGCCACTCCTCTTAAGGCTTATTCTCTAGACCTTTCACCAACCTGGTTGCCTTTCTTTAGCCCAGCTGCAGCACCTCAGTGGTCAGGCGTTCACAAAACTGTTAAGAGTTCACTGGCATTGCTACAGAAAGTATCAATAATCTTCATCCTAAGGAACAGAACTGCTCCTACTATCTGCGTAGCTAGAAGCCATCTCTGGATCAAGTACCTCTTTTTACAGGACAGAGCAGGATGCATGGCAAGCTTGGCAGAGGAAGCAGAAGAGAAGCTGTCTAAAATGTTATTTTCTAGATAACACAATTCCCATTGAAATTTCCACTTGATGATAAAATTTTGTTGAAGGGATATAATTTGTCTCTACAGTTAGAAGCCTAGTGACACTTCAAAGAGGGTTGTCTTTTGCTTCATTTTCCCCAGGCAACTGAGATGTGGCAGTCAAGAAAGAGAACTTGTGTGTAAGAAGAAATTTTTCTTTGGGGGAAAGAGTGAGAAGCCTGTGGGTCTTTGTTCTTTAATCTTTAAGAAAGATTTAATGTCTCTCTGGCCTTGTGAAATAGGCATAATGCCATAAACAGCTGCTCACCTTGAAAATACCCAGAAGTCTTACTATTATGTGTTTTCTTTATGTGAACAGCAAGAGAATAGAATTCGGTTTTCTGAATAGTTTCAGCCACTTAAAATATTCAATCTCTTTTTCTGCAGGCTCGGGAAGACACTACAAATGTGAAGTGTCCAGTTACAGTAGCTTTTATGATCTCAAAGACAAGAATATTTTTCTAAGTAGGTAGCGACAGTGTGGGTTTTTTCAGTGCTTTGGATGGTGTGCAAGCACCCCTGTGCTGACTCACAGCTTGTACCCAGAGAACAGCTTTTAACTTGCAGCAGTGTACAAACTAAACACTTGTTAAGGATTTTTTTTTTCCTATTTGCCTTTTATAGCTACCTCTGCAAATAGAGAATTTGTGGTTTCCTTCTGAATAGCACACTAGAACTAGAATGTGAAGCAATTTATGTTACTATGATTGAATGTATTTCCATCAACTGTTCATAAAGCACAGGTCTCTGAAGAGTGTGGGTTTGACTTACTGATTTTTTCTGAGCATGTTTTATTAACAGTTCTGTGCTTTGCTCTAGCTTTGGCTTTTTGTTTTAGTAACACAAGCAACTCACTATACACTCTTCTATACATGCAGAATATCACTGTAGTCATGTTATATAATACTTTTAAGGAGGGTCATAGGCATACAGGCCAGGATGCCATTGGCCTGTGTTAGAAACTGTGTCCAGCAGGAGTAGGGAGGTGACTGTCCTGCTGTGAGATTGAGAGAGTTAGGGCTGTTTAGTTTGAGTAAGAGGAGGCTTAGGGGAGACTTAATCACTCTCTACAATTATCTTAAAGGACATTGTAGAGATGTTGGTGCTGGTCTCTTCTTACAGGTAATTAGTGATAGAAGCTTAGTTTCAAGCTTCAAAGAGGTAGGTATAGATTGGACATCAGGAAAAAATTCTTCACGGAGAGAGTGGTCAGGCACTGAATGGGCTGCCCAGGGTGGTGGTTGAGTCACCATCCCTAGATGAGTTTAAAAGAGGCTTAGATGTAGTGTTGGTGGATATGGTTTAAGGGTGAACTTGTGGAGTAGGGTTGATGGTTGGACTCCATGATCCCAAGGGTCTTTTCCAACTTGAATGATTCTGTGATTCTACTCCTATAAAATCAACACTTTTCCTTTACAACCAAGTATAGCTAATGGTGCTGTTGTACTACTGTACCCATGAAGTGCATTTTTGATTTGTTGTGCCACCTCCTCTTTGATGAGGTGTAGTCTCTTCCAATACAGGAAGCATTGGTGCATTTTCATTTATTTTAGCTTTGATATGGCTGCATAACAGACAGCAAAACAGAAGCTCTTTTGGGAACTCTCAGCAGAGTATTTTGGACTTTGTGCTGCTCTCTCTCTCTCATTCTGAAATTAGAAATATTTAAGTTACCTGTGATCAGCACTGAAATTTAAGAGACATATAAACATGTCCCTTTTAAGACCCCACAGGTTTAAGCAGTTTGCTTTTGTTCAGTCTTAAGCAATCACTATTTCTCCTGCATAAACGTTCAAAACACGTGAAAGGGTTAAATATTTAAAATGTATCTAACATTTTTAGCATATTCTTTGACTGTAGCTTGTAAGTCCTTTCTTTTATGGTTATATTTGAAATTCTTTGTAAATACATTTACTGCTACAGTTACTACTAAGAACTTTATAAAGGTGTAGGTGTTGCAATATTGCCCCTTACAGTGCTCATGCAAAGAAAAGCTGCATAGATTTGAACTTTTTGTCTCATTTGTATTTACTAGTCTGCAATGCCTTTTTTATCTCAGTGCAGAGATGATGGGAAATTCAGAACTGTCCCCTGAAGTGGATGTAAATTCTCTGGATCCTCTGATTTCACAAAATGTGGTAGATCAGCTTCTCAGCAAGTACATGTCAACACTTACTGTGAGTAATAATAATGTAAAGACACTTTCAGATGAGTTTGTAGCTGCATTAGTGCATCAGTGCCGTTCCCCCATCAGAGGAAGCTAATGTGACAAAAATGAACTTAATATCATAACTTCTATAAATTTTCATATAATATGTGTGGGTTTGTTTATATAATCAGATGGTTTTGTAGATGTATATCATGATGTTTCAAGGAATCATTAAGCTATAACAGACTGTATTCATAATACTTCTTTAGAAATGAAGGAGTTCCAGTGCCTGAACTCATAGTGTAAGTGTGTTAGGTATTGCTGCTTTATGTACACTATAGTAACCACACCAGCATTTGGTACAGATGTGATCTTTCCAAGGTAGTCAGGTTCGTGTTTGTGAGTTTTGAGTCTTCTTACTGTCATTATCCCTTCATGCCTTTCAGCTGCACAAACATAATTTTCTTTTGTGGATGCCCTTTCAGGTGCTTCTTAAATGTAACAACTCTGCTTCTTGGTTGTTCTGAGAGTCACTGGAAATGGGTTAAAGACGTGGCAAAGGAATCCCGTGCAAAGGGCAAACCCCGTGCAATCATTGGGTTTTAAATGTGTTTTTCTTTAAAGATCCACTGTCAGTTACCTCTGAGACTGGGTGTTGCAATAGTGGGAACCTTGGAATTGCTGTTCTTACATTGTTCAACTGAGTTCCTACTCCTCTTAAGTTTAGGAGCTCTGCCAAGCAGAGGAGGAAACTTTTTGCTTCTTTGAGTGCGTCAGCTACTAAAATATGTCAGCAACATTAACTTCTTGGACTCTACATTCATCAGAGTAGCAATGAACCGGTCTTCTTACGTCTCAGAGAAGTTGTCAGTGGACGCTCTGCTTCACATTAACTTTACTTAGACTTTTATGCAAGTTTATTTTGTCCACTTACCTATAGGACAAGAAAACATTGGTTTGTTTTTTCAAGCTACTTTTGCCTTTACTCGGGAGATGCCTCTGAGTTCCCACTTCAAGATGAAACAACATACCTCTATTGGTTACTGAAAAATAGCATATACAGAACACTGCTTCATTTATATAATATCAATAAAATAAACTGGCTGCTCGTTAAACAAGATTCAGCCTGATCCAGTTTTCTGCACATCCTTCCTTACACTTCTACATAATTTCTCATTATTTCTTTAGATGTTGCATTTAAAACAGTTTATAAACAAATCACAAATAGTTCTGTTTGGGTAAATGAAAGTCTTTCCTAATTGTGACTGTCAGCTTAAATGTTGATGTTAACTTTCATGAAAACGTTTTTAACGGATTTCTAGTAGATTTTTTCAAAGCACTGCAGCCTGAAAAGAAGTTCTGGTAAATTATGATCTTAAGGTTAAAAAGGTTGATGCCCCTTGATGCTGCTGTCTTAAAGATGAATTATTCTTTGCAAGTCCTATCTTGTCACAGCAGTTCTGTGCTTATGAGGGAAAAAGAATATTATTTAATGTAATTCAAGATGGTTCTAGATGCATTTAGCACATACAGCACTTGACAGGCCACTCACTGTAGTCAAAAAGGAGGAGGAAAACAATAGATCTGTTTGGGCAACAGCCTTTCTTGCACAGGAAGACTGTACAAATTTCAGTTTCTTCTTTTTTCCTATCTGTTGATAGTAGTTTTGACCAAAAAGATACATTTAAAAAAATGTGTAAAATCAGAAACAGTTGTTTAAAAATAGTTGAATATACCTATTTCAGTTTTTTTGCCCTTTCTTTACATGCCTACTGGTCCTGTTTGGTTTCGCATGGAGCCTGGCTGGCTCAGTTGGTAGAGCATGGGACTCTGAATTCCTGGGGTCATGGGTTTGAGCCCCATGTAGGACAGAGTATCTCGAGACACTACTGTAGGCTGACCCTGCTCCAGCAGGGGGGTTGGACTTAGATGATCTTTCGAGGTCCTTTCCAACCTGTAACATTCTGTGATTCTGTAAAGCACAGCAATATTCCTGTTGCATGGTGGAAAGAAGTAAGAACTCTTGTATTACTTGGAGCTTTAAAAAAATGTGAAAAAAGTAGGAAAGAGGCAGAAACCTTAAAACCATTAAAAAGATGGGGATAATTATTTTAGGTAGAAATCAAAGAAATCCACTTACACATTTAGCAAACTTGGTGGTTGTTACTACCTGTTCTTGCAAATGTATCCATGGTATCTGTGTCATATAAGTGATCAGAAAACTGGCTTAATCTGTCTTTAAAAACAGTTACTCTTGGTGTCTGTTTGCTGTATAATGTGCTTGTCAGATGGGAGGAAAGTCAGCTATTGTATCTGTCAGTATTTTCTGCAGCACTTATGTTCCAAGAAATGTAACTCATTTAATCTAATCCTGGGGTTTTGTCCCCAATGGTAACTTGCAAGAGTTTCCTAAAATGTAGGTGAAAGGAACTACAAGCAGATAATAATGCTAATATGCCTATGTTTAATATTACCCTAATTTTTTCAGTTGTTGATAAATTCTGTTACTATATATGGTTTTTTTCTAAAAAACTTGCTTTTTGTGTTTGGATCAGTCCCCTTCCAAAAGCTTAAGCTTGATTCAAACTGCATCACTAGTTTATATTTGTCTTTGTCAGGGTAAAGTTTGTCTATGTACTACTATAGGAATGAAAAGAGTGTCCAACTTTAGCTGTTATTCTTCCACTGCTCATTGTGGAAGTGGCTGCTAAACCAAACATTACAGTGGGGTGTTTTTTTGTGTTAAATGAAAATATTTTCTTTTTCTTGGTTTCCTTATTTAATGTAGTCCAACATCATTGGCTGGCTACGAAAAGCACTGGAGACAGATAAAAAAGATTGGATAAAAGAAACTGAACCAGAAGCAGATCAAGATGGGTACTATCAGACTACACTCCCAGCTATTGTTTTTCAGGTATAAGAGAACTGGGTTATTCTAGAAGACCTACAGAAGCAGTAATTGGATTGGAACAGGGTTCCCAAGGGAGTTGCAGAGTCTCCTCCTCTGGAGCTGTTTAAAACCCGCCTGGATATGTTCCTGTGCGACTTGATCTAGGTGGTCCTGCTCTGGCAGGGGGATTGGACTGGATGATCTTTCGAGGTCCCTTCCAATCCCTAATGTTCTGTGATTCAGTGGAATACAGGGATGGGAGGGGTAACCAGAGATTTGTAATGCCATTGTTCCTATGCCCATTGAAGTACTGGGGGTTTTCCTTTAGAGTTGTTAACCAGAGTGGTAGTTTCGTTTGTGGTTTTGATTTGCCTTTTTCACTTTTAACACTTACCCTTAGTTCTTTTAAAGTGTCGATTAGAAACCTATTTTCCCCAGCCTATTTAATGATTTGGTTTAATTAACTTTAGTTAGGTCTTTTGGTGCAAATGTGTAGTATAAGCCTACCAGATGAGATGTTTGCATATTAGAGTGTTTTTGTTTGTATGGTGCTGTTGTGGGTTAAAGACCCTGACGATATTTTAACCAAGAACTTTCAGCTAAAGCGCAAGAGGTAGTTAGGCAAGTATTTGTTCCTACAAATTGTCCATTATACAAACACCCTAATACTGGAAAATGAAATTTTGTTACAGATTAAAAATGTTGCTGTTTAAACACTACTTCAGCTAACATTTCCGGATGTCCAAATGGTTAAATTGCCTCAGAATAGAAAAGATAAGACTATTTTTAAGAAATCTTTATAAAGCCACAAAAGCCCCAATCCGCAGCAGCCTGTTGTTGCTAGTAGAAAGTGAATGTTTTTAAAGTGACCTTTATCAGCTAGAAAAATGTCAGCTTATACTGTTCATTTTCTAATTTTTCTATACAAGGTCTATGTTGGGAACCTTCCGTGAAAGAGAGATGGTTTATTTGTTCCCCATTTGTTTCCCAATTTAATTTCTTTTTCTCTCTTATACTAGGGTTTTTGCTATATTCTTTAGCGTTTGTAGTGGTGCCAAGGTTGACTTCATCTAATCCTTTTCAGAAGGAGTGTGATGTCAAACTGGTGGCTGACTGGCTCTGGTGTTGTGCTGGCAAGGCCTGCAGTGCTGATATTCATGTTGGAGCTTTCAAAATCATCTCACCATAAAAGCAGCTTATGTTTCCTTCCGCCTGGCTTCGCACCCTTCCTTTCCAGCACCCTCCTCTCACACACAGTTCCCTCTGGGTCACCTAGATCTTCTGCTTAGTTGTGTTTCTGAAGTTTCTACCTCACTAATGTGAACTTACTCCTTTGAACTTAACTCCTCTGTGGGGAAATCAAAGTAATCGGCCTTCTAATGGTGGTCATTTCTAGCTGCAGGAGCTGAACAAAGAACTTTGCTCTGCTGTAAAGCCAAATTCCTACTGAACTAGCAATACTGAGTACTTCTTCGCTGAAGAGAGAATGCAGGTGGTTTTGCTATCAGGAGAAAACCGAAGCATATGTTGATGGCTGTCAATAATACATTGATTACACTTATAGAAATAGTGCTATTTAATATTTAGTTGGCAGGAGTGTTCTGGGCTTGTTTTTACAAAAACCCCACGTGTAAAGCTGGTGCTAGTGAGAGTCTTTGACTACACAGGAGTTCTGTTTTGGGTTTATCACTGATAAAGGCCTCTGTTTATAGCTAAACTATTTTTAACTTAGATGTTTGAGCAGAATCTTCAGGTGGCTGCTCAGATAAATGAAGATTTGAAAGCAAAGGTACTCCTTCTGTGTCTTCAACAAATGAATTCATTTCTAACCAGGTAATGTAATTTTAAAAATAAAAACACTTTCTCTTGCCTCAGCCTCTCTTTATTCCTACAATTCTGGTACCTCTTTCTGTTATGGATGTTCCATTTTAGCTTTTTCTTACTCTTACCATGTCTGTGTCAAACGAGGTTTACCTCCTTTTCCTTTTCTTGTTTTCTTCCTCACTTTCCCAGTTTCAGCACAGAAGTTCTTCTGTGCCCATGAGTGGGCCTTCCACTTCCTCTGCAAATGGCTCTAATTTTTTGAGTCAATTCCACTTCCTTTGATGTCTCAAATTTATCCCTTTCTTATAAAGAAGACCAAAAAAACCTCCTTGCCTGCATTCTTGACTAGATAAATATTATGTGAGCAACAAGCCCTTTATAAAATACTTCTAAATACCTGACAGGCCCTTATAGAATGTTTGGTCCTAAAGGTGAAGTTACGACATATTTCTGTTTTTCTTAAACCTGTTCTTTGTATATGTTACAGGTACAAAGATGAAGCACAGTTGTATAAAGAAGAACATCTTAAAAATCGCCAGTATCCTCAATGCTATGTTCAATATATGATTGCTGTCATCAACAACTGTCAAACCTTTAAGTAAGTCTGCATATTCTTGCAGTATTGTGAGGAACAGGTTTTGCCATTTCCTTCATGGCATTGCATGTTCCCAGGACATTCTATTCTCTTTCGAACAGAAAGGGTTTCAGTTAAGATAGTTTAGCTGACTGAACAAAGATGACAAGTTTAAATATATTGCTGTTTTAAGAGGCAGATGTGGTGATTTGCTTTTGCCTTTGGCAAGCCAAGCCACTGTCCCTTACCAGTGGAAATCCACTTGTTATTCCAAAAATTCATCTTTGTTGTGGTTTATCTTCATCCAGCAACTGAGCATCACCAGGAAAAGAACTGGAAAAGCAAGAAGACTTGTGGGTTGAGATAAGAACAGTTTAATAATTGAAATTAAATCATAATAATCAATTGTAATGAAAAGGAAAATTCAACCAAAAAAATGAACTAAAACCCAAGAAAGACCAGGGATGCAAATGAAAAACAATTGCTCACCACCAACCAACTGTCCAGTCAGTCCCTGAGCAGAGGCCCCCAGCCAACTTTCCCCCTAGTTTATATGTGGTGTGTGACACTGTATGGTATAGAATATCCCTTTGGTCAGTTGGGGTCAGCTGTCCCAGCTGCATCCCCTCTCTTCTGTACCCTTACCCTAATGGCTGGTGGACTGGGGTGAGAAACAGGGAAGTCCTTGACTGAGCATTGCTCAGTGATAACCAGAACATCCCAGTGTTACCAACACTGTTTCCAGCACCAATCCAAAGCACAGCACCAGACGAGCTGTTACGAAAATCAACTCTATCCCAGCCAAAGCCAGCACAGTCTCTGAGAATTTGAAAAAGTAGTTTCAATTGGTTTGATCCCTATTGCTCATGTTTCAGTGTTCAGCAGTCCAGCCTAATGTTCCTCTGTAAATGCTGCCTGTCTCAGTTCTCCAAATCAGCAGCAGTTACCAACATACTAGTCTAGATTGATCACTTACAAAGCCAGGCTGGAGAGAAATTGAGGCTTCCAAAGCCTCCTTGCAAAAATACAACTGTCTAGAATGTCTGTCTGTGAGTGCACTCTGAAATTTTAGCAATGCAGTTGTACATCAGTGGATGATGAAAAGCATTGTTGTTTGTCACAGAGAATCTATAATCAGTCTGAAAAGGAAATACTTGAAAATGGAAATGGAAGACTCGTGGTCAAGCAGTCACACAAACATGGATACAACTTTAGACATCATTGCCAAAGAAGGATGCTCTAGCCTGCTAGATGAAGTCTTCATGGATTTAGAGGTTAGAACCTTTTCCCTCAGAAAAAACCAGAAGTATTTTGTAAGGAGAAATAGTCAGGAGTGAAGTACTCATGAAGCCTTTTGGTTGCTGAACATGTATTCTATGTGATGTGCTAGCCAAAGGCCAGTAAATATCAGTATTTCTTCCCTGCTGCCATTTCCATGAAAGAGGCTGAAGGGTTGCTTAATAGAACTTAACAGGATGAACAGGCAGGTGCTTTGTACGTAGTGACTATTTTCTAGCAGATTTTACTTAGTCTTATGTAGTTGAGCTTTAAGGATTATTTGGGAGACTAATAGTGTTGTTAGCATCTTTACAGGTGCAGCATAGCTGTACATAAGATAGTTAATTGACTCCCCGGGGGGACCCTTTCTGACTAATAGATTTTCATGTTTAGGAATTCTAGCTTCTGATGTAGGATCCCTCAGGGAAAAAAAAACAATTCTTTTTATTGCTGAAAAGAAATCAGTAGTATGTGGAGCAAGACAGGGAAGCTAGAGAAAAAGCAAGGACGAACAAAGATGCTCTGGGACTCATAATAATATTTTGAGCCAATGTAAACACCTTGAGTGGTGCATATGAAGAAGGATGTGGAAGCAGTGTTTATTCTCAACGTGGAGCCCTTAATCAAAACATTTATTTTTTCATTAGCTGCTCATGGAATGCGATTAGATCCTCCATCTTCTCTAATGCCTATTCTTTAAAATTCATTAACCTTGAGCCACATGTCACTATTACTGGTTGTAAAACGTTCTAATCTGTAAAGAATTTTTCTTGTGGGGAGAGCAAAGCAAAAAGATAGCTGTGTAAATGCAGAGAGCACTGGAATTGTGTGTTGTGGAGTTCTGGGAAAGGACTAAAGCACATAGGAACATTTGTGGGATGATCAAAGTGCTTCATATTTAAAACTGAAAACTTCAGCTCTTATGCCAGCTTTTTGCTTGGACCTTAGTTGTTTTTATTTAGCATAGACATTTACATAGAGTATGTAAACAAGGACTGCAGAGAACCCATGTGAAACAGGCACTCAGATTAGTGCTATTGGTTTACACACACACCCAGGTTGTATGTCAGGGTAACACCGTGGCAACTGTCACTCTAACAATGGATTATGTCACTTTGCTACATTAACTGCTTATTCGTTTTCAAGGAGTGTAGTTTACAAGCGTACAAGCCTTTAAAATGTCTACTGTTTCATTCTGATGATACATTGACAGTGTGAGAAGTTTGTCCTGATAAATTATTTGTTGCCTTCTCAGCCACATCTCAATGAGCTGATGACGAAGAAGTGGTTGATGGGGTCTAATGCAGTGGGGACTATCTGTGTCACTGTAGAGGACTATTTCAATGATTTTGCCAAAATAAAGAAGCCATATAAAAAGGTAGGTGCAAAATATTCTATGACACTTGGCTAGTGTACTTTGAATGTCACGTTGTTTTGGACTTTGTAAACGCCGCATGGAATTCAGAATTTGAATACAGAAACAGGAATTGATTAATCCCAAAAAAATGTTCATTATCCTATTTCAGAAGTCTGACTCAAATATTTCGTAGCTGTATAATCTTGTCAGATCAGAGTTGCAGAGTTTAGTCCAGAAAATGTATTGGCATGTTAACAGATTGTGTGCTTACCAGCTTGTACTTTGCTGCCTCTCCTCACAAATTTATAATCAATTAGCTGTTCTGAAGCTAGTTTTGCTGGACATTAGTAATTTTTTTTTTTAATACGTGCACACTCTGTAATTCCTAGATTTAATATGTACAGTGAGGCCCTGGTTAAACTGGTGCCATGAGGTTTAACAGACATGTAACTTATACTCTTAAGTGCTGTTACAGCAGCCTCACATGCTAGGTTAGGTCATTGTGTTTTGCTTGCTTTTTCCTTGTAGCCTGTCAAAGAATATCTGAATTTCTTTATTGTGCTTTTAGTTTTAGTGTTACATGACTTGGTCTTATCCTTTTTTGCTTTAAATCAGTTTTGTGTAGTTAAGATAGGGAATCATTCACAATATTCTAAGATTTAGGAAACATTTGAAGCTAGCATGATCAGGATTTAGTTGAACAAACTCTTACAAAGTAGATGTGCTTAAAAAAACAGTCTCAAATTCATACGCTTACCTTAAGTTTAAAGAAATAAAGAAGACTGCTCCAGGTTCCTTCTGATGCTCTCCTACCCTTCAGTATTTGCAGATCATAGAGACATTCTTATGTAAGTGGATAATACACCTTTTCAGTCCAGAAAAAAGTACATAAAAGAAGTTGAGTTGGTCCCAGAATCAGTCTGTATCCATGGGAGAGCTTGCTTTTCCAGATTTGGTTTGTTACAGTGAGGTAAAAGTGTTTGGCACGAGTTTCTTTAAAGTTTAATACCAGTCTCTACAGTCATGTTTGGACACGCAGCATTTGTTGCCACCTTATGGGGAAAAAGGTAACAAACGCTTTTCCTTTTTGAGTTCATCATACCAGCTATTCCACCGTCTCCCAGCACAAAAAAAAACTGCCACAATGCATTAATGTAGCAGTGGATGCGACGCACTTTTGCCTGGTTTGGGATGAGCTTTCTCCCAGTTTAAAAATATTCTTGGTTAACCTTGTTTTGAAAACGCAGCCACCTCTGAAAAGTCACCAGAACAGAGCACCTGCAAAAAGGCAAAACCCAGTGAGAAGGACACTGTTCTGGAGCAGCTGGGGATCTGGATCCTTCAGGCATTCTGCTTTTCCTTGAGTGTGAAGTGAATGCTTTGTCCTTGCACTGTTGGCTTTTCTCGAGTGCTCTTTTCCTCAGCTGTAGTAGAGCTGTTTTTCACTTACTGCTCAGTAAGATGGGGACATACACACCAGTCTTTCACAGTCTATTCCGTGCAGTTAATTTTCCTCTGTGTGACTGGCATCAATTCTGCCAAAGCAATAGAAACCATCCCTGTTCAACCCATAAACAACCTTCTGCAGAGTTGTGATAGCAGTACTTTAAATCCTATTTTCTGCATCCTGGATGAGAGCTGTGACTCCCAGTCCTTCACAATCTGTTGTTTTCTCCATTTTATTCCTTCCTTAAATCTTTCTTCAAAATTTTGACTGAAGATATTGATTGAAACTAAAGTACAATGTTCTAGTAATAAAATATCATTTTACATTTGAGTTGAAAAAGCAGGTAAAGGTTTGGGATTTTTTGTTTTGTTATTTCCAACCCTCAGCATTACTTCTGGACCAATAGCAGATGCTTCATTTAGTCAGCAGTAGCTATTTCCAGTGAAAATGCACATGCAGGACAGCAGATCAGCCAAGGAAGAGCTGAGAAAGTGATTGGTCCTGGCTGTCACTCTCCACAATCTGGGTGAGGCTTGGCACCGGGCCTCACCCAGAGCACGAATGATGTAGGCAGTATTTGCAGTGCTTCATGCAATGCACTGGAGTTCTCCAGCAGAAGCCTCTGGAATGGCTGGTCATTCCTTGAGCAGATATTAAGAGCAAGGCGAAGCACACAACTGTTCTAAAGATCATCCAGTTTACTTCATGTTTGTCCTTCTGTCTTTGATGCTCCTAAAAAATATTTCAGATCAGTCATTAGAGATATCTTGGTTTTGTTGTTTCTCTTTCTCATAATTGGCACATCCTTTTCGTTTGGGAAGGACAGATTTTCTTTCTCCTAGCAATGTGAAAATGCCACTCAAAATGTGTGCCGGTGGCTAAGTGCAAATACACGTTTTGAAGCCTAATCATTGCTCTAAGACTGAAAACAACAGCTACCTTTGCAGGTGTCGCTGGCATAATCCACCACCTTTTTCTCTTCCTTCAGACAATGACTATTGAGGCCCATCGGAGAGTGGTGGTGGAATACATCAGAGCTATCATGTTAAAGCGTATCTCTTTCAAGAATGCGGAAGAGAGAAAAGAGGGTGCAGAAAGAATGATCAAAGAAGCAGAGCAATTCAGATTCCTGTTTAAGAAGCTGGCAGCCGTAAGTGTTTATTTTGGGTTGTGCTGTCAGCCAGGCAATTCATAATGAACCTCACTTGTTGGCTGATTTGGGATAATGTGAGGGTTAGATCTCCGTGTCTCCGCAACTTTGGGTGACTTGGGAATGTCAAGGGGCACAAAGTTTCAGAACACACAGAGGCTAAAGTGCCTGAGCACCAGTTTCAGCAGCTTTGTGTTTGTACAGCTCTCTGCTGGTGAGTATTTGAGTAGCCTGAATTTATAGGACTGAGTGAAAGAAAAAACCTGGGTTTTGTTAAAAGTAGCTAATTGGGCTTTGCTGCTCCCAGCTGGAAGAAGCAGCAATGCTGCATTGAACGGAAGCTGATAATTGCTACCTAAGTAGTGTGCAGTGTATCCACTTAGAGTCAACAAGACAAAGTTGAATCCATTTAAAGTGCTGCAGCAATGGGGAAATAACAAGGTGCAATATAGACCTACACTGGACACTAAACCTTTTTTCTCAGTGCGTGAAGGAGTGGCAATCTTCGGGAAAGCGTGTAGGGCCAGCAGATGTCAGAATGCAGAAGGAGTGCGAAGAAAAATAAAGCCTGAAAAGCTACAGGGGTGGGAAGAGGGCAGGTGATGTTCGTCACTGCTCATTGTGGATGCAGGTCAACTCCTGCATCGGAGACCTTCATTATGTGGGATTCTGTGCAAGATCTGTTTCAGCTAAAGGCATCGATGGGCTACTGGAATAAATGTACAACACTGGCTTAGCGAGACCAGATGACCAGGAACTAAGAGCATTAAAATCATCCAGACATTAAATAGATACTGCAGGTCACTAGATTGGTTGGTTGAAAGCTGCCTGAGTGGGCAGGTGACTAGAAGGAAGCTAATGCAGGGGCAGTGAGCATTGTCAGGAAAAATACTAAAGGATTGTTGATAGATATTGATGGGGATTGCTTCAGATATTGATTGGGGATTTTTCTGTCTTTGGTTTTTTTTTACTTCTCATCTTGCAGGGCTCTGGAGAGGACACCGAAGGACTCTGTGACATCATTGAAGCCATTGCAGAGGTTATCAAGCTCACTGATCCTTCCCTCCTCTATCTGGAAGTTTCAACTTTAGTCAGTAAATACCCAGATATCAGGTAATTTTCTTTGCCCTCAAAGTTAAAATGTAAATAGAGACGATCAGAGTTTCTTCATAGTCTTGGGTGAATTTTGAAAGAATGTGTAAATGTGTTAATTTTTAAAATATTTATTAAAAATAAATATGCTAAATAAAATATATTGCGTATTAAAATGCTAATGTAGCATGTCTGTGAGCTGCACCAGGAGGTACATGTATTTAATTACTCAGTGGTGTAGCAAAGGATTCATAAAAATACCCAATTCTGTGCTTTGGAAGCACAAAGTAGGTTTTAGAATCCTAAGAGCAGCCAAAGTAGTGCCTTCTATTGAGCTGAAAAAGCCAGTTCTGAGCAACTACAGATCTGATTAAGAATTAAAATACCCACTGAGACTGAGTGGGCTCAGGATTGGTGCATGAGTGATGTTCCTGACAAATTTCAAAGTTTCCTACTAATTCCAGCTTTACTGTTTTCCCTGGCAGGGATGATCACATTGCAGCTTTGCTGACAGTGAGAGGTGATGCCAGCAGAGATATGAAGCAGACCATCATTGAGACTTTGGATCAAGGGCCAAGCCAGCCGAATCCAAACTATGTGCCAATTTTTAAAGAGATTACAGTTCCTACTCTAACTGTGCCAAAACTTCTCAAGTAGCTGAGAACTCTGTGTGTCATTACTGGTCTGAGACCAACAGGTCTGAAATACCTGAGGGCTAATCCGGCAATGCAGTTTTAAGTAAAGTTCAGCAGACACCCAATGCTCACTAGGCATGTTTCTTTCTAAAGACTTGGATGTGGGGAAATGTAATCACATTTCTAAAAGGTGGATGTAAAGGTTGTGTTTGAAGAATGAAGCTTCTGATAGCCAGGGGACTTTTACTGACCTATTTGTTCTGGTTTTTGCAGTCAGCAAATAGATTTTTCTCATGGGATGTGTTTGCACAGTGCCCTGCAAAGCTGTGTAAGGATATTTATACCCTAGATGACAGAGCTCTATTAGTGCTGAATAAACTAACAGTCATTGCTTACACTACCTGAGCGGACTCCTTTAGAACTAGATGGGCTGGGTCAGAAGAGACCTTTAAACATTGTCTAGTGCAGCCCTCAAGTTGCAAGGTGTTTCTGCCATCCATGTGCTCTCACTGAAAATGGTGAAAGAAGGGATTTCAAATCCCAGTCTACATGTGGCACTGCACTGAGCATGTATTAACATCCTCACTCCACCTTCACATTAAACTTGGTGTATGTACTTACTTTGGTGTAAAATAGTTTGTTGCAGAAAAATGAATATGAAATCAGTTTCCTGACTAAGGGACTGAATGAAATTGCTACCGTGCAATTTGATTATAGTGTGAATACATTCACGAGGTACATGTTTTGTTACTAATTTACGAAAACCAGCACATAAAGCAGCACCAGTTCACTTAAATGATTGCTACCTTTAGCTGTGTATTCTTTGCGTCCTTACACATTTATGGGAGGTTTTAATCCTTGGTTGGTTGGTTGGTTTGTTTGAAGTGTGAATAAACTCTGGATCTAATAGTTTTCTGGAAATGTGAGGTACTGTTTCTTATTTCCACAGTATTTTCAGCTCAGTGCTTGGAGGTGTTTTTCAGTATTACCTACTTACAAAACATCAGAAAGAGCAGGGAAGTGATTGTCCCTTTGGTGCTCAGCACTGATGACACCACACCTCAAGTTCAGTTTTGGGGACTTCAGTACAAGAAAGATATTGAGGTGCTGGAGCTGGGTCAAGGAAAGGTGACACGATTGGTGAAAGGTCTGGAGAACAAACCTTGTGAGGAACAGCTGAGGGAGCTGGGGCTCTTTAGTCCGAAGTGGAGAATGCTGAGGACAGACCTTATTGCTGTCTACAGCTACCTCAAAGGACATTCTAGTGGGGTGGGTGTTTGTCTCTTCTCACAAATAACAGGTGACAGGGCAGGAGAAAATGGCCTCCAGTTGTGCCAGGGGAATTTTAGGTTGGACATAAGGAAAAAGTTCATTGAAGGAGTCATCCAGCCTTGGAACAGGCTGCCCAGGGAGGGGGTTGAATCACTCTCCTTGGAGGTGTTTTAGAAGTGGAGATAAGGAGTTTAGCCATATGGTTTAGTGGTGGGCTTGGACAGTTTGGGTAATGGTTGCACTCGATGACCTTAAAAGTCGTTTCCACTCTAATTCCTGGAAGGTTGTGGATTTGAGATGCTGTGATGAGGGACGTGGTGAAGGTGTTGTGTGTGTCAGTACCCAAAGAGCTGTCAGAGGGCAGTACACAGCAAACACGACGGTAGTTTGTTCTGATTAAAGTGCGGTAGTTTGTAAAACCCGTTTGGCCGCTGAGCACCCGGATCTTGTTCCGCTGCGCTGCCCTCTGACTCCTCCCTCCCGCGGCAGGTACGGGCATTTGGAGATAGGAGAAAGCAGCCTTCTCTCAGTGACGGGGCCCCGTGTCCCAGAGCAGGAGTCCTGCTCCGCGGAGGCGGTAGCACTGTAACCCAGCACTTCCAGCAGGGTGCGGAAGCCTCCTCTCGTCCCGCCCCCGGGGCCGGGCCGGGCCCGCCCCGCAGCGCCGTCACCGCGGCAGCGGGCGGGAGGGGCCGCTCTCGGGATTCCCCGGGGCGGTGACGGAACGCGCCGGTGGCGGAAGCGCGGGCGGTGGAGCGGCCATGGCGGCGCGGTACCAGCACCCGCACAACGGCGGCGGCGCGGCCCTGCCCGATCCCACCTTCCTGTGGAACGTCTTCCAGAGGTGAGGCCGCGGACCGCCCGACCCGGCACCTGGGCTGCGGGGAGGGGCTAGGGGGAATCTGGCCCGCCGGGGCTGCTGCTGCCCGAGGAGGCACCGGGCGCTGGGAGGGGCCTTGGTGCCGGCCCCGGGCCGCGAAGGGAGGATTTGGCTGCCTTGGGCCTCGCAGGACGGTTGGGCACCTTGGGGAGAAGTCTGCGGGAAGGGCCGACGAGAAGCAGGTGTGTCTGTGCGGGAGAGCGAGGGGAGCGCGGTGGAAGGAGGCGAGGAGATAACCTTGAAACTGCTGAAGCCATTTTTGACTTGAGAATCCAGTAAGGATCCTGCAGGCGTAGAATGGTTTGGGTTGGGGATCAGTGTGGCAGGAAGGCGGGACTCAGGTAAAGGCTTCACGGAAGACTTACAAGCTGCCAGCAAATGAACATCTTGAACGGCCCTGGAGCAGGGAGGAGGGGAGTTGTCAGGCCCCTGGGAGGACCGCGGTTGGTACAGAAGCTAAAGGAGATCTTCACCTTTGTATCACATCGAAGGAACCTGAGAGGCCCCTATTAGGATCCATTTTTATGAGAGATGTGTCAGAGGATCTGTCTTGACTCAAGCAGCAGTAAGAACTGAAGAGCAGACAGACACTGGCCAGTTTTAGCAGCTTACTGCTGTTTGCTTCGTAACTCACAAGTGACTCAGGAATGTGGCATTTTACCTACCCAGCCCGCTGCTGAGAAGTGGAGGAGCAGTGTGATACCGTTCCTTTTTTATAAAGAGTCCAGAAAGAGATGGATCAAGAGTCCAATATCTGCATGACGCATTTCTTAGGGATAGAATGTGCCTACTACTGATACATACTAATTAATCTACAGCATAAGGCTTATTTATTTTAATATTTTTACCGTATTATAATAATGTAGCTAGTCAGGAGAATTGCATGGCTTTTCTGGCAGACTGCTGTGTAAGTCCTGGAATGTGGTAAGGACTGGGTAGGAACACGATGGCTAGAACTGGTGCAGGGGGTTCCCACCTGGATATGTTCCAGTGTGACTTGGTCTAGGTGATCCTGCAGGGGGATTAGACTAGATGATCTTTTGAGGTCCCTTCCAATCCTTAATGTTCTGTAATTCTGTGATTCTTTATTCAGTATGTTCAGGAGCAGCTGGGGGAAAAGAAAGTTAATGATGAGATGAGGTTTGCTGGTAGCACTAACCAATTCCTGCAGTAAGCGAGGCCTATGAAGACTTGCAGGACCACCTGGGAGCCCTAAATGACTGGGTCGTGTCACCCCATCACAGCCAGATCGTGATTGCTGTGTGATGATGGTCAGATGCATCATTTCCATAAGGAAGACCCAGTTCAACTTTGCATCATTTTGTATATAAAATGGATGTGCTCTAAGCTGACAGATGCCTCTTGGGAGCAAGATAAGTAGGTCATAATGTGTTTTCATGAAAGTACGAGCTTAGCACTTCATAGCAGCTAACAAAATGTAAAAAATGCTGAGAAAACCTACAAAGGACATTGAGACCCTGAGAAAAAGGGGAGTGTCTTTTGTTATTATACTCTGTGCAATTGATGCTGGCAATTTGAATGTCTTACGTGGTTTATATAATTTTTGAGACAGGGAAGTGATCTCCTAGAATAAAGCAGAAAGGTTTGGAAAAAGACAACAAGGACTAAAGGGGAAAACCAACTTCTGCAGAGGGATCACCTGAGCAGGACTCTGCTTTGGAATTGTGGGGACGGAGGGGAATTGAAACCTGCAAGAGAAGGTCATTCTATAAAACAGAGAGAAGTGAGGGAGATACTCTTCTCGAGAAGGCACGATCCTGCTTTATTTGGTTAGAAATTTACTTGGTTTACTAATTCTAGGACAGAACTGTTCTCTGAGACAATAGACTGTGAAGGCTCAGTGAAAGCTGGTACCTGCCTGTGCTTTTACACTTTTTGAAATGATTCTGAAAGGGGTCAAGGCCCTGCAGGCGGATCATTCAGTTACTTCATGCTTGTGACTTCAGTGGATTTCTCTCCATTGCCAGCAGGCATTGCCAGCAGAGAACCCAGGCACCAGGCTTGGGGCTAAAGTGTGGGAGCCAGAATTCTGTGGATTTAACCAGCTTGGTTAAAAGAAATCAGTATATACACACGCTGCCTTGTGTGCCGAGCGCCCAAACTGTAGTGCTGTGTTAGAGTATGTGCTGGTCTCTGCACTCCTACGTAAGTTTTCTTTGTAGCTTTTATCATGTTCCAGATTGTCTCGTTGGTTTTGATGATGCATTTAACTTGCAGCCACTGTGAAAGGTTTACAAGTAAGATGTAATTCATTATTTTTAGGTAGGGTCATCTCTTCTGGTGAGTATGAAACAGAATGTTGAAGGCTTCTTTAAGTGGAGTCTTAATTTCAGCCATTTAAATCTTACAACTTGCCATGTGTGTTGGTTTTTCCCCTAGGGTTGATAAAGACAGGAGTGGAATAATCTCTGATAATGAACTTCAGCAGGCGTTATCCAATGGTAAGTCTGTCAATGAGCAGTGAGGGACTTAACTGTAAATGTAACGTGAAGTTTCATGTGAGACTGGTTACTGGATGCCGCGATCCTCTGACTGGGGAGGGATGGTCCTACTTCTTACTGATGCTACTTAATCAGCAGCAGAAGGCTGGAGGGCAGTTAGAAATGGATTCTTTATTTGCTAAGCCAGTTGTTCCTGATGCAATCTTTTCTAATTTTGAGAGAAGCTTCCTGAGTACTAACAGCGCGTTGCAGACTGGCTGCCTGTTGTAAGCACTGCTGATCTGGGTTCTGGGGAATGAAGGTGCGTGCATCCCTCACTTCTTTTTTTTCCAGCCCTGCTTCCTGCAAAACTTAATATATTCCTTGCTCATCACCACTGGACCTTTGCTTTTCAACCAGCTTCAGTCATCCTGGACAAGGATGAGCTGTTTACAACCAGCCTTTTCACTGCACATGAAATCTTTTAGTTTGGTGCAGTGCAGGAATCCAAGATGGTAATTTTTGATTTATTTTCCCCAAATGAGGCACTAGTTGCAACTTTTTTCCTAACAAAGTAGAAGCATGCACTCTAGTTCTAATATTAAAACTTTCCAGTAGTCTCTCAGTTCCCTGTTTAAAGAGTAACGAGGGTTTGGTCACATAACTCATGGAAGGAAAATAGAAACTAAAGACTTTTTCCAGCAATCTGTTTTTACTTCCTTCCAGTGACGTAGGGTGGGTAGGGTTGTACTTTGTGTGGGATTTCTTCCATTTAGAAATATGGCAAAGTGCATATGGAAGCTGTTTGTGCACTTCTGAGAACACGGCAAATTCCCCTTCTGCCAGGGATTAATTCCTTCATTTTTCCTGTGCTTTGTGACTGAGAAAGGCTTAAACTAACTCTGTGAGCTGCACTGCCCACACACTGAAAGGCTCCTTTTTGTCAGTAATCACCACTTGCAGTAAATTTGGATGGCTCTATGTAATAAACTGCTGTCTTGTGATTAAACTGGGTTTACTCTAAATATTTAACAGATCAGATAAATTGAAAGGGATATATTGTAGCTGTTGCACCTGATCTGTACCTAAAGTACTGTTCTGAATAACAACTTCTGCAAAAGTTACATTAAATTGATTACATCACTGTTCATTCAGGGTTACAATGATGTTTGCAACAATGTGGGAACCTGCTGTTTGAAACTTCATCCATTTTAAGTATCTTCTCATCTGACTGAAGTTAGGGGTAGCAGGCAGTGAATCATTTCCTTTCTCTATTTACAGTGTAGAATAGCAGTTTCAGTGCTCTGCAGTTATGAAGAAGCCTCACCATGTGAATTCACTGATAGACAAAATATTTACAGAACTGCCCACTTCTCTTACTCTGATTGATTCTAGATCTTCTTCACCAAAGCCACTAACAATTCACTGTATTTTTTTCAAAAGATGTCCTCTAGTAGACAGTTGTGCACAGCTATCACATAATCTGACGTGTGGGAACATCTAACATCCAGAAGAGTGCTCTGTGTTTATTTCTAGAAGCACTTTCAAGTCTGCATCATGCCCATAAAAATGTGAAGATTAGTGTTTTTCACATTCAACTTTTGAGTGTGTCAGGTTTATACGGTAACAGTTTGCCTACCTGTGAGGGACTGACTGTCACTTCACGTAGCTGTTTGCACAGCAACATCCTGTGCTTCCTGCTTGGGGTTTTGTGAAGTTTATGGTGAAGCCAGGGGAGGGGAACAGTCTTTCACTGTTAGTAGTTCTTCAGCACTGGAGCTGCTCTGGCTGC
This sequence comes from Rhinopomastus cyanomelas, assembly GCA_013400115.1. Taxonomy (NCBI): domain Eukaryota; kingdom Metazoa; phylum Chordata; class Aves; order Bucerotiformes; family Rhinopomastidae; genus Rhinopomastus; species Rhinopomastus cyanomelas. The sequence continues at coordinate 756,795 of VXBP01006396.1, read as the reverse complement.
ACTACGGAGTGTCTGTACGAGTCTCCTGGAAATTTTAACACGAAGCAATTAAATTAATTTCCAAACTGTGTTTTCCCTTTTCCCTGTGTTCTGTTCAGAGTGAAATTCTGACACCCTATTAATAATTCCATTATTTTTTGTTTTTGTCAGGAGTCAGACAGCTCTAAGGTACTGATGTTCTCTGTCTAACAGTGCTTAAGCATTTTCACAGCAAATCTTTGCTTATGTTTCTCTTTATGTGCAAATAGTCCTATGGCCTGCCTGCAGAACAGGGCTTCTCCTCACTGCAGCTTCTGTAGACTTCTGCTGACACTAGCACTGCTCCCAGCACTGCACCGCCATCGCCCAGAGCAGCCATGCCCTGCAGAACCTGCTTAACACCAGTGCGGCCTTTGTGGGCAGCTAACTGCATCACTGCAAACGCTTGTTTCTTGGTCCTCCTGGTAACTTCCAAGGCTCTAGAGAATCAATGGTGACATTCTAGATGGGGCACTTATTTCTTTTAATTTAAAGCTTAATGCTTTCTAGCACTCTGGAGTGCTCCCAAGCCAGTGGAAACTGTTCCCAAGAGACTAGCCTCTAAATATTCAGAGAAGTACAGAGCTTCTCTTCAGACAGTTACTGCTCAGGCCCTTTCAAGCAGCAATGTGTCTTGGTCTGAAAATACTCATTTAAACTAGCACGTCACTGATTTAGCAGTGGAGGTGGAATTGAAGCAAAACTGCATGGTTATGCCACATTAGGAACCTTTTCACTTCTGTAACAAACTAAATGCCCTGGAGTAAGGCACTCAGGAAAGAAGCAGATGGATTTTTACTGAGGATTAGATAAGAGACCTTGTCTGAGTAAAAACTCTTCTACTTCCATCAGTAGAAAAAGTGGGGCTTCTGTTTTGATCTTGCCTTTTATCCAATGCCTCTGGACTACCTGAGGTGGAAATAATCCTCCTTTGTTCTTCCAAGGTTTGGGGGTTTAGGGTGGTTTTTGATGAAGCTGAAAATTGTTGGTTTCTATGTAAAGCTTATCTGTAAAGTTTATCTATGTAAAGTTTATCTGTAAAGCTTTGGTCTGAAGTCGCTTCCGAGTAGTCTGATGTTCCCACATCATTACTTCAAAGCAGCCTTCTTTTATAATGTGCTGGCTCTGTGTCATCTAGCTCTGAATTCAGTGTTTAAGGTCTTAGCTGGTTGGGGGTTTTTTTTGTTGGTTTGTTGCATTTGTTTTTAAATGTTACTTACCACTGCAAAACTAAGGCATTATTTCTGTTTCAGGCACATGGACTCCATTTAATCCAGCAACAGTCCGGTCAATTCTTGGTGAGTGTAGTTGTGTGATGTGAAACAGTCACAGAATCACAGAATTACTGAGGCTGGAAAAGACCTCTAAGATCATCAAGCCCCCAGCCCTAACATCACCACAACACAGATCATGGCACTAAGTGCCACGTCCAGTCTTTTCTTTAACATCCCCAGGGATGGGGACTCCACCATCTCCCTGGGCAGTCCATTCCAGATACTGTTTTGTGATCTGCTCAAACAAGTAAGAGTGCTGTCACCTGCTGCAAGCTTTTTCTTCTCCAGCCATCTCAGCAATAGTAAGCCCCAGTATTTTCACTTTTGAATAATACAGGAATGCCCTTAGCATGCACAGGTGTGCATTCATCCAAGAAGCCTGAGAAAATGCTGTTGTCCAACTGAATATAGAGTCAATGTAATTTATGAGAGGGGGAAACTGCCATCCTAAGTATTTTAGAAAGGTATTATATAGCTTGTCTTCATAATAGCCTTTCCTATCCTGCATTTTAACCTTATGTTCTGTTTAAAAAAGATCAAACAGGAGCTTTACAGTGTTGGAGTTCTTCAGTGTCCTAAAATGGCCAGTAGAGTAAGGTGATGGGGGTGGAACAGAACAAGCACAAAAGGCTCTTTTTTATCAAGTATTAAATTTTTTGCTTTGTTTTTCATAAGTAGCAGCAGTCTGCGTCCCTTCACTGTGACATGCTGTGTTTGTGAAGACAACAGGATCAGTTGGTATAAGAGCACCCCCACCTCGTTCTGTCACTGGATGATCAATCAAGCCCTAATACTTTAAAACTAGAAATGAAAACCCAGGAAAAAGAATCTGAGATTCATTCTGGTCCTTTTTAATCTAGCTTTATCTCACCTTCCTTTGATGGACAGCTGCTTGTTTTTTTAGGTCAGTATTTTCCAAAATAGTGCTTGTGGTTTTGCCATTTCTGGACCTTCAGTACCCTTCCACAAAGTGCCATCAATTCCATCCTACAACACCAGCAGGTCTTACCAAAGAATAGTACGATTCAAGTGCTGGAACAAGTTCAAAGATGGGCAACCAAGTTGGTGAAGGGGCTGGAGGGTGTGCCTTATGAGGAGAGGCTGAGGGAGCTGGGGTTGTTTAGTCTGGAGAAGAGAAGACTGAGAGGGGACCTTATTGCCCTCTACAACGGGAGGTTGTGGCGAGGCTGGTGTTGGTCTCTTCTCTCAAATTGGTGATGATAGGACGAGGGGAAATGGCCTCAAATTGTGTCAGGGAAGGTTTAGACTGGATGTTAGGAAGAAGTTCTTTACTGAAAGGGTGGTCAGGAACTGGAATGGATTGTCCAGGGAGGTGGTATCACCAACCCTGGAGGTGTTTAAGGAACAGGTGGATGCGGTGCTTAGGGATATGGTCTAGAGGTTAGGCACTAGGAGAAAGGGCTGGACTTGATGACCGTGGAGGTCCTTTCCAGCCATGATGATTCTATGATTCTAAGTCTTACACGTGCTCATTGTTTTTTACTTCAGGCATGTTTGACAGAGAAAACAAAGGTGGTGTGAACTTCAATGAATTCACAGGAGTCTGGAAGTACATCACCGACTGGCAACATGTCTTTCGAACGTATGACAGAGACAATTCTGGAATGATTGACAAAAACGAACTAAAGCAAGCACTAACAGGTTTTGGTAATTCATTTGTAATTACAGTTTTTATGGTTGGGTTATGTCATCAATGAGCTGCTTATTGTTAAGGCTGCACTGCTCTGACATGCAACTGAAAAACAGGCAGGTGAAATGCAGCCCATCTTTTTGGGTGTAAGATACCTCTAGACCTGCTCATGCCACAGGCACTGCTGCAACCATTTGTTTTAATGGCAAGAAGGAAACTGCATGTGTCAGTACAGGTCTGGAATGTTTTCTCTTTCCCCTGTTTGCTGCTCTGAGAGGGTTACCTGAACTTCAGGTCAGTGTCTGAACTTACCTGATACAGCTTCTGCTGCTTAAAGCAAAGCAGGCTGGCTGTGATGCCAAGAGGGACATTCATTTAATTGACTTCACTTATAAAAACTTGAGTTGCAGCACAGAATCATTTACTCAACCAACTCGTCACCTGGATCAGTAATTAAGAGCATTGTGACACTGTAATTACTCTTATGCATGGGTTTTGCTGCATGGTTTTTAGTTTAGCACTGAGATATCTGGCCAAAAAATGTCTTGCAATTGCTTAACTGTTTTCAGGTTCTGTTAAGCCTGCTCAACAGCCTCGCTGTTTTTAGAGAAGGACTTTGGGAACTGAAATCCTTTTAAAGCATTTACTCTTCTTCCAAGGTTATCGGCTGTCTGATCAATTCTATGATATCCTTATTCGGAAATTTGACAGACAAGGAAGAGGACAAGTTGCTTTTGATGACTTCATTCAGTGCTGTGTTGTCTTACAGGTAAGAAAGGAGATGCAATTTAATACCAATTGAAAAACCTTTTCTTAAGCTTTTATGGGTCTCACTTTGTATCCTTTATTCAGACGGTTTATGAGAGGTGCTAGAAACACCCTCAATTATTGATCTATCCTTGTTATCCATTTGCACTGCAAGTAAATGTGATGCAATTTCTTTGACCTGTTTAAAAATTTTCTGGGAGATGGGGAGTAAAATAGTCTGGTTATTAAAAGGAGGACACTTAACTCTGGTTCCATTAGTTTAATACAAACACTTCCTCTGGGGCTGGAGCATGTTGCATCATGTAGTGTCCATTGTCATAACTTGAGTTGTGAGGGGTTTATGTATCTTGCTGCTTAAGGCTGTGACTCAGGAATCTGACCTAGCAGCTGAATGGCTCAGCCTTCTGTCACTGCTGCTCCTGCAGGGGCAGTGGTTCTTAAAGACAGTTCAAACAAAGCAAAACAACCTTTGAATAACAGAAATGCATGTGTGGCTAGAAAGAACTGTAGCTGTAGTATCCTTTTGTTTAGAAATCAGTCACTGGATGACAACTCACCTTGTTGCTTAAGTTTTCTCAAGATGTACCTTGCTTTTTCTGACATGTACCCAAGACTTCAGGGAAAAGCTGGGAAACTGCAGCAGCAGACAAGCTGAGTTTTAGTAGGAGAGTGGTCTCTCTAGCTTGGAGGAGACTGAGGGGTGACCTCATTCATGTCTATAAATATGTGAAGGGCAGGTGTCAGGAGGATGGAGTCAGGCTCTTCTCAATCTCATCTAGTGATAGAACGAGGGGCAATGGTTTTAATCTGGAACATAGGAGGTTCCACATAAATATGAGAAGGAACTTCTTCATAGTGAAGGTGACAGAGCACTGGAACAGGCTGCCCAGGGGAGCTGTGGAGTCTCCTTCTCTGTAGAGGTTTAAAAACCTGCCTGGATGTGTTTCTGTGTGACTTGTTCTAGGTGATTCTGCTGTGGCAGGGGGCTTGGACTAGATGAGCTTTCAAGGTCCCTTCCAATCCCTGATGGTCTGTGATTCTTGCGCTGTCCAGCATTGCAACAGTGTCTTAAGGTGTCTTTGGACAGGGCACAAGCAGTGCCCTGCTAACAGTCCTGTTCCCATTATTTGCATAGCTTTATGTCTATAAACACAAGTTGGCTCTGTTGCCTTTATATTAATTTGTAATATAAACCTATTGTACTTAGTTATAAACTAACCCTTTGCACCTTGGGTTAGACAGAGCCAGCCTGAATACCAACACCACAAAGCATGTGGCCAGAGGATGAAAAAAGATATTAATTAGATTATGACTCTCAAATATCTCACAAAACTTGTGCGTTGTATTCCCTCCACTTTAAAGCCAGTTATAAAGAGCTCTCTAGATTATAAAGAAGTGCTTTGACAGCCCTAGGTATTGTATAATGAGGCAGTTTCAAATCAGGGCTGCTGCATAGCTCAGGCGTGAGACACAGCAAAGAGCTGCCCCCATGTGTGAAGCTGTAGAGTGTCTGCAGAGAGGATGATGAGAAAGTGGTTGTACAGCTACACAAAGCCAGGTGGCACTGGCAATACAGGGCAGGCTGAACTTTCCCAAGGTACAGAAACATGAGGTTTTTTTACCTTTTTTAGAGGCTGACTGATGTGTTCCGACGATACGACACTGATCAAGATGGCTGGATTCAGGTGTCCTATGAGCAATACCTCTCCATGGTCTTCAGCATTGTATGACACTGAGAGCTGGGAACTGCATTACACAGACTGGAGCTGCCAAATCATCCTGTACTGAATAAGATTGTTGATGTATTATTATGGATATAACTTCACATTCTTAAATTTTGTATGTTAGTCATCACCCCCAAATCGGTACTCGAGTTGGGTTTTATTTTGTATTACTGTGCAGTACGACCATCGCTGCTTACTGTAGTACCAAGAGCACAGGATCTAGATTTAACTGGTGCAATGTCAAACTTAACCTTCTTCCACATATCCTGCATGAGGAAAAATGCCTCTTTAGAAATGCCAAATTAAAATAGTGCTTCTTAGCTTAAAAGAGAGGTGAAAGTCAGAAGTTGCACAACATGTTTTGCATGTGCCTTACTTTTCTAAGAGTTTAATGTATTAATTTTTAATACAGAATTTAAAATTAAGTAAAAAGACTAGATCAATTTTTATAGTCTGTCACTTTCATACAGCGTTTTTTAAGAGGGTGGTAGTTTTATTTCTGTGTTGTTCTTTACAGTTCATGGGACCCTTCCACTTGACAGCAGTGGCCTTTTTATTTTTCCCGGTAACACTGTGAAAACTTCAAATATATCTTATTCACACCTGTCCCTAGTACTGCATCTTCCTCAGTGAGTTTCCTATAAAAACAGACCAACTACTCTGGATATGTAGTTCCCTCTGCCTAGTCAGAGAATAAGTCAAGTCACTTAACACCAACAGTTCTCCTTTTCATGCTGAAGCACTTACATGAAGTGGTCTTCAGTCAACAGTCAAACATTTGTACCTTTACACTCCATCTCACCACTTACAGTTGGTGAAGGACAGTGGAAAAACTGAGGCAAAAGAAATTTTGACTGATTCCTGTCACACACCATCTCCTGCAGGAACTCTGAAAAGCAACTTGGAGGAAGCAAAAAGAAGTTAACAAGTTCTCGTACCCAAGCAGCAGTACTGCTGACCTGTAACTGTCACTCTTCAGGGTGTGCTTACAGGCAAGAGCTCTTAGAATTTAGCAAAGACTTCTTCCTGAGCTGCAGCAATACTGGGTCATTTATTCCCAAGTCCTCCCCCACCCCCTGCATGCCAGCAGCTCAGACACGTCCTTTGGTTTCAAAGTTCATAGTCACGCACAGCCACAGGCAGGTACATAGCTGCTGATGAACGTAAACTGGTAAGTATTTCTCAGTTACTGTGTCATGGTGATTATTTTATCTGATTGCCTTACAAGTTCTATTTCTTAGTATGCTTTTGCTGGTCAAAAGAATGCAGAATTTCTATTTTAACACTGATTGATCCATCAGATGAGTTTTTAGGTTGCTTTGTAACCATTTCATTTCGACACGATAAAGATCTGCATGTATTTCACATCTCTTACTCTGCAAAAATGAAGGCAAGTACTATGCCCCAGTACATTCCAATCCCCTAGACCAGATCACATGTTCCTCTTTTAGCACCACCTTAAGACAGAGAACATCTGTACCATGATGTTCTTTGTCTGAACAGAAATGTAGCATATCAATTCCTAAAAACAGGCTAATTATGAAGTCCCAAATTAACTGAGCTGGCCGTGTACGTGTGTGAAGTTAACCTGTATTTCCGTGTACTTTCAGTGAATATTCATCCTAAACAACATTAACGTCTTTTCAAAATATAACAAAGGGGTTTTTTCTGTAATATACTAAGAGATAACAAATGCATTTTAAAAAGCTTGTACAAAACAGCATATTCACCTCTGTTATATGCAAGTTTGTCTTCCAGATAAATTTCACTTTTAAAAAAAATTAACCCCTACCTCCCTTCCCTCTTCCAAAAGCTGTCAGACAGAATTAAATGCAGCCTCATTGTTGAAAGGCAGCCTCTCAAATGTATCAGTTCACAGTTCTGTTCAGCTGTTGTTGCTCCTTAATCACGTCTGCTAGTCTCCATTAGCACACTGACTAATGCCTGAACACTTAGTTCTAGAAAGGGGAGAGAAAAACATTTCAGGTTATTTGCATTTCATTTATTTTCACATAATACAGGAGAGAAAGTGTTAAAATGAAAATGTGACAATTAACTAGCTAGTTATTGACAGCTCTTCGATAACCTTTCTGTTCTGTTATCCAAACGTGCCTGATCCCCAGCGAGGATTTTTACCTGTTACAACGCCAGCCCAGCTTGGTTCTGCATGCATTCCAGTATTTGTTTAATTTATGCCAAGACATTCCCTCCCCATAGTTGCCACCCTAACATTCTTAACTGACCACATGCTGAGCTAAACAAACTCAACTGCCCTGAACAGTGCATACTGTCTCAGCAACATGCAATCAGCTGCTCAGGGGAAAGCTGCTCCGTGATATAACTCGCGTTACATGAGAATGAATTGCAATCTTACTTTGAAGTGCTGGATAACATGGAGCCAACTGTTTGAGTATCATGGTCATTGTAGGATGTCCCTTCCTCATAGCCCATTCAAAATGTCAGGAGTAAGACTAACAGCATATTTGTGGAACTTCGTACTGAAGCTTCTGACCTGCTGCTAATATCTGGACGAACCACAGCCAGAAAATTAGTACCGATGCCTGAACTCTTGACACCCAGACTCCTGGTTCAGTCATGAGTCCCTATTTGCCTAGAGCCACCTCTTCCCAAAACTGCAGAGTTTGCAGAAGTTGTACAAGTATCCAAGGACTCGTCATTCTCGGAATAACTTTGCAAAGGATAGTTTGTGAAACATTCTCCAGATGAAGGACACGAAGCAGAACTGGGACAGGGTAGTCCTTGGTCACTTATGCTCCTTGCTTTTGCACATGCCTATTGATTCCTCCAGGCTGTATTTTCCCCACCGCAAGGGGTTCTGTTAGCAGGGAGTTTACTGCTTGGCTTATTGCTGGACACATTCTGCCAAGTAGTCACTCACCGGACTTGTCTCATAGGAAGAGGCCCCACCAGCTGAATTACTGCCAGAAGCAGGTCGTCTCTGCTATTCACTGATAACACTGTCAGGACTTCCACATTTAAGAGAGAAAGTGTCCCTGAGTGCAAACATCACTGAAACTCGTTAGATCTTTGTCCATAGCAAGATGATCCATCATCTGTTTGGGAACTGCATGATTTAGCAGGAGAGCAAAAGAAGTATCTGCAGATGCTCTTCATACTGAGACAAAACCCCTTGATTCCAGTTAGAATTTCCTGAACGAATGAATAAATGTCAGTCCAGTTAGCAAGATATTAAGGTATTAACTGAAAACACCACTACTTTTGAGGTTTTATGAAGTGTTCCCCTGTTCTTTTCACAATTCCTACCCTTAACGTTGTACTTGTGTCCATCCAGCACCCCAAAATGCTCACATTAATTAGGTTAGGAAAGGTTACAGCTTGGGCTTCCAATCCCCTTCAACACTACTCAGTGTGACAGAAGTGTTTAGAGAGTCAAGGCTGAAGTCATCAAGGCTTCAGAAAATGATATCCTGAACTGACTCGGAGGGCAGAGACATGCAGTGCTCGCACAAAGAAGCGCCATCACTGGCCGTAAATCTTTTGCAATCAGTGCAGGGTTAAGAGTCGTCCTAAACTAGTGGAACAAAATCCCTTAGTTACCATTAGATTTTCCATATGACTTAGTGTGTTTTGGGTTGCTTTGTCTTCTGGTAATCCATCTTGAGACATGGACATCAGTGGCCTCAGACTGTTTCTATCATTAACCAAGGTAAAGCAAATGGCCAGAATGCCCGTTCTTAAACTCAAATCTTGAGCAGTCTAAAAAAAGTAGCAAGTTCCCCGTAAAGAGTTAGCAGAGGACAGCAGAGGACAACACTGAGTGACAGCAAATGCTGCATGAAGGCTGTGAAGTTCTATTGCTCATAACTGCCTCATTATATCATGATTTTCAAAAGTATTTGGAGAAGGTAAGTATCTGGAGAACAGAATGAGGTGCTGGGGAAAATGAATGTCACCTGTTTCATATTTCTTTGTTGCCCCACATCCCTCAACATCACCTCGCTAAATCAGAAAACCTGAATGCTGGTTTTAAAGATAGAAATATATCTAAATGTGAAGCCTGCCTCCAGTTAAGGAATGCAGAATGGAAGGCTCACCTCACAAAGGATTGTACTACATTAAAAAGCCAGACACTTTTGAAATCATAGCACTAAAAAAGGTAGTGGTGGTGGTACGTGCACAAAGACAGTTACCAGAGCTCAGCTGACATGGAATCTATTAACGTCTGAAATACTTTTCCAAAGAATTTTGTGAGACCAATTTTGTGAACCAGCAATTGTCAGAGGTGGAGAGTCTTTTTGGTCCTGATTCTGATCCTTCTTCAGACCCTTTTTCTATAGGCATGGTTGGATGGGGCTCTGGGCAAACTGGTCTGGTGAGAGGTGTCCCTGCACATGCCAAAGGGGGGATGATACTCAAGACTGTTCTAACTTAAACCATTCTATGTTTCTATATAATTATGCTACAGCTGCAGAGTCAATTAACTCATAAATTCATGTTGTGGTCAATTAACTCATAAATTCATGTTGTGGTCAAATGAGCTTGATCAGTAATCAGAGGCTCCTTCCCAATGTTCGTTGCATCATGCTAGTAAAACCGCAGGACTCTTACCACAATCATGTTTCATACATACCAAGAACTCCAGAGCTTTCTGCTTCCAAGCAGGATCATTCTGTGGGATGCAGAACAGGGAAGGAAAATTTAAAAAGACTGAACACTACAAGATTTGTTGCATCATCTTAAACAAAACATTTTGATCTTTTACCCAGTAACAAAACTCAACAAAAAGAACAGACAGTAATTTCAGGGCACAGCCAAAAACATGCAGCGTCAGAGCCTCAACAGCAATTAGGCAGCAGTTACTACAAATGTCACCACACTCATTCCTGTTCCGGGCAGAACACATTACACGTCTAAGCTACACACCCACAAGAGACCTTTCCTAGGCCCTCTTCACTAAGGTCCAAGTTCATGTTTTAAAAAAGTGGTCAGAGGCATCCAGCACTGTACCTGAGCAGCCTGAGGTCTACATGAGCAAATCAGCACCACAGAAGACATCAATTATTGTAGAGTCTGGGTGAGGAAACACTCAGCAGGTTGCCCAGGGAGGTGGTGGAAGCTCCATCCCTGGAAACATTCAAGGTCAGGCTGGATGAGGCTCTCGGCTGTCTGCTCTAGTTGTAGACATCCTTGTTCATTGCAGTGGTGTTGGACTAAATGGCCTTTAGAAGTCCCTTCCAACTCAATGCACTCCCAGATTCTGTTCTACGATTCTGTGATACTACAACAGAACCACCTCTGTCACTGAGATAAAACTGAGGGTGTGCCTGTACCCAGCATTACTCAACTTGAGACAATTTTGAATTTCAACATTCAGCTACAAGTAAGGACTGTATATCATCTTCAGTTCTATCTTAAGGTTTAAGCCAAACCTCCAGTACATGGTATTTCTGATCTGGCAAGGGGCAAAACAGAGAAGTGGTGAGGATTGTCCACAGCACTTCCCTCTCTGGAAGACTGATACCATCACTCTTCTCTCTGGAGATTGGTATATCCAGGAATTCTATGAACTTTGTTCAAAAAGGGTAACAGGTTTAAAAGATACTGGGGAACCGATGACAAAGTCAGAATGTAACACTTGTTTCTTCAGAGAACAGGAAAGTAGAAACAAAAGGCTTATTGCTTGTGACGACTGACTGAATTACCAGTTTGTTTGTTAATCTTCCCATTGGTTTCTATCAGTATTCCCATATTTGCCAGTGTTCTCTGCTCCCTGTACTTCAAAAGTCTCAGACACCATCCCCAGTGCCTTTACAGTATGATTTTACAGGAGCTTGTCCTTATCAATTACAAGCATTAGAAAAAATGAGGCATGTATTCTGCATGTTAGTCCAGTTCAAAGACACAGAAAGCATCCTACTGATGAACTATGAAGTAGAAAGAAATACTGTGTCTTGGCACAAGAATCAGCTCCTGGGGGTAGAACTATGGGAAGGTGTAAATCATGTAGAATGAAAGTATTACCTAATATTTTGTCAGTTAAGCATTCAAACAAGAGAATTTCTAAGTTTAAGTTGCATATATCATAGACTACAAGTGGCAACAAGTTTATCATTAGATAATTGATTATCTGTAATGTGACTAAAGCAACTACTTGTTCAGAAAAAAAATTCATACACATTGCAAAGTATAAATGAAAAAGGCTTCCAATAAACAAAACCTAATCTAGTAATAAACTAGGAAGAAAGTCACTGCACTGACTAATCACTTGCTTGAAATATTTTTAAATTATTTCTGTTTTATGATGCAACACATCTTTCGGCACATTTCCGTCGCTTGAAACAGAACACATCAGAGCACAAAGCCTACAAATTTACAAACAAAAACAAATTCAACAGCTAACGTCTCACCTTCTTGCAGGAACGTAGACACAGCTTAATGCAACAAATTACTAGCCTCCAACACAGTCAGAGGAATTCCACAAGGCTTATTCTTTTTCAGTTTGGCAAGTTAGAAAACATTCTAAGTAAAACTCCCATCCAATTTGTAATGAACCTAGGTAGTCTGACTAAGCTGCCACAAAGGGACAGATATTACTTACATTTTCACCTCCAGAAACAAATAATTTAGGCACTGTAAGTTCAAACTCTCATACTGAGATTCACTAGAACAAAAACATCCTAAAAATGTCCCACTTATCAAAAGCAATACTCCCAGGCAATCTGAACAGAGTAGCCCATATGAATTACATTTCCTCAAAAAAATTGTCTTAGTTCTTCCATTATACACAGGTCAGAGGAGACAGAATCATCACAGAATTGCAGGGGTTGGAAGGGACCTCTAGAGGTCTAGTTTAACTCCCTGTTTAAAGCAGGATCATAGAACCACCTAGGGCAGGCAGGTCCTCAATAAAAATCTCAAGCAATGCATTCAATACAATCCACCCATGAAACAGATGATTGGGTGGAACCGATATATGAGTCAGCATACCGAGATGCAATAAAGGCATGCAGGAGTAACCTAGATACTCATGTACCTACCTAAAATCCAGAATAACCAAACTACCCACGCAACGGAAAAGAGATACAACAACCATGTGTGCAGTCAAGGAAGTATTCCTATAAATCTGTCAGTCAGGCTTTACTGGTGCAGTCACTCAAAACAGCAAACTTTCCTTTAACAGCAGGAAATGCAGGCAAGTGAAATGAGAGCCATTTCACACAGGCAGCAAGTGTGATGAAGAGTTATTTCTTGTGGGTTTGAAACCATGAAACACCTTTACCAATGCCACTTTAAAAACAAATGTGTAGCTGAAAGTAAAAGTCATCTTAATAACTAAAAAAAAGGCCGGTGCTGTGATTTAGGTAGAGAACTACTGTCCTCTCTTCTTTCTTTAGAGTTGTCAGGACATGCTTTGGCATTGTTTTGAAAAGGAACTCCTCCAGTAAGGGGCAAACTAAGAGCTAGTCTCTACCAACCCCTAGCTTCTCTATCAAAAAGGAATACAAAACTCATGGCTTTTACAGTTACTTCAAGCTTGGTGATTCAAAAACTTGGAGATAAGCCAACGAAACCTGATCATCTTCTGCCAAAACATAACAGATTTCGTAATTTAAAGAGAGGAATTAGAGGTAACGGAAAACAATGAATGTGGGATCTTGGAGAGTTATTCTTACAGAAACGCAATCATGTGACTTACCAGGACTTCAAACACCAGCACAAAGAACATCTACCAAGGATCCAGTTTTCAGACTGCCTTATTCTTCGTTACTATTGGCTTGCAGTCCTTCATTAATTCCATAAAGCTTGAGAGATGTAACCCAGTGCACACCAGTTTCCAAGAGCGATAGCCAAGAAAAACTACACTTAGGTATTCTAATACAACAACCACTAGTTTTTCCACTTCAAAAGAACGAAACAGCAATAACTTGATTGCTATAAAGGCTACCTAGGAACTAAAAAGAAACGACCACAAAACCAAATCAGCAAGAACATTTGGCAGGGTACCACCACAGTACTGCACACTGGATGAACAAGGAACAAGACCACCGAATCCTAGGGCAAAATACACGTCTGAAGAAAATGAAGCCACAGACTAAAATAAGAGTCAGCGCTATTAAAGTAATTAGCAAACACAATACTATTAATCTGTCTGGAAAACAAAGAGGTGGGGAGATGCCCCTCATCTACAACTGCAAGAAAAGGGGTACACAAACACTTGAGAAAGACTACTGTAATTAGCCTTTGGTGTTCCAGAAAGATGCCGTTAAGGAAACATCAGAGCTGCTGCTTTAGAGCCACAACAATACAAACAATCTGATGGCAGCAGGGACACCAAAGTACAGACATTTGAGCAGGTCGCTACTCCGTAGACTGAGAACTGTGAATTTTAAACAAAATATAATGATCACCCCAACAACAGTCAAAAGTTCAGTCAAACAGCATTCAAAAAGCTTCTTCTCTAGGAACATGCTCTCAGAACATTGTCTAATAATTTAGGTACAAACAGGCACCGACAGTAAGCCCAGAAGTTCCTACTGAGATGCTTCAAACAAACAGAATGTGGTAGTTAAGCCCATGTAACTACAGAATCATCAAACCATACAATCATTAGGGATTGGAAGGGAACTCGAAAGATCATCTAGTCCAATCCCCCTGTCACAGCAGGATCAACTAGACCAAGTCATAGAGTCAGTCACGGTTAGAAGGGACCACAAGATCATCTATCCAACTCTTGCAGGAAGCCTGATCTCATGTTACTATCAAGTCAAACCGTAGTTTCATTCCAAGTGCAGGTGAGTTACGGACTTGGAAAACACAGCAGTGGCTGCTCAAAACCAAAACGAATTCACAAAATCCCAAGGCAAGCAGCTCTTCCAGGGTCGTCTCATATTCGTCTCAGTTAGAGGCTCCCTCCCTCTGTCCCGAGCTTGCTACAGCCCATCTAGGTCAGGTCCCCACTTCTAAGGGGTTAGAACCGTGGGCCCCCCGCTCAGCACAGCCTGAAAAGCCTCAAGAAAAGCACTCACCTCACAGAAGAGGACTTTCCTCTGGATGCCGGTTTGCGTTCTCCAGGCTTCCCTTAGTATCGGTGCTCTTCCCGCGCAACTCGCTCACTGCACACAACGAAAAGCTGAAGGAAATCCAGCTCCTGCGGGACTTGCAGGCACCTCTACGCAGGCAGCTGGGGAGGGTCAGTCGGATCAACTCGAAAAACTCCAGGCTTCCTCGGTGAACCCACATCTTCCATCACCTCGGCGCTCCGCAGCCCTCGAGCTTTCCAATAAGGAACCCCCCGCGCTGGTCTGCGGAGCTGACACGGCACGGCACGGCACGGCACGGCACGGCACGGCGTATCGCTACCCCATCCCTGCCGCTGAGGCCCTGCCGGCCCCCGGGCCGGTACCGGGGGCTGAGGGTCCAGGTCGTCGGGACCACCTGCAGAGGCGCCCAAGGGCCTCCGGGAGCTCGAGCCCCGTCCCCCTCTTTCATCACTTCCACCGCCTCGATAGCAGCTGCAGACCCCGACAAGGGGCCGAAACGCCCCGCCCCGCCCGTGAGTAAGTAGCCAATAGCCAGGGAACTGCCTCCAGCCTCAACCAATGGGCAGCCAGCATCGCCTCGCGCCGCAGGGAGCGTGAGCCCGCCCTGCTAGGCGGCTTTGTGGTGTCCCCTGGCGGTGTGGCAAGGGCGGTGCAGCGGGTAGCCCCGTGCCGCCTCAGAGAAAGGGCGCGAAAACACCCTCGAGGACGGCTTTAATTTAAATGCAAATATTTATTTTTAAAATGTCTGACCTTTACACTTTGGACTGGTAGTAAATGTAAAATATAATTTAAGAAATACACTTGAAAAGTTCCTTCTAAAAGCTAGACCGAGAAAATGGTACAAAAGAAAAAAAACCAACAAACCAACAACAGCAAAGTGCACCAGGTTTAATAAAATTCCAAATCTCAAAACACCGAATCCGTGCCTTACTGCCTCCTCTTCCTTAGTGGCACTAAGCAGTACACCTCTATGTCCATCACACTTGTATAGAAGAAGCACAGTGAGTCATGGTTGGGTGACAGCCACCAGAGGGGTTTGACGCCATTCTACAGGAGTCCCTCAGGAAAGCTGCTTGAGTTCCTTTTTCAAGATGAATGTTATTAATTGTTCTGGTATTTTCCATGGCCATTTCTGTAACAACAGTCACAGGCCTCTGCAAATGCTTGGTGATTATTTGTTGTTCCAACCTCAAAACCTAAACTGGACAAATAGCAAACTCCACATGGTCTGTGTTGTGTAACGCTCCCACACCCTCCTCTTCTAAAATACATACAAGTTAAAAGTGCAATTGCACAGCGAGAGAAAACACAAACACAGCGAGAGTGTACACAAAATGAGAGAAGCAAAAAAAGGACGAAATGAGTTCCTGGGTTTTTTGAAAGAGACACCTCAACACACAAGGGCCTGGCAGTGCAGACACCTGCAGCACTAAACTGCGGGTCGAAGCTCAGAGCCTGTTGGCAGCGCAGCTTCCTGTGGACAGGGCGAGGATGTTTCACCAGTCAAGTGACCTTTTCTCTGTCTGAGCTGTAATTAGTGAGTACCTCTGTCTTCTAAGGGAGGCAGAGGAAATGGGCGATTGCACTTCTGCTTAACACTGCTCTTTTGGCAAAACTCTGGGAGTGTGCCTGAAGTGGAAATAAGGCTACAGATGGAGAAAACAGAAAGGGTGGAGGCCACAATGTACCATCCTATAAAATCAAAAAGACAGAAAAGCTAGGGGATGCAAAATGGACTGTTTCTTGATGGACATAACTGCCTTTAGGGAAGAAAGTGTTCTTCGGTTTTGGTTAGAAGCTGTGTAGGGAAGAATGGGTATGAAAAAGGACCCTTTCTGAAGAAGGATTTATTGACCATATAGAGGAAGACTCTTAGCTCATAGGAAAAAACCACCTTAATGCTGTAACTAAGAAATGAGATGCTTCCCTTTTTGAAGCTGTTTCTTAGAAAGACAAAGTATTTAAAACAACACACACTAGATCATAGAATCATAAAATCACAGAATCATTAGGGATTGGAAGGGACCTCGAAAGATCATCTAGTCCAATCCCCCTGCTACAGCAGGATCACTTCACTGGAGAAGATATGGAATCAGAATCACTCAGGGTTAGAAGGGACCACCTGATCATCCAGTTCCAACCCCCCCACGAGGCTGGGACACCCCACCCTAGACCCTAGATGATGCTTGCCGTTCCATATATCACATTTTAAGTGAACAAAATAGAGGGCACATACAGTCTGAAACTTAAAAAGGAAAACAGGTTCAGAAGGGATTGTAGTGACATAAGGAAGGAGAAACCACGGTGTCACATAAGAGGTAGAATTGCAGTGCAATTCTTACAACCCCTTCCTGGCAAAATGGGGAGCTCTAGACCAGAGCTGCACCAGATTTTTTTAGCACAGCCTTTTAATTAGGTAGATACAACTACAGAGGCTAAGCAGCTGATGTTCTTTATGTTACCTTCTGCCACATTTTTGTATTAGGCATTGTAAAGCTGCAACTCCACCAACACAAAGGTGAAACAGGAAGGTTTTGCTGTTTTACAGCTGTCCCTGCAACTCTGTTTCAAGGAAATCCTGAGAAACTTCAAACTGTGTGGTTGCACCAGGAGCTGCACAAGTGAGCTACAATGACCAGCAGGGAAAAAACTAAAGGAGACACTGAATTTGCCAGAGTTTCCAAGACTAACCCCAGGGAAGGAGAAGTAGCACTTCTTGCCTCCTAGAACAATGTTTTGGTCTGATTGGGAAATAAAACTTATCACTGAATTACCTCAATCCTTGTTTTCAAGAAAATATTTTCAGCCTGAAAAGTTGCAGATTCAGTTTTACGGGAAAGCCTAGGAACTGGTTTCAGAACACAGTTATTAGCAGCAGACGGAGAATTAACGCTGTAGTCACTGAATAATTACACTTGGCAGCAGTCTATCAGTCCAGGTGACCTTTTTCCTCCCCCGAATTTGTGGTAACAAACTTTTTCCTTACTTTCCTCCCAAGCCTCCATGCAAAGAAAGCCTTTGCCTAAGCACAGGTAAGTGTTTGGGCCTCCATATGTTTTTTAATTTTAAGAAGTACTTAGTGTTTTTTGTGCACCGTTCAGCCTTTCCCTGATTGTTTTGCTCAGAAGCCTTTCTGACAGCATCACAGGCAAATGAGAGGAACACACACCACGTGTATTCAGACGTGACACAGGTACATTTGTCAGGGTGGTAGTGTCCACGGACATAAGGTGCTGGCAGCTTGCCTGCATGGATCTTCTTTAGCTCAATAAAACCCGTGTGAATACAACCTGAGCGTGGTCACCTGCAGCATGTCTTTGCTCACTCACTACCCACGTTAAACAAACCTGCTTCCACCGGACACCGGATTTCTCACAGGGCTTTGCAAGATTTAGTAAAAGACAAAACTCCAGGGAAAAGAACCTTTCCTTTTCTAGCAGATTTTTTACAGCTTGGTAGAGGTTTAGAATTTCTGTCTCAATGTAATCAGAAAAGTATTTTGAGTGTTTACATTAAGACAGAAAGAAAGCAAAATGAGCAGAAATAAACAACAGCAGAACAGCTCCATACATCCATCATTCTGAGGCTGAGATTTTTAGTTACTCTGATTAAAGAAAATAATTAGTTCACTTCTTCCCCACTGCCTGAGACAATGTTTGTATTCATAGCTAGGGGAAATGGTGTTTTAACTATTTCAATTAAAACATCACTAAAAACCGCATTGTTAATGGCTCTTCTAAAATAACAACCGTGGGTGAGACTGTCTTACTGAAGTTCCAGTATGGCTCCAACACAAAGAGTTAAGAAAGGCTTTTAGGCAACTGAATCTGATCTTATCCCACAAAATATTCCTTGCCTCAGGCTTGTTGCCTCACACTTATTTTAAGCACTTTTAAGAAATTTCCAGAATTACACATGCTCTACAGATCTCAGTAACACACGGAAGCATCAGCACTTGAAGTCTTGCTGACCTGGCTGGTGCACAAACATCAGACCTCCCTAAGCCAGCCAGAGGAGTCTCAGGATTTTAAGAATACATCACTGTGTTCTCATGAAGGGCAAGTAAACCACAGAGCTACACTTTAGTACATTACAAAGAGTAACAAAGCGGCCTTCCTGGTAGAGAATTTAGATTCAGGCCCTAGATCTTTCATTTCAACAGTTAAATCTTTAAGATGAGGACCAACTGACACCAGTTGTCCCTTGCACACTGCTGCCTTCACTCAGATTTTCAAAATAAAGCTCTACTTTGGTATCCAAAGACTCTAAAGTGAATAGGAATTTTTGATAGTGGTATCTGCTATGGAGAGCTGCCCAGGTTTTAGCCTCTGGTGTGACTGTGTGCCAGAAAACCTTAGAAGCAGCAGAAAAATTCACTCTTTTTGCTGTCTGAAATAGCCCCTACATAAAATCAAGATGGTTTTCAGGTAAAAACGATGGCTTACAAATGGTGTTCTTTGGCTGGACTAACATTTGTATGATGTTCAGCAGCTGTCTGCTGATGCTAACATCAGGCCACATTCTCAGTAAAGTCAAGACCTTAATCAGAATATTTAGCAGTGGCAAGTCTCTGCAGTCTCTGGACCAAGTAACATCTCCGAGCTTCTATAAGTACTCACCTTCCATACAAAAAATACCTTCCCTAAACAGCAGAACTCATGAGTTCTTGAAGAAGAATCTGGCCATTGCATCTCTCAGATCAGATCAGATCAGATCAGACTCTCTTACAAGCAGAAGCTTCAGCTAGCTTTGTAGTATTAGTTGAGTAAAACATGACTGGTTTTGTCAGGAAAATGACAAAAATCATCCCAACTGAAATCAGCTGTTAAAGCAGATGCAGTTATAACAAGAAAATATCCTTTAATGGATAGATCTTTAATGGAGAGATCTGTAGAGAACTTTTGTTGTTAGAGAGAAATTTGCCTGGTATCATTCTCTCACTGTGTTCATGCCAGCAGAAACTTCTAAGCACTAAGAAGGCGTCAGTGGTACAGTCCTCTACAGAGCTGCCCCTGGTGTGACCACTTACATCCATGCAAAAAGGCACCAGTATGTGCAGATGAGGACAATAGTGTCTCGCAGTCCTCTTCCATCGACATAAGTGATGAGAGAAGGTGAAAGTTAGTGCAAAACCAGCCCCAAGGACTCATTCAAAGGAGTGAGACAGTGAGTTCAAGTGTGGAACTGAACAAGCAGCTTTCCAGCAGTCCCACTGGCACATCCTCCGCTTGCTCCCAGCCATCTATTCCCACTGAGTCCTGTCTCCACACTAGCCCATTATTGCCAGGAAGCTACACAAAGATCTGGACTAGATGATATTACATGGTTCATAGCACAACCCTGCCAGCAGCTGGGTGGCCACAGCAGAGTGTCTGGCACTAGGACATAAGCAGAGTCACTGCTACATGCCAAGCAAAGGGTTATGAGAGCAGCTATGTTGAGAGTCTGAAAGAACTGCTGCTCTTACTTCTGTAGAAAGTGGATCAACAAGGCAGAGTGTGTGATTTATGGCCATTGCACTCTACACGAGTATCCAGTTTCTTTGCCCATAAGTATTTTTGCAGTTTGTCTTGAATTTATGTGATGTGCACAGCGGTGTGTTGGGCACTGGTGTCAGTTCCACCATTTCAACCTCCCTTCAGAATGGGGTCTGGTATTCCACTGCGCCCGCTGTGGCTAAGGCAAAGATACAAGACTCTGTCAAGTACGAACCAGCACATAGTCCATGCATTGCTGATCAGATGCAGACAATAAAAGTTGATCTTGTCATGGCTTGGGTATGACATGGCTGGACTGTGGCAGATTTAACTTGAGCTACAATAAGACATTATTGCCCTCTTTACTGTCCAGTCTTGCCTTTGTGCTGGACTTCTGCCTTCTGCAGGACAGTCACCAGAAGGTACCATTTCAGGGTAAAGTGCAGCATTTCCGATCAAACCTTTGTTCACAAGCACCTAACAGACATGCAGAGAACATTTACCTTCACATCTAATGTACAGGCGGCAACTTCTTTCAGAGAAGACAGACAGTGCTGGAGAAGAGCAGCCTCCCACGCGCAGAAAGATTCCCCTACCTGAAGACCACAGTTATCCCACCTATTTGTAACATTCTGGAAAAGTTCATGCCACTTTTCTGGCATGTACAGCCACGCCTTTGGTGACTAAGAGATACAGAAATGAAGACATTATCATTAGCTATAACATTTTGAAAAAGAAAACATTCATTATAGGGCTTCTTTCAAAAGCACATATACATCTACGCTCTTTTGTAAAAGATGCCTTTTTTTATATAGGTCAGCTTGAAATAGTGCAAATTTCAAACAAAAGTTAGTGCAGGAGTCAAACTACAACAACAACAAAACCAAAACAGAGGTTGTAGATCTCTTTTCTTTCTGGTGGAAATGCATTGCTGCCTGTGCTCGAAGGAAGGCATACAGCTCTGTTTCCAAAAGCACCTGTGTGCTGAAGCGCTTTTGAAAGATACCCATCCTCCAGTTAGCTCTTGGTGAGGTTAACATTTTCTCCTGGGAATAAAACTAGGTCGCTTTTTAAAAACAACGTATCTCATCTTAGTGTGGGATTTGGGTTTGATGTCTAACAAGCTCCCATCAGTCAGAGAGACGACATCAAATTTAAAAAGTGCATTTCCTCTCTTCATATTACAAGTAACAGCAAGGAAAGTAACTGGGGAAACATTTTCTACTCATATTCCTTTAACAGCACTTTGTAACTCCCTTATAGAAGTGGGTAACATCCCATTGTTCAGTCCTTCAAGCAGCAACAAGAAAGGCTGATGGCTTTAAAATGAAAAAATACGGATGCTAAACCATCAGTATTTAACAAGCTATGATCCTATGATCCTATGAACTTGAAGAGAACTTCAGTGTGAAGCTAAATAATTTCTAATGCATTTTATGAAAGTGGCTTGTTTTAATTAATGCTCTCCTTTTAAATCAAGAAGTGTTCTGGAAAGCCCTTGCCCATTGCCATCAATTTAATGTTGAGATAAAGGAATAACTGATGTATTGGCAAAACAAATAAAAATGCAAAATCCCCTAAGGGCAACTGGCCATACTGGAGACCATCAACTTTTTCTCTCAGCACAGCGGCATCACATCAGCTTGAGAAAAGCAAATACAACAAAGGCAGGAAACAGAAATAGCTGGAGCTTGGTAATGAATTGTAGACAAGAGGAAAGATGACACAGACAAAGGAGCAGGGATACCCGTGCAGTGAGTAATGGTTATTTTTCTGTGCCTGAGTTTTTTTTCTTCCTTTCTTTCCAAAGATCACTAAAAGAAGGGCAGTAGCAGTGTAGAGGGGGTAGGACGTGTGTGTCTGCATCTGTTTTTCTCAGACACAGATACATCCACAAAATCTTCCCACTGGCTGTTTAGTAGCTCATTTAACCCAGCTGGAAGAGAATCTACAACTTCTTGCTTTTAACATTATAAATATTCCAAATGTTATAAATCTAGTGTAAAAATGTACATTCAGTGGCTTTATGAGGCACAGGACCTGCTAATGGACTTTCAGGGAAGCTCACATGTACCCTGTCATGTCCACTGGTGGTCAGTGGTGGAGAATCCAGGGGCTCACGTTTGATTGCTTGAACCAAGCAGGGGTTTTTAAACTCACATGGCATTTTAAACACCTGGTTGTTCTGCTCTTTCTCTTCTCCTGGGCTGGGGCTGTAGAAGTGGCTGTAGCACGCAGTGTGTGGCAGGTTGGGCACACTTTCAAAACACCCAGAGGAGTTCTGAGGGCAAAACGGCGCTACCTCCTTGCTACGTGAACCTCTGCAAGATCTGTTTGGGTTTAGGTTATTGGGGTGATTTGCTACGATGCATTGCCAGTTACGCGGTGTGTAAAGGCAGTGCCTTGGCTTCTGACAAGGTGAGACTGGCTCGCAGAGGTCCGGTTCTGTTTTGAGGTGCATTCTGTTGGGGTAGCCAAACATCTGCTTTCTCACCAAGCCATTCTCACCCAGCCAGGCTCGGTTTTGTGACGTCAGGTAGTTATCAGCAATGTTTTCGGAATCAGAATCATATTCCATTTTGATGGGCATTTCCAAGGGAAAGGCTGTGTCATAGAGAGACTCTGAGGGTACCACTGGTCTCTGCAGTTTCAAATGGTCTGTTGCATAGTTCTCTGTACAGCACTGCGGTACCCCCGAGTAAGACTGGCCGCTCTCTGCGCTCCCCCAGTGGGAAGGGCAAGTTGATGCTAAATTAAAGAAACTTTGGTCTCTGTTGTAGAATGATCCAGGTCTCCTGTTTGAACACGTGTTCGTTCGCTGGCTCATAGAACAAGGGGTTGCATTTCTGAAAGTCCAGCTGCTGTTTGTGGTGCAGTTGTTTTGAACTCCTAAAACTGATGTGTTAGAGCTAAGCTGTTCCTCGTGCATAAAGCACTCACCGTTTGTATGAGGCTCAAACTTCACTTTTACATTATCTTGTTCATTTTTTACTGCTGTCCAGTTAAGGTGCTTCCACTGGCTCAGAGTTTCCATGGCACTATTACAGGAAAGTCCCTCCAGGTTTCCTTTCAAACTGGTAAAACCACTTGGTATCTTCAGTTGTTCATCTTCTTCCCTTTCAATAACAGCAAATAAAAAAATCAGTCAGAGATGTCTAAATGGATGTTTGCAGGGATACAAGTATCAACATACATGCTTTATCCTTAACTTAATACATTAATCTCACACTCTTGTCCATATTATCTTTGCATTTGTTTGAGAGAAAAGAGTGTACATGCATCAGGGCATGAGTGTGTGTACACCTACCTTTCTGTGGCACCACTTCATTCTGAGATGGAGTTACTCTTCTATTTCAGGCACACAGTTCACAGAAATCTTTAATATTGCAGTACAGTATGGTCACTGCCTTACATTTTGGGGTTTCCCTTAAAAAAGAGCACTTCTGCATAGAAAAATCTAGATCTAAAAGAGTATCTTAAATGATATTTATTTTGTTAAGAAAAAATTACTTGGGCACATAATAACTTTCTGATCAAAGGAATTTGAGGGAGAACCATGATGGAGTGGGGGAAAGGTGTCTTATATTTTGAGAATGCAGATTCGCTGAGAGGAAATAGAATGCCTGAGGTAAAGTGTCCAGAATAGTCACAGATGTTTAGGTTGGGAATAAGTTCATCTTAAACTATGTTGTCATTCATTTTCGAAGGTGGCCAGTGATTTTGTTTTCCATGACCTCCAGATGAAGTATTCGGCATAAGTAAAAAGCTCAGGCAGTGAAAGGAGCCTGAGCCTGATGCAGCAGTCTTCAAAAATTTGGGTCCAAATCTTGAGGACTTGTCTGGAATTCACTAATGTGCTGATGGCTGACCAGGCATCACTAGTGCCAGGAAACTGCCCCATCACTCTCCAAAAAAGAGCAGGTATCTCAAGAAGAAACAGCATGTAAGCAATGAAGAGCTCGTATTGTAGAGTCGATTTTAGAAGGCTTTTCCTTCACTTGCTATTAAGAACTTTTTTCCTCGGGTAGGGACTCAAGGTGCAAGTAGAGGATCTCCCAGTAGAGGGAGACCATGTTGTTACAAAGAGAGAATGTCCCTCTGTAAGAAACCAGCGAGAGAAAAAATATTTTCTCTTCTTACCCACGAAGTACTAAAGTTTTTCAGTCCTCTGCTAAATAGTGTTGATACTCTTGAGATGCAAGTGGTAGGACACAAGGTTGCTGTAGGACCAGCTTATCATTAAATGGTCTGATTTGGAAGCAACAAACTGAAGGAAACACATTAGTCTCAAAAGCTTATACTCATAGACTCATAGAATCACAGAATCATAGAATGTGGGAGGGAAATAGTATCTAGTGACAACTTTTCAAACACATGTCTGTTTCCAGGGAGGCAGCACACATTTAACAAAAAAGAAAAAAAAAAGTATTAGTAAGGATGAGTCTGCTGCAGACTTTCTGGGGACAGACCTGAGTATCATCTCCAAGGCCAACATTTGTTAACGATCCAGTCTGCAGGAACTATCAAGCACAGAGGAACGATGGAAGGATTTTAACAAATCAGAGGGTAAAAATGTAACTAAGTAAATATCAAAGACAACACTTAGTTCCACAGAAAACAATACAGACATAGAGACCTGAGTACAAGAAAAAGTCTCTTTTCATACAATCACAGAATGGTAGTGGATGGAAAGGACCTCCAGAGATCATCTAGGCCTCCTAATACAAGTTCATTCCCTTTCAAGGCAAGCTCATGTTAGTGCCATCCCAGTAAAGGCGCAGAGTTCCACCACCCTTGGGTGGGAGCTCCCTCTGGTAGTCACATGGATCCCAGGAGACAGCACTGCCTATGTAGGGATATTTACTCTAGAAGTTCAGAGGATTTCTCATTCATTTCTTCCACCTGGGAGGCATCCTAAAGGGAAAAAACCGTAGTAACAGCCGGATTTTTTCCACTGGGCCAGATGGTGGCTGTGGACACCTCCTGACTCCTGCTTATTCAATCCACCCTCTTATATCTTCTCTCAGACCAACTTAAAGAGATACCTCAATGATTCCCACAAGAACTGGAACAGGGGAAGGAAGGAAAGTCTGTTTGGAGGAAAAGAGTAGAACTCAGAAGAGAGGGCCTCTTTGAATGCAGATCTGTGAGACCCACATCTTATTCAGTGATGAGACTACTGGATGTATCTATCAACAAACATGCCATAAATATGAGCATCTCACTTTGGAGTATCTCGAATACCCACAACTAGAAACACGAGCTCATCTGTCATCTATTTAAAAAAATAGATTTTTAAAAAGCTTAACATAATCAAATGTTTTAAAGTAGAAAAACTAGGGCACAAAACCAGTCAAATGTTTCAGCTGCAAAGCACAACTAAATCCAAAATACATTTTTGTGCAGAAACCCAAAACAGATTAATGATCAAGCTTTTGGGTTTTTGAGTATTTGGGGTTTGGATGTATGTACACAGAACTGCAGGAGAAAAAGAAATTACTGAAGAAAATAAATAAATAAATGTTATTTAGGATTATAACAGTCGTTTTATATGATCCAAGACAAAAAGTATATTTCCATTTAATAATTAACCCAGATCCTTCTCATTCAGCTCTTCTCTGAGGTCATTACAGTCCTTTTAAAAGACTCAGGCAAAATAATATATTAATTTTTCTGAAATCCTTATTATTTTTTCTTTAGCATTGGAACATACACTTACTTTAATGCTTGCTGTTGGGTGAGGACATATTCTGAACAACCACTTCGATACAGAAGTTGAGTGTTGGCTTGAACCCAGACCCAGTGATCTTCATTTGCTTGTACTTTAACTAACGAGATGCCATTTTCTCCACTGTTCTTTGCTATAAAATTTAAAAGATATTCTATTTTAATACAAGCAGGATTTAGTGGATTTTGCTTACATAAATTCTGGGCGAATGTTCACAGGTTTGTTTGCTTCCTGGAATCATCAGCATAGGGAAGTAGAAGCTAAAATATGTCACAAAACTAGAAGAATTAAATTAAACTAATGAAATAGGAAACACCTATCGAGACACATAAACTGTAACCAAGGATTTTTCAGTGTTATTAGATCATTATAAGTTTTCTCACTCAGTAGTAGAACTATACCAACAAGAAAAGTTGTATCCAATGTTAAATCTGAAATACAGTACCGGCTGTCATAATACTGCCACAAGCCAAACATAGGAAAAGCCTGAGTCAAAGCTGCAAACAAATAATGAGTTTTAAAGACAATGCAGTCTAATTTTAATCTTTTTTTCTGATCTTTAGGGAAAGCTAGCACTTGTAACATATCATCCAGTTTTTGCAAATAAGGGTAGATATAATCACTAATTAATAAGATTTTCATATAATTTTATTAAATTCAGTGCTGCCATTTTTAGTAAAAGCATACTCTGAATATTCTTATCTAGTGTGAGTTTTATGTATCTTTAAACTTGACATCATAGTATTTATGCTCTCTCCAAAATAGCAAACTGATTCAGTACTATTTTTGACACGAACAACTTGGTTTGTTTTTTTTAAAGAAGGGTTTTTAGACAGAATAAAAAGAGAACATCAGAACCACAGTTTGAAAATCCTAACAGGAGAAAAGACAAGGTGCTTTCTCCATAAACTGTGTATCATCCAGAAGTAGTTAGCAGACACACCTTTGATTTGGTTTTCGGGAATCTGTAACACATTAGAGAAAGGAGCACCTTCATGATGGCTGTTTCTTCCATACAATTCTGTTGCTTCACACAGCCCTGAATTACCTTTGGAACTGGAGCTGCAGAGAACAGAAAATACAGAAAATGCCTTGTCAGTGAATGGCAACAGAGTAGAATCAGAGACCCTGAAATTTGTGATCTTCAAGCTGTTGACCATTAGCAAAGACTTACAGTTTAAGTATGTAGAAACCACACTAAATAATTATCTGCTTCCTGCATCATTTGGTTGCTCAAACTAGTGTATGACTGGAATTCTGCATTCAATTAAGAATGTTTAGGAATATTCTGCTCATATCTGGAATAACACATTTCAGCTTGAATCAAGACAAATGCTGTGTGCATCCTACTCTGCCTGTTTAAGGTACAGTCAAGGTATGTAGGTCACACTGAACCAGCAGTGCTGTGTAGAATTACCACATCTTCTGTGTGTAATAATCATCATATGATTAGAATGGCTTTTTCCAGTCTTCAGTTCTAAAGGGTTTGGAAAAGGTGCAAAGCCTATAACACTGCTTTACAAGCTTTTCCCTTTATTAAGACCATCAGAAAAACAAACCAAAACAACTACATGAACTCGTCCACCATTTCTGGCCAGGATGCTTCAAGCCTGAGCCAAAGGAAACGCTGAAGTTAAACTCCCCGTTCATTCTTGTCACTGTCCTGTCAGTTAGTAAAACTTATGTAAAGCACCTCTTTTGCAGCAGCTGAATCCTCATCATCATCTAACTTCACATGGGCTACTGTTTAATTTAGCAAGTGGAAAGGACTTTCCAATTCTGTTCCAGAAGACTCCATAGTCCATTATGTCAGATGTCAAGTAATTTAAATCTTGTCAAAAGGATGTATGTGCTAGAATCACCTCACATGTCTGGATAGTAAATCTACACGTACACAAGCACATTCTAATTGAAAGCCAAATTTTGATGCTGAACCTCATTGCTGAAAGTTTTTATTTAACCAAATAGTGGAAAACATAATCCTAGCCCCAAATATCAAATAAAATTCATTCACAGAAGAATACAGAAAATAACTGTTAGGAAGGAAATTAGACTGAACAGAATCTGTCCTGATCTTCTGTGGTCGCTACTGAGTGATCGCCCCCAGGCCATTTTAGGGCCATTTGTAGACTTCTGTGTTCATAAGCCTTCTGTTGCAAGACAAGCCCATTCACCAAATACTTTGCATTTGACTCTGTGTGAACACCCACACACATGCACATTTAGCTTTCTGAAGTCTTCCTTTGTTTGCTACCAAAACTGCCAAGTCCAAATGATTGTCCTACCAGAAGATACCGGAATTTGAAGACTCTCAGTAAAAATACTGAGAGTCTTTTTACTTTTACCACTAGTAAAATGACTTACTATGTGAGTAACTTCTGAAGATTAGTAAGATACCTTAACTCTCCCATTTTAATATAAAGTGCTATTAAAATAGCAATATATTAGATATAGAATCATACAATCATTAGGGATTGGAAGGGACCCCGAAAGATCATCTAGTCCAATCCCCCTGCCACAGCAGGATCACTTCACTGGAGAAGTTAGAGAATCAGAATCACTCAGGGTTGGAAGGGACCGCCTGATCATCCAGTTCCAACCCCCCCCACCATGGGCAGGGCACCCTACCCTAGACCAGGCTGGCCACAGCCCCATCCAGCCTGGCCTTAAACACCTCCAGGGATGGGGCCCCAACCACCTCACAATATATTATATTGTTATAGCATAGCTATTATGTATTCTATAGTTAAAACCTGATAAACTATTAATTTTTCTAAGAAAAAGTTTTAAAATGGGGACTTCTTTAGCCTTATCTGTGCTTTTTACATCTTAATAATCATAAAGCCCATTGCATACTAACTGCTAAAAGATTATTTTGAATATACTTTGTATTCACTGTTGCTGCATCATCAGCTTTGTGTTTTGTTTTCACAAGCAAGCTTTTCATCTTCATCTCTGTCATGGAAGGGAGCAGAAGAGGTACCACAATGCAGAATAAGGACAGCTGTGGTGGCAGTACTGTTCCTGAGGAAGACTTCTTCCTTTGTCCGAAAAGAAACTTTAGTTTGCCTTGGAACTGCATTGTCTGTTACACAAAAGAAACCAACAGAATTACTATAAGCATGTAGTTTCTGAACATCTAACATGCTAATACAACCTAGGGGCCATGCTGTTTAACACCAAAAGAAGTTCTGAAACAGGTGAAACAACTAGGAATTTCAGTTTCTTCATACAATTTAAACCACGCCGTTTCAAATGCCCGGCGAGTGGAGGTACTATCAACAGTGAAGTGAGACATTTGAGTCTGGTCTTTGATTTTTTTCTTTCCTGTGTACTTCAAGTAGAATATGTGTGCTATGTTCTGTTTGCCAAGACAGGCAGCCTATGGTGGTGCAAGCAACTAGTTCCTCTGTGCCTCACTGAAGCTGAAACTATTTTCCATGTTCTGTTCTTTCCAGTGAGATAGTTTCTGTGTTTCTTTCCCCTTGCCCTGCACTTTCTCTTACAGTTTGATGGGGTGGAACAACCAAAAAGCTGCACAGGCAGATGCCAGGGGAAAAGCCATGCCCAATATATAACCAGATGCAAAGTACATAGTTTGGGGGGAAGCACCCATCCATGCCTCAAATCCACATGTAATCAGAAGGCAGAGGTCAAGCTAGCAAGATACTACCTCTTGGTGAAAAAAATCCTGTATCACAAAATGACCAGAGTAAAACAGCCCATTGGAGCTGGGCATTTTCTAGAGCTACAAGATTAAAACAGTGATGCACAAATTACTAACTGGTGCATCTGTTCAGACTCATCATCTTTCAGCAAATGAGCATTTGAATCAGAAGTTGCAATTCCCCGTCTCATGCTGATGTTCTCATTTTCTTTGTACATGCCGTACCCCGTCATACGGAGAAACAGCACTGGTCTTTACTGAACAGATGGGAAAATAATTTCTAGAAATGAGCCACTCCTAGAAAGAATATTTGAGAGCATGTGAGATACTTTCCAGTTCTGGGTTTTATTAGTAAAGGACCCTTTACAAAATGGGAAAATCATTATTCCTGCTCCTTAAAGCAAATATTTTGTGCTTAAATGTTAATCATTGAAACACAGGCTTGTCACTCTTATGGCTAAAGCAGGTACAAATCAAATATCTTCTTTTCTCCCATCACTCTTTATACTAATAAATGTCTTTAGGTTCTTCTTGTTAGTGCACAGCAAACATGAAGTGTATCCTGTCCACGGTTTTCCATGTTTGTGTTCAATATTTACTCGAAATATTTTCATACAAAATAATTAAAATCTATTATGTGGTGACTACAGTTGTTCAGGTGAAATCACACTTACAAGGAAGCCAGAAGTACTGTCCAACAAGCAGCGAACTCGACAGATGAAACAACGAGTTAAGAAGGAAGAATAATCTGTCATTGTGCTGTCGTTCTCTTGCGCTTTGAACAACTTAGTGAGAATGTATTCTTCTCCTAGGAACAATGGTGGAAGTAACACATATCAGGTCATACTAAGAAAGAATGAAAATGTTTTGTAGTCAATTGAAGGAGCTGTTACGGAAACTGCTAAAATTACTTTATGGAAGGGCAAATATGAAACAATGACATGGAGAGACACATCTGCACAAGCTCTACCAAACAGAACAAAAACAGCTCTACAATGGGATTCAGGTGAGTTTCTTCAGAAACATCAATGATTTTTATTTCCCAAGATTTTGTGATATTTGATGATGCAAAGCAGGGTAACAGATGTCGCTGGTTTTGAGATCAGAGATCACAGAAAGTCCCTTAGATAAAGGAACAAAATAATGTAAAAAGCTAGTTCAAGAAGCAAACCAAACAAATGAACAGTGGCTGATTAGCTAATGTTCAGCTGTTGCCTGCTTGATTTTCATGAAGCATTTTACAGTTTGGGGCTACAAATGCATAGCTTTTGGAATACTTCTTTCCTCATTAACACAAATTTCTATACAGAAGTATGAACTCAGGAATCAAAATTCTTCACCATATATATTAGCAGAAAAATTTCAAATATTTGTAACTTTTATCATTTGAAATATTAATGCATAGTGTTTAGCTTGTTTTCTGCAGACTTCCTACACAGTCTTACAAAGTTCCTCAGGCATTTAGTTTGAAGAGAAGGAAACTGAAGGGACACCTCCTCACTCTCTACAACTGCCTGAAGGGAGACTGGAGATAGGTGGGTGTTGGTCTCTCCTCACGAGTAACAAGTGACAGGACAAGAAGAAATTACTTCAAGTTGCATTGGGGAAGGTTTAGATTAGACATCAGGAAAAAATTCTTCATTGAAAGGGTCATCAGGCCTTGGAACAGGTTGCCAAGGGAGGGGGTTGAATCACCCTGTATGTGTTTACAGGTCATTGACATTGGGAGCTTAGGACATAGTTTAGCTTAGAACAGTTGGGTTTATGGTTAGACTTGATTATCTTAATGGTCCTTTCCGACCTAGGTGATTCTATGATTCCCGATATCTGCAAGAAACTGCAAGAAATTCTAACAGTTTCCTGACTCTGTTCCTGAGGACTTCATAAAACCTGCTGAAGGATTTCTTGCAAGTTTCTCCCCACCCATCTGGAGATTGCGCTTCTTCAGTTTCTTTCCTCATGTACTTTCTCACCGTATGGTTAAATGCACACCTTCTGCTGGGATCAATAATTCTCCATGAAGTTAACAATTTCAACCTCATTGTGTTTTCTGCATTCATTATTTCAGCTCAACGGCTCACGTAGTACAAATCTTGAGCGCACACCCCCACCTGCCATCCTGGGGAAATACAGCCTCAGAGGAAAAAATTGCATTGCTTAACCTACTTGTTCTTCTGAAGACTCCTGTCTACAGAATTTTGCTTGGGAAAACAAATGGCAGAAAATTATATTGCCATTGTACAGAAATCATAGAATCATAGAATGGTTTGGGTTGGAAGTGACTTCAAAGATCATCTAGTTCCACCCACCCCCTGCCATAAGCAGGAACATCTTTCACTAGACCATGTTGCCTAGAGCCACATTCAATGTGATCTTGAACACATCCAGTGATGGAGCATTCACAACTTCCCTGGGAAACTGTTGCATTGTCTCACTGCCCTCACAGTGATGAACTTCTTCCTAATTTCTAGTCTACACCTTCCTTCATTCAGTTTGAAGCTCTCATTTTATCACTACAAGCCCTTGTAGAAAGTCTCTCCCCAGGTTTCTTATAGGCTTCTAACAAAATATTTTGCATGGGATGGTTTTGCAAAAATGAGAGGAATGTGAGCAAAAGCTTGGTAGGATGAACACTGATGCTGTTCATTCTGCATGGACAATATCTATTGGTAGAAAAAATAACAGATTAGAGAAAAATCATGGGAACATCAACTTTGTAGCCTGAATGGCATACACTACCTTATACACAGCAAGAATCAGAAAGAAGCACAATCTGTGGGGCGCTAATATTTTAAGTGACCACCAACCAGCTTTGCAGTGAAGAATCTGACTTGCCATAGAACAGACACAGGTGTAAGTGGAGTGCAGCCCTAAGTCTGTGCAGTGGTTCCATTTTTCCAACCAACACATGCAGTCCCACCTGTTTCTGTCTGTGGTTGCTGCCCAGACATCTGGGGAGGATTCATGGCCCAGTGCAGTTGTCTACAGAAATCCTGGCGATCATCCACATGAATGTAATCATATATGTTTTGGTGCATTACATCAGTCTAAAATAATGATAACAAAGAAAGCTTCATTTGTAAGTGTAGTGGGGCAGACATCTTATCTTTAGGTTGATGTTTTCCTTAGAACATAGACAGGTGTAGGATACCTTCAGAGCAAAGCTTGACTGAGGACAGTCATTACAGAAGCCCCTGTTTTTCAGCATCTGCTTTTTTACTTCAAATTCCATGATGATTCTTTCTATTCTGAACTCTCTTGTGCCTATGCAAATGTGAGTAAAAAAAAGAGTCAAACTGGCAGCCAGTGACTAGTGATGTCCCCCAGGGACTGATGTTGGGATGAACCCTTTGTAAGGTCTTGATTAGTGGATGATGGGATAGAGAGCAGTCTCAATCAGTTTGCAGAGGGGACCAAGCTGAGAGGGCAGGATGGCTACTCAGACCTCGGTGGGCTGTAAAAGTAGGCAGACAAGAACTTTAGGAAGTTCAATAAAGGCAAAATTTTGGGTAGCCCAGAAAAATAAATATATTAATATACTGAAGTGAGTGGAGGAGAGAGCTCTTTAGACACTTAGGAGGTGACATACCAGGAAAGGAGAGAGGAACAGAGCTTGTTTGGCCCTAAGAGAAAACTTACTGTAGGGTACATCAACCAAATGAGGGGATATCAAGAAGACAAATCCTGGCTAGTTGTAGAAGAACAAAGTGGGAGGAAAAGAAGCAACATCAGAATTTGCAGCATGGGAAACTGGGACTTGATATAGGTGAAAAAGGTCAGGGTGGTTAAACAGTGGAATACATCTTCCAGGGGGTCACAGAAAATCAAAACCAAGCTCAAAACCAGGTTCCAGATCCAGCTGCTTTAACTGGGTCCGCTAAGAGCAGGGGGTTGGACTAGATGACCTTCAACTACATGGTTCTGTTATTCTGTCACTCTACAATGTATTTATTACACACAGGCAAGCAGTGTATAATAGCAGCACCTTGTACCGAAATTGGTCATGCTTCTGTTAATAAAAGCTTTACAAAAGGAACCACATTAGAAGGAAATGACCTTTGCCTATCAAACTAGTCTGAAATGGCAGAGTAAAATAACTACATTTCAGTAATAGTCTCTGTATGACCAGCGATGCAAGGCGAAGGCGAAGCGCAGGGTGCTGTGTTTTACAAAGGCAGTTATCGGGATTGCTTGCAAGGAACCATTACAATGACAGTGACTAAGGACTTTAAAGTGTTTTGTAAAGTATTTACCTGATGAAAGCCTAGATAGTCCACAATCGTTGATGACGCATAAAATATCATTCCATCTGCACTCACCACCAACGCAAAACCATTCAGTGACTAAAGAAAAGAAAAGAAATGAAAAGATAATTAGAAAGCAAAGAGTAAAATGGATATCAAAAGTAGTAATTTTAAGAATATTCTAGATATTTAAAAAGAAACCACTCTGAAATAATGTTGAACATCAAACTATTGCAGGAAGGTCTCTTTTTCCTAAAATGAAAAATGAGTAACAATCTGTAACACGCTGTTTCTGATTTTGAAATAGTTGAGAAAGCTAATTAGAGTGTAACTACCACACTACTTTGCCAGTTTATTATCTACCTTAAATTTTAATTTGTTATTAATTCGTATAATACAAGTTCAAGAGCAAGTGTCAAATACTCTTTTTTTTGCTTTTAATTCAAGCCATCACTTTACATAATAATTGCCTTGAATTTATATGCACTGATACACATAGCTGTTGCAGCTATGACTTTAAAACTGGATGTGTGTTTTAAAGTAAGGATACGTTCTTAAACTTTTTTAAAAATACATACACAGCATAAAAATACATACATAAAGCAGGCAAGATATACCTCACTGATATAAACTAATTTTTAGTCCAGAGAAAAGCCAAATTAATTCTCATAGCCTCAGTGATGCCAGGAAAGCAACCAGAGAAATACAAAAATTAAAGTAAGGTTGAAATGAAATACATGACGTAAGCATGAAGATCCATCATGCTGCATGAGGACTAATTTTGCCTCTCTTCTGCTGATAAACATTCCGTAACGTATCTTCACGCAGCAAGCTTGCAAGTCAAGGTGGTTTAGACGATCCTTTCCTGTGAATTTTTTTATGAGGTCTTTTGAGATTATGGTTCAAATAGCTGCTGCTGAAATATTCCTACTTTACTATTATCCTTGCTTCACCTTTCTCTCAATTTACTGTTGTAGCAATGTGCCTATTAATCTCAAATTAATCCTGAAGCACAATGAGGGCAGATTTTCAATTGCTCAGTAACCAGATACAGTGACATTTTTTTGAGCTTGGTTGTCTTTCTGGTTCCTAAATAAGGACCAGATTTCCAAAACTGCTTGAAGCCTATTCCCACTGTGACAATGGTAGGCAGAAATTCAAGAGTTGAGTGCACAACAGGCTGATCTCCTCAGAAGATTTGTCTCCAGTCATAAACATGGAGCACCTATGGAAAAGTGGCCTGGTGAGACCATACACGGTCAGGAACTCTGCACCTCAAAGAACCTGTGAAATGATCACAGTATCACAGTATCACAGTATTATCAAGGTTGGAAGAGACCTCATAGATCATCAAGTCCAACCTGTCACCACAGAGCTCAAGGCTAGACCATGGCACCAAGTGCCACGTCCAATCCTGCCTTGAACAGCTCCAGGGACGGCGACTCCACCACCTCCCTGGGCAGGCCATTCCAGTGGCCAATGACTCCAATGACTGGATAGATGTAGTGGGGAGAAAATAAAAACTCACCTACATTTGGAAAGAGCTGCAGCAGCAACTGATTCAATCATGTCAATGCTAACCATGTCATTGGTAAGAACAGTCAATAGCAAATCATGTTCAGCTCCAGGTAAGCTCCACAGATACAGATCTTTTCTGGATTAAGCATTATGTCTGCCTAGCTGGGTTTGTATTGAATACTAGTTACCCCTGCTGACTCTCCAAGTACAAAGATTACCTGGACTGATGCTCTTTTCTGCTCTAAATATTGCCCACGTTTGTCCCAGTGCCTCATCAACTAGAAGACAATGTGTAGGTTTCTACATCTTCACATCTGTGCCCTTCCTGCACTGAGAGGAGCCTCTGTAGATGGTATCTGTCACAGCCATTTCCAGTGTCAAGTGGAGACAAGGAAGCATTTTTGGCATCTTGTCTCTTTGGACTCATCTGCACAGCAATGAAACCATCAGCGATGTGATGTGAGGAATTTTATTACATTTTGAACATCTGGTCAGACTAAATATTTCCACAAAGATGATCAGAGGACATTTAAAGGAGCTCCTTCGTGTCTGTGGATGTTACTATGCGTGTTCTGAATGACCTCCAGTCCTGCCCATGCAGCTGGGGCAGGTAGAAATTAAAAACATTAAAGAAATGTTCTTAACTAATATTCTCAAGTTGTGCAAACTAACATCCCAAGTCTATCTGGGAAGGCTTAAAAATTGACCACAGGATCTGAACATGACCAAAAATCTCACACAGTATCACGCTGAACACTCTTAAAATGTGCCGCCTTCTGTCCAGCAGCAAGCCCTGCAGGAAGGAGCTGGGGAGCACCTGCCTTTGCTGAGGATTGCTTTTGTGAATCAAGAAATAAATACCCTTATTCCAAAATGAACCTTCGTCACTCCGTGTATTGGTACATACTCTTTAGGCCTAGACACACACCCTGAGAGATCCATCTCTGAAATGTAAAACTTATTCCCCCACACCAGGAGGTCAACAGGCTTTTCTGTGCCCAAGTTTTTCTTTCTAGACTTGGACCAGGTGCAGTAGTTTGTAAAAATGGGGAAGGGAAGTTAGATGTTAGGATTACTTGGTTTTTTGGGTTTAGGTTGGACTGGATGATCTTTAAGGTCTTTTCCAACCTTATCATTACTGTGATACTGTGAAATGGGACCACATGTATTTCAAAGGGTTCAGATCAGTGGACTGGCAACTTACACCTGTGAGGCTGGAGGAGGTATTAAGGAAAAATGTGAGGGAGCAAGGGGAAAGAATACGTAAAAGATAAGTCCAAGAAATTGTGGTTTAAGTTAAGCCAGAAACAAGGAAAGATTTAACGAAGAGACGTAAATGAAGATAATTACAAACTTCCCCTGCTTTCTCTTTCTTTTCTTCTCAAAATAATGATGTCCTCTCCCAAGATCTCTTTAACTAAGCATTGCCTGGTGCTCATGACCCCAAACAAAGACGTCAGATGCTCTGCCCTGCAGGCAGGAAAAGCAAAACTCACTTTAGTGCAACAGCTTCTATGGAGCCATATGAGGATATTGAGGATTAACACAAATTCCATGTGCCTTAACCTCATCTTAGCTGAGAAACTGGCTGCTTCAGCCACACTAACAAGAGATGAACTGGCCATGGAGTAAAACTTCATAACCCATGTCCACAGATTTTTGTTTCTCAGTCTTCTCCTGAAGTGCAGTTCAGTGTGAAACCTGACATCTGTAGTACAGAGGACTCTGAATAGAGTCAGAGTTGGGCTGAGGTTTATACTTTCCTTACCTAGTTACCACAACCAGGGTGAAGAAGAAGGATGTTTCCTAGCACAGCTCTAGTATCCCAGGAAAAGACCTCTTCTGATTTCAGAGAAATCTCTCGGGTATCATATGTAACTCCATTCTCAAGTCCTTTCAGTAACACGGCATAGACACTTCTCATTATTCTGTTCAGAATTCTAATGATACTGAGTGGAAGAGAAAGACACTTGCAGTCCATCGTTTGTATCGAAAATGTTGTGGCCAACAGGAGTAGGGAAGTGACTGTCCCCCAGTACTCAGCACTGGTGGGGCTGCAACACAAATACTGTGTCCAGTTTTGGGTCACTCACTTAAAGAAGGACATGGAGGTGCTAGAGAATGTCCAAAGAAGAGCAAAGAAACTAGGGAAGCACAAGAACTGAGGAACAGCTGAGGGAAAACTGGGGTTGTTTAGCCTGGGGAAAAGGAGTCTCAGTGAGACTCCTGCTGTCTACAACATCCTGAAAAGAGGTTGTAGTGGAGTTGGGGTCAGTCTCTTCTCCCAAGTACTACGTGATAGAATGAGAGGAAATGGCCTCCAGTTGTGCCAGAGGAGAATTAGACTGGACATTAGGAAATTTTTTTCCCCAAAAGAGCTGTCAAGCATTGGAACGGGCTGTCCAGGGAAGTGGTTGAGTCACCATCCCTGGAAGAATTTAAAAGATATGTAGGTGTGGTGCTTAGAGTCATGGTTTAACAGTGGCCTTGGCTGCTATGGATTAACAGACTTCATCTGCTTAAAGGTCTTTTCCACCCTAAACAATTCTATGATTCTATGAGAATGAATGAAATCGATACACAGCTTTTTTGTTCCAAGTTACCAGTTCTCACATTAAATAGAAAAAAAAAATTATTGCTCCACTTGTGATTTTAAACTTTCTCAGTCTCAATGATAGCTTTCTCCTGTTCCCAGGGAATGGGAAGCTGCACTGGTGTGGTGTGTCAGAAACAGAGCAGACATCTGCACAGATAATCAATAATCTGTGGGGAGGAAATGGAAAACAGGATGTGGACCAGCCTCACACCCATTCAGTTTGTGCTCTCTAATGCTATATGAGTCTGCCCAAAAACTTGAGGGGACAGCACAGGGAAGTGAAGGCTGTTCTCTTCACTTTATTCCTTTCAGTACAAAGAATGCAAAGCCTAAAATAGAGCTCTTGAATTTAGAGGAAGATGCAATCAAACTCCATGGCTCAATGTCAGTGGTGTGTTTAAATCAACAAAGTCCACTTGCACCCTACTACACTTCTAGCAATTCTGCATGTACGTACACAGAGGGGCTCACACACACACAGAAACACCCACACACAAGTTGTTGGTGTGGACACTCAAACTTTTACAATAAAAAGCAACTAACTTCAAACCTGCAGAAACTACATGGCTGCAAACTGCCATTTGTTAAACCATATGGATTCAATGACAGATGGAATTTCTAATGCAGGCTAATAGCTGAAACATGTGAGACAGACTCAAGTGTGTATTGTGAACATTTGTTTGTTTGTATTTGGCTTTCAGAAAAAACGCTTACATGAGTTCCCTATATTGTACTTAAAAAATGAAATCATGGGGGGTTTTTTCCAAATGAAAAAAAAAAAATCAAAAACTTGGCATCAGCCAGGGCCCCATGTTCTTTGAGAAAACATGTACATCCAGTTATGTCCTCACGAAATGCTGCACCTGCTGCTGGAACCCAAAGCAATTAATCTGTCAGTTCAAAGAAAGTCTGACATTATTCTAGTGCCCACAGTAGCTGCGAGATGAAAGTTATCAGTTCCTTGCATTAAGTTTTTGAAAAGTTATTAGTCAAGAGGTTCTCTTTGGGAATGGAAGCAAATATTTTGAGGAAGATAGGACTTCCTTTGGCAAGATCCTTTATATATCCTGATATTTGTTTCTGGTCCTGTAGCAGAAAATCAGCCAGCAAATACTTCAAAGATATTTTGGTCAAGGTCATGGCATAGTAAAAATACGGAGGGGGGGAAGAGAGAGAACAAGTTCCAATCCACATTTCTCTTATTACTCTTCCTTGAAATAAAGGGAAATTCACTAGCATTAGGTCTCCAGAGACCATGTTACTATGGTTACTAAAGTACAACAGTCAAGGCCTGCAGCCATGCCTTGCTTTGAACAGATTTTCAAGTCACGCAACTTGGTACTAAATTTCCAGGGTCAGTTGGCTCACAGTTTATCTGGAACAGCTTCCTTTAATAGTGGATTGCTAGGCTTTTGCATCCTATGTGGGATGGGAATGTTTTCTGATGATCTAAATAAGTAGCTATTTAAAAAATCTGGAAATTATATACTTGCTCTTGTCTTAGGAACATTAGGAGGAAAATGCAGACAGTTAGTGTGTCTTCTGTCATTTTTTGTATTGTTTAGTGAATCAGTATTTCTTTCCACTGGTTTTTAAAGGACTCATAATTGCCCAACTCAGAAATCCTTCTGGAATCCCTCCTGAGATTCTCTTTATAAAAGAGAAAAAAAAAATAAAATCAAAAAGCATCCTCTTACAGAACCCTGAAATAAACCCCCACACAAAAGACTATTCAAAAATACTGTATCTGGTGACATCAGAATATGGCCTTTGCTAAACAAGTACAGTATCTCTGAGCCCTCCAGACTCATGTATTTTTCTGGTATCTACAAAGCAACTTCAAAGGGAATATTTCTGTTAGTAAGCACTATTTCATGCAAGAGGGGAGTGCCAGAATTGTTTTTAGCATTCAGTTTTGATGAAAAGCTTGCGTGTACTGCTTCGTTTTCAGGCAAAAGGAACAAAACAGAAGATGAATTCCCACCATTTGATCAAAGGGGGGGGAAGTAAATCCTATAGGCTGAAGCCTACAGCTACAGGTTTTACATAGGAGGCCCTTGGAAGGGCAAGTGCTCAATCTGATTGATTCATTTTTTTGTAGACATTGTAATGTTTACTTCCAAATACAAGGAAATATGCACGTAGGACCATATATACCTCATTCACTCTATTATCTTCCCAGACAAAACAAAATTCACATTCCTGTCTATCCCTGTGAGCCTGGACAACACTTCAGACTCCTTGAAGACTGTTTGAAAATTCGTCACCTGGTGCTGCACTATCCAGAGCAAAGACCTGCAAAATTTTCAAAGATCATTCACGTTGTCAGAATTCGAGCCCTGGCTGTCTCATTTAATGTCAAAGGGAAAAGCTGTGCCAAATGGAAAGGCACAGGGAGCTGTGAACTGCTCAGCCGGGGAAATTATTTGTTGTTCCGTTTCTCTGTATCCCATCACTTCCCTTGAGGAATTAGGGCGACTTTGGAGATACTTGTTTATATACGTGTCTTCAGTCTAACGAGGGAGCTGGAACACTGCAGCTCATTAAGAGGCAGCAGACAAAACTGGCTTCCAGGAAATCAGTTAGGAAAATTTAAGTCATTGGGCTCTGGCAATTGTGAGCTGTAAACTTTCAAGAAAACATGGTAGATCCCTGGAGGGTGAGACTGTATGAGCACACACGTGTAAATGTGTTTTAAGCCACACCGATGCTGGGTTTTATATGCTTGATATATAACAAGTATTGGACACATCCAAGAACAACTTCGCCTTTAGAGCTGATTGCATGATGCGAAATTGTAAACGTACTTTTTCTTCCCTTGTACTTTCCTTCCAGCTAAGCTTTTGTAACAACACTTGCTTAGTCTGTGGCAGGTCCTCTATTTACCATATGCATGAACTGCTGTACTCTGGTAAGTTCAGCACCTCAAAATCACCCACTCTGCCCAAGATGGTACTAAGAAACAAAAGCTGAAGCATCATTTGACTTCATATGTGCTGAAAGTTGTTGTGGTGAGTGCTAGTAAAGAGATACAGCCCAACTGAATCCCACTGTTTTCACAAGTACTAAACACTGGAAATAAGAACACAGACTGTTTCCAGAGCGAAGCAGTACTAACGACCAGTTAGGGATGGTTTTGTGTCTGCAAAAGTGAACTCATGGGGGACACCAAACACCTTGGTGTGAATTGGCTATATGGCATGTTTGCTTAGAACGCACAATTTGGACCACTAGTGCTTCTTAATGATAGGAAGATTAGTTAGATTTTATATGGAAATTGAGTATATAAATACCACCTGAGATTAATGGATGTCATACAAGTTCTGGAGACTATTTACAGTCACCTAATGAAGCATAGTATTCAAATAATTAATTCTAAAATTGTTAGTGAAAAGCAAATTATATTTATTAATACACAGATATATCCATCATGACTACTGAATATTCCAGTGAGTACTTGGATAAGTAACATGTCATTTACCTTAGCAGTTATCATGGAAAGATACTGAAGTATGATGTAATCTTTTATGCCTTTTCCATGAATCATGATGTTGAATTTGAAATTGTTCTCTCCCAATAATGGAACTCTACTGTCTATGTTCTTTCACTATACTATGTCCTGGACTACACTTGGAAATAGAAACAATCTTTATATTGTTTTTATGCAGTTTCTCATTTCACTTCCTCAAAAGCAGATGTTGTATTCACAGATGGAAGCAAAGCTGGGGTAAAATCATATCCTCAGTGTAAGTTCAGCCCTTCGTTCTTTCTGAGTTGTGCAGCTGCTCTGAGCTTTTTAGTCTTCTCTTCAACAATTTCAATATAGAAAATGCAAGCCTGATTAATTCCATTTGAGAAGACTCAAAATGAAGCATTAATTGCTCATGACTCTGCACTTGCAACAACAAATTTAGTTAGGTAGCTTTTGCAGTAACAAATGTAGTAAGATTGCCCATTATCTTCCACAGAAATAACTTCCTGAAAAGAGTCTCAAGTAATATTTATCCAACATGTTGGACAATTAGACATGTGTAAGTACCAAATGTCTGGACATTTTTTTCAGTGTTATTTACATGTAAGTGCATCAAGTCCTGAAGAGAAGCAGCCGTCATAATATTCCATCCGCAGCTGACTTTTATTTGTACTTGCAAACTGTTAATGAGCATGAATGGCAGACGTCTTTCTTGAAGGAATCAAAACCCCAAAGAGACAGCCTATATACTGTAAACAGAAAGTGTTGTCCTAGTTTCAGAGCGCTATTTTTCTGTGTATTTAGCACGATACATCACATTTTCTAACACAGAACTATTTCAGGGGTTGAGGAGAAGACCAAACCAATCTGTATTTCAAATCCTGCTCAATGATATATGCTGCTTCACACACCATTCAGGTCAGTGGGGTTTTTAGGGAGTGCAGCATCCATTATTTTGACTCTGGGAACTGTCTTACTGTGCTAGTTATCTTACACATGTTTTTTGTCTTGTCAGTATCCTGTACAAGACATAGTCTGTCCCACACTGGCAACAGGGTGAATTCAGCTGTTGATGTGTTACACTGGCCCAGAGGGGCAAGCAGTGCTTTCTGTGAGCTAGCTATCAAGTGGATGACAGTGGATCATCTGGAAAGAGGTAAGGATATAAAGTCAGAGGCCACTCATCTAACTAGCAGCAACAACTGCAAACATTAAGGTGAGTTACAGAATAATTGAACCTTGTGCAAAAGGTCCTTCTGCAAACTTCTGGTTTAGTTTAGGCAGAATTTTCTATTCCTACTGCTGAAAACTCCCAATTTCAGTTACTGGACAATTAATTCTGGGGGCACTGCAGTACTGTGAGGAGACCGGAATGAACAGAACACATTAGGGAAAATGCCTGCTGTTGGCCACCATCAGCTTTTACAGCCAGAAATTCCTGGAATAACTGCAATTACAATGGGATACAAAAACAATCTCATTTTTCTTTTTTTTTATTAATAAAATAGCAGGGCCAGTTAAAATCAGAGTTATGGTGATTTCCCTTGAAGTTCTTGGAAAAGAAGAGAACTATTTGAAGGGTGGCTATCTATCCTTCTGTCTCCAAATCAATAGTATATTCTTGCTAATAGAAAACAGTGGGTTTAATGGTCAGCCTTTTAGTAGTAGTTTTCAGTGCAAGCCTCTCAAATAGCACATTCTAGTTTTATTAACTGAGGGAGGCAAAATGTAAAATTGAAATGTACTCAGTATTTCCAGTCAAGTATGTAAATTTTTCTTTTCAAACCTTGAAAACCACAAAACAACATCACTGGAAATTGGGAAAAATTCTGAAAGCAATACAGTCTTGCCTGTTTTCTTGGTCATCACTTCATCTTACTAAGAGGATAGCAAGGCTGCAGCCTAGCAGCTTTTCTGAGTTGAAAATAAAGCAGCAAGAGTCAGCTGTAAATACAGATCAGGGTACTAATTTATAATTTCACTTCAGCCGACTGACAACCAGTTAAACAATGTAAGATGCCAATTATCTGTGATAACAGACAGGCATTATTTGAAGTGAGTTCCTATCCCTTTTGGCTTTTTTTTGCAAAGACATCTTTACCATCTTGAAAAACAGGACATTTCCTCAAAAGCAACTACTCATGCAGAGATTTGTACGGAAGGAACAGTGTGTTATAGTTGCCTTAACACTTGAATACAAGAAGTCCAGTAACAAACTAAAGACTGGTGCACGTACATGATGCAGTCAGTGCTCACATGCAGATACTGAATCTATTGATTGGTGAGAACAGTTGCCAAGGATTAGCTCTGAAGCCTGTGAGAGCAAAAAAAAAACCTAATGGAGGTGAAATGGGAGAATATGTTTTGTTGGGGAGGAAGTCACGTGGTCATTGGATGGTCTCCAGAGGCAGAAATAGCCTGAGCAGAAACAGAGGAAGCGGCTGTGAAAAGTGAGCTCGGGTGGAGGTTGGCTGTGATGAGCAGTCTGCAGAGAGCAACACCAGCCTGAAATCTGGACCTAACTCTGATCTGTGCCCTAGGCTTATTGATTCTTTACCTTAACACCACTGATGAACAGATTATCCGATTACGAGCCTCAAAGGCCTCAAATTTCTCCTTATATGACAGCAGGTTTGCCTCTGCCCTGACAAATGGAACACATCATTTGTGATGCCAACACAAATTGGAGAAGATGCTACATGTTTCTCCTTGATGCACACATGCACTGGCTGCCCATGCCCCTGCTTTATCACATTAAGCATAAGCTGCTTGTCCTGATTTTCTAATTTGCTTGCTGCTTGCTCCCATCTCAATTAGAACCTGTTGTTTTATGTTGGAGAAGCTAATCAGTCCACCATGTTACCCTTACTCATATACAAGAACTGAAACCAAGCACTTACTGGTGTTTCCCATTTTGCTACACAGCTCCACAAAAGCCTCTGACCGGGCACCCGATTTTAATCCTTCAAATCCCTCCTCTGTTAAATCTCCCCTTGCAAAGGTCTAACTGCTCATACACCATGCGTACTGGCAGCTGTAGTTTCTATTTTATTCATT
This sequence comes from Rhinopomastus cyanomelas, assembly GCA_013400115.1. Lineage (NCBI taxonomy): Eukaryota > Metazoa > Chordata > Aves > Bucerotiformes > Rhinopomastidae > Rhinopomastus > Rhinopomastus cyanomelas. Next base: position 712,578 of record VXBP01006396.1, on the reverse strand, counting down.
ATTCCCACAGAATCACAGATTGTTACAGGTTGGAAGGGACCTCGAAAGATTATCTAAGTCCAACCTCCCCTGCTGGAGCAGGGTAAGCCTACAGTACTGTCTCAAGATGTCCTACATGGGGCTTGAACCCATGACCCCAGGAATTCAGAGTCCCCTGCTCTACCAACTGAGCCAACCAGGTGCCCCACATACAGCATTGCCCATCAAAACGTATCTTTCATCTCATTGCATACTTAGGCTGCACATCTGGAGGGAGGGCACCACCACTTTTTGGTTTGCACTGCACTCCTGTCAAGCTGGGAGGTGCCACCACTGGTTTTTCAGAAACCTCAGCCCTGTCGCAGAATCTTGATCATTACAGTTGTAGCAATAGCACTAGGGGCTGAAAGAGGGAGCAAATGGTTTTTAGAGGTCAGAGATTTCTTTTCTGTCCAGATTTTTTTGGAGAAGAAAGGAATAAGAGAGAACATTAGTTATCTGTTTAAAGAGCAACAGAAAGGATATTTTTTGCACAAAGTTGTGGCCATGCCAAATTTCAAGTCTGGATTTTAGAAATATGCCTATTTGCAAAGGAACAAAAAAAGAGACCAAAGCCTCTGAAATGTTCCTTTGTGTTTTGCCTGCGCCTGGCAAGAAGAAAGTGAATGTACGCATGTGGTCAAATGGCAAGTTACTCCTGATCCCGTTTATGGCTTTATTTTTTCAGGGACAAATTCTCTGTAGTAAGTCATCTCAAGTGACTAATGTCAGCTTAAATCATGTCATCTGAATAACTGGGAGAAGGTTCACATTTGACAACAGAGATGACCAAAAGGGTTGTTTTGGTAACTTTTTAAAGTTATATTAACTGGTAAAGAAAATGCACCAACACCATGAGCATTTTATGAGAACTTCCTATTTTGCTGCCCTCGTTTTAAACCCACTGATGAGAAGCTTAAGCACTGTATCATCATCTAACAGGATGTACTTTAGAAGGTCTGTACTAAGGAAGCACAGCTGGGTACTGAAAAAGAACACAGTCTCTATAAGTTTTCTGATTTCTGAAGCCTGTGCCTCAGTCAGAGCCCCATGTAACCATGATGCACTTTTCTCTGACTCCTGATTTTCCTTTTCAAGCTTAAATTAAAAAGTAACAGGAAGAGTACAGTCTCTTGCGCTCAGACTGAAATTCAAACTGGAGTACCTTTTTCAAGAGCAGTTTTATCAAGTACTGGTTACATAAATCAGTATGGAAGGAGGAAGTGGAATTGCACTAACCAGTATAAAAAAATTACAGGAAACCAAGTGGGAAAAGAGTTTCCTATGTTATTTCCTTATGCAGAGTGAAGAACATCACCACTAGGACGTGTTCTCACATATCATTTTCCAACTCTCTTGAAATGGTTCTTCAAGTGGTTAGTAGAGGCCACCTGGAAATATCTTTCAGTGCCAAAATGTGCACATACACCTCTCTCTTCAAATTAATTCCCAGAAAGCTGATTACTTGCGCCACCTTTACGGTAACAGCATAACGTTAAGTAATATGCTTCAAGCTTGCACTGTACCAAATCCTGAATCCTTTTCTTAGATAAAACATCTGACTCTCATTTGTTTTGATTAAGAAGATTTGGGCTCTACTTGGTATTAAACCTAATGAAAAAAAGCCTCTCTGACTTCAATGGAAACTACCGAGCACGAACCAAAATTCCCTACTCACAATAGTGCCCAAACCTGTGATATGGAACTAAGAAATAATAGATGAAGGACTTGTTTTGTGTGATAAAGTGCCTCTACCTAGTTGTACTATTATCAGTTTGCACCAACAGCCAGTTCCAAGCACAAATGCCGCTGGTTCAGTATCTAGATACCTGAATTGCCTCACTAGCCATGTCACTTAAACCTGCAAAATTAATCTGCTAAATGGTAGAACAATAGCATACCTACAAAACATGGATGCTCAGCTTGAAATATCCACGTTTATGAGACTAAGTAGTTCATACAATAAAATTATTGATAGCAGTGGAGAACTGCAAGGGCCACAGAAATCTATCTTTCACGGTTTTTCTCCACTACTCTTTAGAATTAAAGACATATGGTTGTCATCTTAAGATATTTTTGAAGATGCCAGGCACCTGGCAATCTTTGTCTAAGAATGTAAATAAGCTGTAAGCCAGTTCTCCACACCTCTCTTTAGAGACTCCCTGCTTCCACGTAGATCAACACTCCCACCCAACTTGGTGCAAACTCACTAAGAGTGAACTTGATCCCATCACTCAGATCACTGATAGAGAAATTAAACCAAATGTAGAGTGTCACGGAATAAGAAACACCAGGATAGTGACTGCCATCTTATGTGCAGCCATAAAGTAAAACATGAAACAGAACCACAGAAATGGGATTCTTGTGCTGTTATGCCTTAGGAGTAGAGGACTTGCAGAAATCCATTTGTGAACTGGGCAAAAGAGTGACTTGGAACATGCTGAAAAAAACATGGGCCTTCCCTCAAAGAGCATGAGCTGTCAGTGAGCACAAATGACAGAATAGGCCAGATCTGGCCTTTATCACTGTTGATCAATGAGATGGAGCAGAACCAGGCAATCTTACTTCATTAGTAACTGTTTAGGAGCTGCTCATATGTAACATTTTTAATATAAAACCTTAAAGATGAGGTCTTCTACAGGCAGCTGACAGCAGCCTCACAGATACAGGCCCTGGTTCTCAAGGGGGATTTTAACTACCCTGATATTTGCTGGAAGACCTACTCAGCCAGCCACCCACAGTCCAGGAGGTTCCTCCAGTGCATTGGTGACACTTTCCTGATGCAAATGGTACAGGAGCTCACTAGGAGAGGAACGCTGCCGGATCTTGTACTTGCCAACAAGGAGGGTCTGGTTGAAGCAGTGAAGGTTGAGGGCAGCCTTGGGTGCAGTGACCATGAGATGGTGGAGTTCAGGATCTCATGTGGCAGGACTACCTAGCAGAATCACAACCCTGCATTTTAGGAGGGCCAACTTTGGCCTTTTCAAGCAATTGCTAGGGGAAATCCCATGGGACAGGGTACTGGCAGCTAAAGGGCCCAAGATAGCTGGTTAACATTCAAAGACCACTTGTTTGGAGGACAAGATCAGAGCATTCCAATGGGAAGGAAGTCAAAGAAGGGAGCCAGAAGACCAGCATGGCTAAACACGGAGTTGCTGGGCAAACTGAAGAGGAAGAAGAAAGTCTATAGGTCGTGGAAGGAGGGGATGGCCACTTGGGGTGATTATAAGGCTCTGGTGAGAGAATGTAGGGATGCAACTAGGAAAGCCAAGGCCTCCTTGGAATTAAACCTTGGAATGGAGGTCAAGAGCAACAAAAAGGGCATCTTCAAATACATTGCAGGTAAAATTAAACCTAGAGGCAATGTAGGCCCCCTGCTGAATGAGGTGGGTGCCCTGGAGACAGAGGATACAGAGAAAGCAGAGATACTGAACACCTTCTTTGCCTCTGTCTATACTTATGGGTTCTGTCCTAATATCAAGCCCCAGAATGCTTATGCTCCAGAGGAAGTTGAGATAAGAGAAGAGTTTGCCCTAGTTGATGAGGACTAGGTTAGGGATAAGTTGAGCAAACTGGATGGACAAGAATCCATGGGCCCTGATGGGATGCATCCGTGAGTGCTAAGGGAGACAGTGGAAGTCATAGCCAGGATAGTCTCCATCATCTTTGCTAAATAATTTGGATCAGGAGAGGTGTCTAGGGACTGGAGGACAGCAAATGTCACTCCAGTCTTCAAAAAGGGTAAGAAGGAGGACCCAGGTAAGTATAGACTGGTCAGCCTCACTTCCATCCCAGGAAAGGTGTTGGAATGATTTATCCTTGATGCTGTCTCCAGGCACATCAAGGACAAGAGGGTAATTAAGGACAGTCAGCATGGCTTCACCAAAGGGAAGTCATGTTTGACTAACCTGATAGCTATTTATGAGGGCATAACCAGGTGCATAGATGATGGCAAAGCGGTGGATGTGGTCTACCTTGACTTGAGTAAAGCATTTGACACGGTCCCCCAAAGCATCCTTGCACTCAAACTGAGGCAGTGTGGTCTAGATGATCGGGTAGTGAGGTGGATGGTGAACTTGCTGCAGGATAGAAGCCAGAGAGTAATGGTCAATGGGACAGAGTGTAGTTGGAGGCCTGTATCTAGAGAAGTCCCTGAAGGGTCAGTACTGGGATCAGTTCTATTCATTCTTTTAATGACTTGGATGAGGGATTAGAATGCACTGTCAGCAAGTTTGCACAAAGCTGGGAGGAGTGGCTGACACTAACAGACTGTGCTGCCATTCAGTGGGACCTGGACAGGCTGGAGAGCTGGGCAGGGAGAAATGTAATGAAATATAACAAGGACAAATGTAGAGTCTTGCATCTGGGCAAGAACAACCCCAGGTACCAGTACAGGTTGTGGACTGACCTGTTGGAGAGCAGTGTAGAAGAAAGGGACCTGGGGGTCCTGGTGGACAGCAGGATGACCATAAACCAGCAATGTGCCTCCTTGGCCAAGAAGGCCAACACCATCCTGGGGTGGATCAGCATGGGGGTGGTTATCAGATCAAGAGAGGTTCTTCTCCCCCCTCTACCTTCCTAGGGGTGATTCTATTGCAGCTGCCACAGCAGGAAACAGGAGATATCCCAGAAACTCTCAGCAACTGAATTTGAAATGCCTTATTGAGAGAGAGAAGTGACAGTAAGCAAAATCAGTCCTTTTCTAATCCTAATTATTTTCTAAGAGGAGCCAGAAAGCTTCTTTCTTCATTAAAAATAATTATAAAGACCAGTATCTATTTAATTGTTTTCAGTATTTTATTGTTTCAATATTTTATTGCTTTTAGCATCAGAGCATTTCTCTCACTGGGCTCCTCCTCAAGTCACTTTGATACAGTAATCAATAATGTTTGGAAGGTATCCTGCAAACCTAGGAGCAAGAAATTCTGAAAAATTTCAAGAAAATGTGATTCTCGGGTGATTTTGCTTCCACTTTATCACTAGAGGAAAAAGGGGTGTGTTGGTTATGTGGAAGGATATTAATGTTTCTAAATATGTGAAGGGTGTGTGTCAGGAGGATGGAGCCAGGCTCTGCTCGATGTCATCCAGTGACAGGACAAGGGGCAATGGTTGTAAGCTGGAACAGAGGAGGTTCCATATGAGTATCAAAAGGAACTTCTTCACAATGAGGGTGACAGAGCACTGGAACGGGCTGCCCAAGGGGGTTGTGGAGTCTCCTTCTCTGGAGACATTTAAAACCTGGCTGGATATGTTCCAGTGTGACTTGGTCTAGGTGATCCTGCTGTGTCAGGGGGATTGGACTAGATGATCTTTTGAGGTCCCTTCCAAACCCTGACGTTCTGTGATTCTGTGATCTGGAGACAAGATACTATCCTGTGCTGCAGCCTACAACAGCAAAATTGAAGACCAACAGACGTAACAAAGAAGAAAAGAAAGCCCACAAAGACATCTCCCTCAACGGCAAGAGTTTAGACAGATATTTGAAAATCAATGATTCATCCATAAGGAGTAAAAAATCCACAGGAGCAACTGAGAGGTGGTCAGTAAAGTCCAAGTGACAATTTTAGTAGGACGTTGCTTAGCATATGGGTGATGATCACATAAGGAGTGTCAGTGGTGACGATGAGGCCACTGCCTGACTTTGTATCTGAGAAAACAAGTCCAGATACAGCCTCCCTTTCAACAATGGACACCTCGTTCTTCTGATCGGATTATATAACGTGAAAATTTCACTTGCATTTGGGACAAAAGAATTACCTGCACAGCAGCACAGACTCTTAATCTGGACTTGAGACTGTGAGTACTTCATAGCATGGGGAAAGAGTAGGACGTAGCTAACAGCCTTGAGATGATTATTGCAATCAATTCTATTGCCTAGATACCCACCAGTGATTCACTCTTATTTTTCCAAGTCACCATTTTATTGTGTTTCTCCACCCCATCACCCCATAAATTCTATCTGGATTTTTTGACTGCCAATACAAATTTTTTTTCCACTTTTCTGGTTATGAGTTTGGCCCACTGTTCCTTAAGTATTCTGTAACAGGCTTTAGAACTGGAATGTGGCCCTTTTCTACCAGAAGGCATGTGGCACAAGGGTTGCAATACCACCAATCTTGGAAAATATTTCGAAAGTGCAAAGTTAAAAACCATTGCTGCACTCAAACAGTCTGTAACCTTCAAAAAGAGCAAAGACTGCAAGAATGGGGTATACTCAAAAAAGACCATGAATAAAATGGGGCTTCTTAAAGCCTTGTCTTAAAGGGAAACAAAGATGGCAAAAAAAGACTCTCTTACCCAGAAGTGATCTTAAAACACCCAAAGATATTATTTATTTAGATACCTGCTGTGCTTCAATGAGAAGTCTTTGATAAACAAGTATCATTGTTTATTCTGTTATTAGTGATGAAAGCTATTTGATTATAGCTGTAAAAAACCTCTATAAAATTTTAAATAAAAACCACATGTTGTGGCAAAGTTTTTAGAAATAAAAAACATTTTAAACATACTTTGAAGACAGCCTAATTCCATTGTTTTCCTTCAAGCTGAAAGGGGAAGGAAAAGTTCCAAGACTCAAGGATCACAAATACATTATTTACCAGTAATTAGGTTCTTATTCCATATTTCTATCTTTACTTAGAGCACAGTGATCACACTCCTTTTTCACAGGGGAAAAAAAAGGCAATTATACCTAATTTTCCATTACCATTGTGCTCAGGGACAGCATTATTCACACAGTTTGGCAATTCAGATTTTTATTATATAAAGCATCTAGGAGAGGTTGCACAGTGCAAGGTGATGCCACAAGAAGGAACGTGGCTTTTGACAGCTGAAAAATGTTCTTCTGAGAACAAATAAAGCGTCTCACAAGTCAATACACAACACACAGCAAACACCAAACAGATCTGTTTCTCCTTTGTAGGAACCCCGCAGTCCCTAATAACCCACATGGTGAGCTTGGTTAAAGAACAAAAAAACCCCTCTTTTCTTCATATGCCACGGCCACTGCATGAGCAACCAAACCAGGTCCCCAGGGAAGATTCCTGCCAAGCCCTAAGGAAAATTCACTCATTTATTCTAGGTCAGACAAGCCCAGAAATGAAGCCTGGCAAAAACATTCATTAATGTGCACTTAATCATCCAGTTAATTATCCAGATTAAGTATGATCAAGGATAAAATATCTCCCAAACATACAAAAGAAATACAACACTTATATACCCTGTAGTACACAAACCATTAACATATTCAGTAATACTAGTTTCTTGTAACTTACCTGAAACGATACACCAGTGTTCTCCCCATGTGCTTATAGCAGTAGATCTGCTGCTTCAAGATCCTTAATGATTATAATTTGTGGGCATGTAACATACACCAAATAAAACACAGACTCAAGATAGGAGAGTTTCATTAAAAGTTACATACTCACTGTGTTTATCACTTATTGTACACCCTGTACGCCCATTCACTGAGAATGGAAATGATTTCAGAGAACACTGAACAGCCAAACATCTCATTTTGGCCGAAGCACTGACTAATCAGATGCCTCAGTGTTACTTGCTTTGAAAAACAAAATTCAAATCTTCTAAAGTAGTAAGAAGAAGGAAAGCAGGGTGCCAGTTTCCTTTCCATGAACTTGAACGACTTAAGACATTGGATCCCATGGTAACACGTCTCTTTTCATTAATAGCATATAGTACTTATTTGCTGGAGGCCACTATTTCATTTACATTTATATTAGTAAGTGAGCTGTCATTAAAAACTGTTTTTAATATGATAAATATTATCCTATCCAAAATAACTACAGCTATGTAGTCCACATCTCATAGGAATTTTGAAATACTTCAGTGTCTAAAAGGCACTATTACATTATGTGTTTGAAACGCCGATGTATCTGGAATGGACCACTGTGCTCTAGCTGGTTCAGTAGTTCACAGCAGTATTAATTCTTCCTACAGATTTATGGATCCAATTCTCAGTAACACTATGGCCTCTTTATGCTGCTTTGCAAATACAAAGTCATCCTGAAGGGGATAAAAATGCATTGAAGGAATAACTTGCACACAAATATCTTCCCTCAGAGTACAGAGTTGAGGAAGTAGGGTAAATTAAAATATCCCAGAATAATCTCAACTCCAATTAGCAACCAGGCAAGCTCCCATTGGCCCAAGTAATATAAACCTCTGCTATTACTCGAAGTGAAAAGGAACTGTGAAATGACACACTGGAGTTCATTTCAAGGGTGTAAGTGTACGAGGTAAAATAGCCCATTATTAGGACAGACCAGGACTATCACAACTGCCAGTTTTGCTCTTGCAATAAGCACTCACAAATGTGATTCTTGAATGACTCACACCAAGACCAGCCACTTGTTTAAAGTTGCCACAAAGCATTAACTCAAATATATCATCAAACTGAATAAATTACAGCCAGGAAAAAAAAAAGACAGCAGTTTTTCACTCACTTCTAGTAGAAGTCCACCTTCTTGTACAGCAGTCTTGTTAGATATATTATCTTCTTTCATCGTCTGGCCAACTTGCTTCTTAAAGTGCTTTTCTTGAATGGCTGTTGGAAAGAGTGATTTTCAATTAAGAAATCGTAACAATTAGGGCCACTAGACTAACATTCTTCTTTAGGCACTTAACATGCATTAGTTTAATTGCAAGTTACTGTCTTTGTGGTCTGTATCTGTTACTGACAACTTTCTTTTGCAGTGAGGAAGATATATACATATTTGGCAGTCCAGATGTTTTTTATATGAAATATCTATCACATTTTTTATTGAACATATTTTTTCCATTAGTGTTCTCTACATAAAGCAACAACCAAAACCCACAAGAAAGAAACAAAAGAAAGTTAGCAAGTTGTTTTGTTTATAAAAATATGTATTATGACAATATAAAGAAATGCCTCCATAGCTCAGAAGACAAGGCACTGAAACAAGTTTCTTATTTCCAGTGCTGAACTTCTTGGCATCGGATTATTTTCAGTCTCAGTTTGCCCTATGCACTCCTACAAGTCTAAGCCTGACAGTAAAGTTCAAGGGAATGTTCTTAAACTGATTTATTTTTAAGCAAAGGTTTAATGTTTGTTTTTAACAGGCCATTTACTACATGAAATTAATTAGATTCTTTCACTATAGATTAAAATAGCATTATTTTTCCTATTAATAATGAAAACTTTCATAGGATTCAAAACTCATGAGTGCTCTTCCCACACATGGGTTATTGTTGCCTGATCTGAAATATCTTGAACACTCAGATTAAAGTTTTCATATCAATATATCCCAGAGAAAATTCCCCATTTCTGGGGATAACAAAATAATTTCTGAGAATCATAGAATCATTAGGGATTGGAAGGGACCTCGAAAGATCATCCAGTCCAATCCCCCTGCCACAGCAGGATCACCTAGACCAAGTCACACAGGAACACATCCCGACGGGTCTTAAATGTCTCCAGTGAAGGAGAGTCCACAACTGCCCTGGGCAGAGAAGGCTGACATCACTTGACACATTGGGATTCTATATCATGTAAGGAGTATAACAGGAAACCTCACCTTTATCATTTGGTCAGTAAAAATTAAGGAGTCACTTCACCCCTACTGCCCCCAGCCCAGAGATAGTTTGTACAATTACCCCAGTAGCAAATACAGATTCAGATTTCTCTTTCTCCTTTCCACAGAGAGAATGAGAGAGGACAGCATTCCCATGAGATTAGCTGGGACATTTGATACACATTGTCCCTTCCAGCTGAAGGAAAGCTGGAGCAGCTACAGCCAGGGATGGTTAATAATCCAAAAACAGAAAGGTTGTGCTGTCCTGGAATAGTTTATACCAAAGCAGAATAAGAGGCGGCAGCCAGCAAGCCTCTGATGCTCCTGAGCTTGTTGCTAAAGTCATGACAATGAGATTTAACTTCTTAGTAAGATACCAAATTAAGAAAATGGTCTACATTTAAAAATGTCTCAAACAACACTTGTTGCAAATGACCAAGGATATGATCCAAATAGTCACTTCCTTCCCAAAGGGCTTTTCCTTATCAATTTAACAGCCTAGTGAGGGCTGTTAGAAGATATATCAGCATTTTAGGACAGATGATGGCAATGCAGAACAACACTGACCGTACATCCATGATGCCTTTTAGTTTGCATTGTAAATATTTGCTGCTAGCGCTAATGTCGGTCATTACCATGAAGCAATCATCTCAAATGTGTAATCAGATGTAATAAATCCCTCCTCTGGGCACGGGAAAACACATCAGGAAAATCCCAAGCTGCCTAAAACAGATCTTTATCCAGATTTTCCAGCCAAAACAATTTTCCTGATTTCAGACTTGTTAGCTACGCTGCTACGAAAGGGATGGATAGGTTTGCAACCAGCACTTCCATTTTGGTGTACCTTTTGAACTAACTGGAAAAGTTTGCCTTTTTCTCTCCCCATGATCAGTCAAGGTTTCTGCTGTGCCTGTCTCTAGGAATAGACACACAGACATTTGTGGCAATCACTTTCAAAAGCCCAGCCCCTACTCCAATGGCCTCACTCAGGGTTTCCCTTCTCAGACAAGATGTTTTTGTAATCACTGACATGGTGCTTTGCCGTCTTTGTGCAGCTTAAAGGACAGATGAGGCGGGGTGAGAGGAAGCATAGGTTTATTTTTTTGATACGCTTTTTTGGCATCATGAAAACTCCACCAGTTTGAACTTCATCATTAGTGGAAACTGTTATTTTACCCAGCTGAGCGGGCCAGAGCTCCCTGCCTGTTTGTTAGCCTTCAGGCTCACACAAACAAAGCAGCAGAGGCACAAGAGATGTTTGTTCCGCAGCTCGCCTGGCTACTATAAATTCCATCTCCAAATGGAAAGTATTTTGATGTTATTTTGCCGGCTATTTACCCGTATGTCAGGCCACACACATCCATTTTGTAACACCCTGCTTGCGAGGAACCCCATCAAGGACAAATGACACCCTTCGTGCCAAGAAGCATGAAGTCCTCACAGACAGGGACGTTTGTTCCTCGCACCTAAGGCATCGGAGCCTCATGTTCACTCTTTTTCTGCCTCTCTGCACTGGGAATACTTGGTTAATCCACCCAGGGCTTGGCTGATACTGTGGTGACAGCTTAGAAGAGATCCTGCTGCTGGTGATAGCCTGTCACCTGGAGACAGCAGAGCAAGACAGGCCGTAAAGTATGCAGATCCCGCAAATTAATGAGGAGGATAAAAAGCAAAACATGACAGAGTGTGGGGGGGGAAATCACAAGATATTATCTAACTGGGCAGAAAAATAGGGAAAAGCAGCCTGATACCACTGTCACCACGTGAGAACTGAAAAGAATTATTGGTGTCTTGATAGCCAAAGCCCTGATGGCAGAACAGCTATGATCAAACCTAGCCATTACATTAAATGGTGGCCCTCTGGAGCAAAGGTGAAGCCAAGAATGATGAAAGACTGGGGAAAACAGGAGCACTTTCTCTAGCAGGCAGGGAGGAACAAACTGTGGAGAAGTAAAAACATAACAAATAGTAAAGGATGAGTCAGTGACCTGAGTGGAACACCGGCTTCTGGAGTTCCCATGTATCAAGAAAAAACTGATATTGCAGTCATTCTGATGTTGGCTGTAAAAAAAAACAATGGAAAGCTTTTGGACTGCTTTCTGTGGGCGAAGCAACACTTTAGACTAGACCATCATCATCTGAGCACAGAGAGCTCACCTATGACATGCAAAACTGGCAAACTGGAGAGACTGCAAGCAGGAACAGCAGAGACCTTTTCAGGAGCAGAGCTTATCTAGGCTGTACTTCTTGAACAAGAAATAAAACAGAAGATGGAGCTGTTCTGCCAAAGAAGATGAATGAGTGTATTGATACCGTAGGGCGATAAATACAAGATATGCACATACCAAGGGTGACAGATTTGAAAGGTCATGAGATCTAGTAAGCATGGCGCAATCCCGGGCAATGTTAAACGCTCATGAGTTTGGAAATGCTGGATCATACAGAAGGACAACTGTGGAATTATACTGGGCAGGGGGGAAGGGGGTTAGGATGAAAAAGAGGGAGGAAAAAAATGAAGGAAAATGGCCAGTGTGATTTTCTGAAGGAAAGGTCAAAGATCCAAGAACACTGTTACAATTTCTGATCTGAAAGCACTGACAGAAGTGGAAACCCAAAAGCAATGCAGAGCGAGAATCGACAGTCAGTGGAGACAAAAAAGTCTACAGAAGAGATTGTAAGTTTGGCTGAAGGAGTATGCACTGCTGAAGCTTTATTTCACAGCTGCACTGTCTCTCCCTGGAACATTGTAGAAACCCGAGATCTCTTTCGAGATCTCTCCAGTTCTGATATGATCATTGCTGTCTGCATTTGCAACCCCCTTGGCTTGAAAACCAAATCTGGAATATTGAAAGAAGAGAAAAGCTGCCTGACACTTTAAAGCCTATAGAAACGTTATGAAACCAGCCGTTCCCTTTCCCCTAGAAACAACAGAACATTTAGCCGTTGCAGAATCCTCTTCAGTTCAGAGGGATGGAAATTTCAGAACACTCATAAAACCATACTCTTTAAAATCCACAGGATTACATTCTCCAGAGTGTTTCTGTACCTCTTTCTGCACAAGCTCGACTTTCGTTTTTCAGAAAATATTAGCAAAACTATCTGCTAGACTAAGATCTGTAACGAACTAATGCACAGTCTAACTGTACCCCACCCCCAGGGGCCTTGCACTACTCACACTGCCTGCATCAAGCATCAGCACAGACAAGCAGTGATTTGTGAAGGGATGCTGTTACTTATCTGAACACCTTGCCTGGGTTCATCTGAGATGTAAGAAGGGGAAAGTGCTGCTTTCTTGATACCCAGTATGATGCAGGTGTATCAGTTTCAAGCCTTTCAAAGAAGGGAACCTGTGAGACCTCTCCAGGGGTGCCTAGGGAATAATTTGTTTCTTAAAATGGGTAGATGAAAATACCCAAGTCTAGTTTGTAGGTTCAAACATACTGCTTTATGCAGGCAAGTCTTACTTTTGGTAACAGTTACTTGAAAGGAAGTGAAAACAGGGTCTTTCTTCCTGGATCTTCTAGCAGCAGGAAGAATCAGCTATGTGTGTTACCCTGAATGCTAAGAAAATAAAACAAGTAGGAAACACTCAGTATGAGCAATTCTGCCTAACAAACCTACAGCCTTGTACTGAAATGGTCTGTTTCCTCTCACTGCATTACAGAGAACATCGAGTGACAATAAGGACTGGGCTCATTAGATGCACGCTGAAATTAAACAATGCAGACCATAAAGAACAGCTACTTGACACTGCCAAACAATATGAAAGGGATGTTTTCACTCTGAAATGCCACAACATACAATTTGCACAAATGCTTCAGGAAAGGAATCAGCACCAAAATGCACCTTCTGAATAAAAGATGTATGGTGCTCGTTTCTGCTGTGGAGGCTACCAGAACACCAGATGAAATTACACTAGCAATAATGCAAAGTTTTTCTTCCCAGCTTAGTGGTTTTCTCAGTCTGCTTCTTCTTAAGGGATGCTTTGAAATCTGACTGCCCTTTGAAGTTTCTTGAGTACAGCATGACATTTATTTAAGGTACAAACCGAACTGTTTTGGTTTCCAGATCCCAACCCCTCTTCTCTTCAGAACCACTTTTCCCCTTTCCCAGTGAGCCTCATCCATTTTTCCCCACACAAAAGCGTCATCAAAGAGATGCCAACGCCCGGCAGCCTTCCTCTGCCCACAGCCCTCGTGCTGAGCTGCTGGAGCTACCTCNCCCCCCCCCCCCCCCCATCCAGAGGAGCCCTTTTGAAGGGGAGGCAAGGGGGAGAAGTCCCTGCTGCGGAGGCAGACTGCTGAGTAACCCAGTGCCGCTGTCACGCAACCCTCGCCGCCTGTCAATCTGCCGGCGGCTCTGACAGGGGCCTGGCGCCTGTTCAAACCCTTGCGTGCGAGCAGACAAGCCGCGTTACCCTATGAAGTATTTCATAATAACAACAGCTGTTAAATATTGATGACTCCTGGCAAGCGCTGAATGCTTTTCGAGAAGGTTAAGCCTTCGTGTAATGGAACCTAATTCCTCATTATATACTGTATCAGATATCTGGAAGTTGCCTAAAAAAAGCAAAGGGGCTTAAAGGAAAGGATCAGAAAATAACTCTTGTGCTGGAGGGAGAGGGGAGAGAGCCCACAGTGTGAGGGGTGAGGAGCGTTTCCCCAGAGTCAGATCCTTTTGCAAACAGTAAGAAATGCTGCCAGAGCGATGACCAAAATGGTTGGTTTCACTATGTTCCACTGGAAGGTTTTGTGTTTTTAGGAGCAAATGCAAATGAGATAAACTTTTGAAAACAGCGATCTGGCTGCCGCTGCAATCTGTGTGTGAGAGTGCACACGGAAACTGCTTCTACGGAGAAGCAGAAAAGAAGGAGAAAGCTCGCATTCCTGCAGTTTTTCCTGTATCAGCCCTGAGAGATCTGGCTCATTAGAAGATTAAGTGGTTATCAGAAAAGATAGTAAATATGAGATCTCAAGGAGGGTTTCCAGCAGATGAGAAAGGGACAAGGACAAGCTTTCTTGCCTGGGGCAAGTCTCAATATGCTGTCCTCTAGTTCCCAGAATAAGTCCCCCCTCTTCCTCATGTTGCCCTCTAAAATCTGTCAGTCCTATCTTCTCCCTCTTCACCTGTCGAGCAAGGTGGTGTCAGGATGGAAATCAGACTCATGACAGACAGACTGAGAGTTTGGGACAGAGCTGTCATAGTGCCAGGACAGGCAGTATCGGGAAGTCCAACAAAAAGGCAGCATCAGAGTCAGGGTGTGAGTGGAAGCAAACACAAACCAAAGAGTTCTTAGGGTGGCAAAAAAATCAGGGTATTCTTTTCTTGCATTGGTGAAAGAGGAAATAGGATTTAGATAAGGCAAGCTGAGAAGCTGAATAGAATTACCTGCTCACGTTCAATTGTGCTGTTCAGAGTTCTGTGAGGCTTCAGGATTTTCCTGTGAGGAATCCAGGCCCATTTACTGAGTCAGGGTGGGAATCAAGAAACTTCAAAAGTTGTAGGTTGGAATGGATCTCTGAAGGAGGTCTGGTCTGCCCTACACTGACCTAAAGCTAACTTCAGTGAGGCACACTGCTCGGGGTTTTTGTCAAGTATCCCCAGTAATGGACACTTCACGTTGTCTCCAGGAAAACTTTCCTTGTTTAATTACAAACAGGATCAACTTTGTATGGCAAGAGCTGCTTATGGATTCAGATGAGTGTGCATTAGGATAAGGTCTACATGGACACTCTCTGTTTCCACAAATCTTGGTCTGTAGAATAATTTAAGAAATGCTGTGAATGCTTAAATGGCAGCTATGAAAAGTATGTGTCTGAAGAGAACGTGTGAATTAAGTTATTAACTATTTGTACAGTGATTTTTTGATTTTTTGATTCTATCTCTAGTTAACACAACTGCCTCACAACGGAATTGTGAGCTAACTCTACAAGTAGCGGTCTCAAAAACACTTGTCTAGAAAGTGTATCTCCTCTCTGCAACTTCCTGTTGCAACCTTTATCTCTTTGTATGACTCAACAGATGATCTCCCTAACAGACAACTCCACATCACACATTGCCAAAGAAGAGATTTGAGAGACCTGTCTGCATTATTATGAATATATTTGAGTTATCACTTGGTTTGGTAGACTGCAAGACTTATCTATAAGACTAACAGACATATACAGTCCTCCTAAACTATCCCAAGATATAAGACTTATTCCAACTAATTATCTTCTGTTTAATCTTCATAATAACGTATGAATATGTACTACTTTAATTATGGTTATTTGATGATGGGAACCTATTGATTTATATGTTCAGTCGTAAGGCCTTCATTTTACCCAGTGTCATTCCATTCTTAGATTAATTAAGCTGTAATACATTAGCTTGTCTGAGTGTGCATTTGCTTCTGTTTAATAAATCCATTAAAAGTACATAAAAGTACATTATTCTAACTACAAAAGGGATCATAAGTCTCAGTTACCATCAACCCTGAGTAAGAAATTTGCAAACTACTTGGTTCACTTTCAAATCAATACCCAAATCCCTCATAAGAACGAAGGTGATTCCAGCAAATTCTTTGTCCTTTAAGTCATAGCTTGTAAATCGTTTGTGCATTAATCAGAATCGAGATCTACAGCATAAGTTTAGTGTAAAAAAAACCTGAAGAGCACTATGCTGTATTTACAAAACTTGCTTACTCTTGGTTGGCTCCAGCGCTAAGGACCTCAGAATGTACAGTGTCATTCTGGGTTTGTTTCCTCCGCACTGCACTCTGAAACACCGCATGTTGAGTCTAGGTAGAGGTATTCAGATTTTACCAAACTAATCCACATTAGCCTTAAGTGCACTGAGGGCTTGAGTGGGATCTCAGCAAATCCCACTGATGGTGACATGTACACTTTTCAGAGGAACAGTGTGTTAGGACACATTGATTCTAGGATCTGTGGTGCAGACAGCCTACCAAAACAGCTTGCAGAGTTTCCCAGTTTTTCTAAGTTCTTCTACATCATGAGGGCTTGTTGGCTGAATAGCTGCTCATCTTTACTCTTGTCCACATATTTTAAAAAATTTGTACAGGGAAAAGTACAATTTAGGCTTCCTATAGCCTCTGAATTGCCAGCACTTTCTCTCTCTATGGTCAACGAATCACAGAATCATTCAGGTTGGAAGAGACCCTTGAGAGCATCAAGTCCAATCATTAACCCTACTCTACCAAGCTCACCACGAAACCATACCGCTAAGCACCACAACTAAACAAACTTTAAACACATCATCTTTTGAAGCGGCTCTAACTGTTTTTTGTCCTGAGTCCATTTTCTCACTGCTTTGATTCTCTCTGTGAAAGTAATACAACAGTGGACATCAGGGGCAATAGCAATGGCATCTGTCTTTTGAGCAGAGGCTAAAATGGCTGTGACTGTTTACTGAGACGAGAAGGATGAGGGGAGATGTAACAGAGGTTTACAAAATTGTAAGGGCAACGGATAAACTGAATGAAGAACTGCAGTTCACCTAACACCACAATATAAGGACTGTGAAGTACTCAGTGACAACAGCAGAAGAATGTTTTAAAGCAGATAAAAGCAATTTTGAAGATGAGAATACCAGACTAGATGGACCACTGGTGTGACACAGTAGTGTATTTCTTACGTTGTTATATTCTCCCTGCAATGCCATGACCCTGTCTATGAAATTTGCTGCAGACAGAAAATAAACAACAGATGAGCAAGAGCTACATCTGTGACGTGAAACAAAGTTATGTCCCAGACACGACAATATGAAAAATAGGAAACTTATGAGAAAGAATGTATGTGACTAAATTTAAGCATATGACAAAAGGCCATCTTCTGACTAATCATTGCATCCAAACAAACAAAGAAAACCATCCTTTTATGATTAACGGCCTATTGAAATAAAATTGAGTCTGAAATGCCGAAATCCATTTTTACTGAAAAGACAGCTAAGAGAAGGACTATGTGTGTTCGTAAGTAAGAACTGTCTACTGGAATCTTCCCCACACTACAAAAGGAGATTGCAAGAATTGCATCTTACAGAAAAAATGCAATGAAGTCCTGACATAAGATTTGCCTTGAGAATATCAGCACTTTTAAAATCTTTATTTGCTGCCAAAGATGTGCACCATTCTACCCTATTCAATTCTGGTCTACAGCTTAGAGAGTTCAGCAAATCAATCCCTGAAGAATGAAATGAAATCAAAGACCAAGTGTGAAAATAAACTCAACTAGGGAACTGTGCAAGAACGCATCTCTCCCCCTTTCTAATTAAATCAACCTGACAATGACAGACTTATGTGATATTTATATTAACTTTGCTTGCCTTCTTGGACTTGATAACCTCTTTTCCAGGCCTGTGTTTCATAATATCTCCTGAGTTTCCACTCCTCAATTTCTACTGCTTTTGTAACATTCCTGTCCCTTTGTAATTTAATTTGGACCACTCTGCATGGAAAGGCAGACACTAAATCCATACCTGCTAGCTCCGAGAGGGAACTCGTAGAAGAGAGTTGAAAGAGCATGTGTCAGTAGGCCAGTATATCACCCAAGAGACTGTTTAAAAATAGCCAAAGCACATGATCTGGAGAGGATAAAGGAAACCTTTAAGATGAAATAAACACTGCATCTAAAATATTCACGCTGAGACCTTACTACACAGGATGTGCATATGTTACCCAGAAAACCGAATCTGGCCTCATCAGTTTCAGAGTTAGAAATGTCATAACAGCAGTTCCTTACTGCCTGCTTTATACAGGAGCCATGCCATATCCAATGGTTTGTAAAGGACAAGGACACACCACCTTTGCTTTCCAAGGTACTTTTAAAAGGCAAACACACTTGACGAGGTAAATGCACCACAGAACATGCCACTCTCTTTCATAGGCAGAGCTGCCTTGCTTTGGTCTTTTCTGCTGTCTGGGGAGACTGCCATAATGAGATTGACTGTATGAAGTCAAGCCTTGAGAGGTTAAAAGAACCTAATGAGCTGTGGGAAAAATATACCAGAATGAGGTCCTTGAGATTTGGCTTTTCTACTTCAGGAACCAAAAGAATGTGCTAAGACACAATATACAAGCAAATAAAACATTGGGAACAGTATCTACATGTTTTTTCTAAGTTTACAATAAATTTTCAGGAAAGTTTTAAAACACCCAGCTATCTTCCAGTACTCTTCAGAATGCTGAAGAAAAGAAATAACATGAAAGCCTTACCAAAAAGCTCACAATGAAGCGCAAGCCAACAACAAAAGGTGAAAACTGAACAGTCAGAGCCCTAAGTTGATAATGGTACTATCCATAGATATGCTTAAGATGTTTTCATAGACATTAATTTTTTAATGATGCATTTAAATACTAGTCCTGAAAATCTATCCAGACAGATGGACCTTTCTCCCAACTGGAATCCCCTGTAAGTCAGAGAGTCTTCAGAGAAGACGTTATGGTTTGTCCAAAAATAAATTGCTTTGCAGAACAGGAACCTTCTGCAGAATTAGACGATGCATGCACATGATGTGCTCCAAGAACCTGCTTACAATTACTACAAGAACCTTCATTTTCCACTTCCTCACAACTGTTTCGCTTTGTCTTTTTTCATAGACAGGTTCCATACTCAGAAAAATACCCCAAGCAGACCCTAAAGACCCAGAGCAGGCCATTAGTAGGCTTCTGTGTTCTCTCACCACTTAGCAATAGAGAAATTGATTTTTTATTAAAAAAAGCCTCAGTCCATAGGTCAAGAACCACAAGTAGGGCTTTTACAATTTCTAAGTCAAATTAAAAATATTATATTTTAAAAAGGCATGGAGGGTAAGATTTGAAATCTCTAGAAACATATAGTGTAGCCCTGCTACGATTTGCTTTTCAACTTTTTAAAACAGAAACTACATGGATGCAGTGATAGATTAAAAGGCAGCCACAGAGTTCTTATCAGACTTGGCCCATGTGAAGACAAGGAACAATCAAACAATGTTCTATATTTCAGAAGCACAGTTGCAGCTAATAAAATATAACCTTTTCTCCAGTTTCAGCTCTTCTGCCTATGTGTCACTGACTTGAACGGGCAAGTCTGACTCCTGTGAAGGTGCCTGCTACCTTGACTCATAGCAAGCTACCAAAGAAATTATGAGTATTCCTCATGGGAAAAGAAATTTGTTTCCCACTCATGAAACATATGGGATTGCAACCTCAACTGTCAGGGCAGTTATGGGTAATTACAGCTTTCACCAAATGATCAATCCTAGCAAACAGTGTGTATAGAGAGAATTACGAGAATTACAATCCAGCAATTATTTCTGGTCCTTCTTATTCTATCAAGGTTTTCTGCATGAAAACTGGTGATCTCCTACCTTCTGACTCGTCAGGTCTAGTTTATATCCATTAAGTGATATAAACATCAATTTATATCAGTTTTTCATCAGTTATAGCATGATCTTCATTGGACATGCACAGTGAATGGCTGCCAGGGTCGGTCCAATAACCATTGAAACAAAACGTATTAGTTTGAAGCTAAGAAAATTATCAATAACCTTAAGGCAGAAAATGAACTCTGCAAACTGCAAAAAGAAAAAGCAAAAAAGCTTTTGACATATGCTTAAAAATATGAAAGTTAACTGTGAAAATGTACACTGTAGACCCCGCTTTGTTTAAGCTGAGTATTTTTCAGAGGAATCATTAAAGACTTAGTCTATGAATGCTGCATCCAAAAGGGGAACATTTTTTTCTCCTGCCGGGGCAGATTTGCAGGGAGGAGGCTCATTTCTGCTTTGCTGGTCTGGCAGGCAGCAGAGCTCTATTCCTCTGATCAAGAGATCACTTTCATAACCACTTTTCTGAGGACACAAATGAGTCTGCTGCAGTCACGCAACCCCTCGCCTACCAGAGCTTACTATCACAATACAGGTTCATGGAAACCTTTCAAAGAGGCACCCATCCTTCTGACCCACGCAGATGGAAGGCACACACACGTTATTGCATGGGCTTCCCCCAGATTTGTCATGGGACTACTTTATTTCACTTGGAGCAGGAAAGAAATGTAGAGCTTGGAGTTTTATCTGGATCAAGTCATGTTGCCCAAGCAGACTCAAATAAAAAGTTAAATAGCTCTACGATTCTTTTAAACTATACTGGCACCTTTTTCAAATATTTATTCGGTCCTTTCCTTTTTATTATCTGGAAGGTCCATGTCTGCCAAACATGTGCTACTGTGCATTGTGCTAATTAAGACATTTTAAATCCATGGTAAAGCGTGAAACAAACACTAGATTCAATCGACAAAAGATATGATTGCCCTGAATTAAACACTGATGACACAGAAATGAAAGATAGGAAACAGGCTTACTGTACAAAAAGTATTCTGAAGAAATGAAAACACAATGAATGCTAGCTGGAGCTTTTTTCTAAGACAGAAAAGTCTATTTTCTGCTGACATTTTAGCTGACAGCATCTCACAAATGACCAACGTATTGTCTGTTGTATGATTGTGCCTTGTAGGTGGTAGCTGGAATGGCCTTTGAGTGATGAGGAGCAGGTGGGAAATTAAAGAAAAAAAGAGTTTTTAATTTCTCTTCTTACCGTAAGTCAACTCTACCCAACGAAGGAGGGGGTTGGCCTATTTTCACAAGCAGTTAGTGTCATGAAAGCAACTGTTGTTGTTCCGTCATGAATTATTTGCACTAATTATCTGAAATAAAGTTTTCAAAAGCTGTTAAATTACTTCGGAGCCTACAATTAAAAAAATCAAGTTGGATGTATTTCTCATTGGCATTTTTTGAGGATTAGTACACATTTCATTTAAAGACTGCACAAACAGGCTTGCCCAAACCAGCTTTATAATCCAGCTTAAATAAGTAACAATAGCAATGAGGGCAGAGCACTAAGTCTGTTGAGGACTCACAGTGTGGGCTGAGATGACTTGTTTGCTTACTGCCCCACAAGTTCATTGCTATTATTAGCCACATTAGTGAGGTGAAAGCTTGTTCAGGTGTGTCTACACATGCTACAGACAGCTTTAGGGGCTCTAGAGGTGCACCAACACATTCTGAAGTGGCACTGGCTTCACCAGAAATTATATTCAGGCTTGACTTTAATGTGTATCTTCACCTAGATGGGAGGTACCCTCCTGCCTGCTCTGCAGCTTGCCATTCCTACAAAAGATGACCTCCTGGTCTAGCTCTGACATGAAACTAACAACACACCAAAATCATCCTCATCTCTGCTCTAAGTCTTGTCTACATAGAGGAGAATTAGGCTGGAAACTGGATGGGGACCTTAGCCTAGCACATTCACATCGTGGATGGGAATCAGGGCAGCAAGGCACACTCAGCCTCAGATGCCAAGCATCACCAGTCTCTCAGCTTGGACAAGCTGCTGGTGAAGGTGATGAGAGAGGTCATGAGAGAGATGTCTGTCCCATCAGGGAGGGCACTGACAGACTCCACAGTGGCCTAGGCAATAACAGTGCTGGTGCAGATGAGGCTGCAGGCATTTTTGAGGACAGGCCATCGTTTCAAAGATTTCTGAAGGTATTCTCTGAGTCTTACATTACTGATTTGCACCCGTTATGCCCGCTGCAACAACTTCCTCTGGAAATGAAAATAGTTAAGGTACATTCCTGTATAAGAAAGAGTATGACTGTGTCTGTCTTTATGAAGTGTGGCTGAACTACAAGAAGTTACTATAAAGTGAAATATTTGCATACTAATGCAAGTATTTAATTAACACAGCAATCCTTCCTTCCTAGCTGTGGAAAGAGATATGCAAGAACATTGTTGTGCTACCTTATCTTTACAAACAAATTATACTGTTCTTCTGGAGGCAGTTAGTGAAAAAAAAAATCACTGAAAACAGCAGGAATGAGTTTACATATGGGTATTTCAGGGTAAACAGCTGCTAGAGTACTGCTAGAGTACTTGCTGCTCAGTTCTTTTCTGCACAACAGTCTGGCCATAGAAATGGTACCTAAAAAGTCTTGCCTTACTCAGAATCCTTTCTATCTTTCCTATTATATGAAAATAAAATATTTGCCATACTTTTTTCAAGACCACTCAAAGACCATGTAGGCAGCTACATGGCAAAAGGCATCTAATATTATATTAGATGTCCTAAGCACTATTGGACCCATAATTCTAGAGAAAGAATTGGTCAACAATTCAGTATAATGAAATCAGGGTAAACGATGACCTGCACAATGACAGATTATGGAGAGCTCTGAAAACTCACACCTGATAGTCAAAGATCTGTACACCACATACATGTGTAGGTATAAAAGAACATGCAGACAGTAATTTGGATTAGCTGCAAAACTGCCTTTGTGTTATTTTTTGTAGTCCTTTCGTGGAGTTTATTTAATTTGAAAATTATCCAAAGAAATGTAATCCAGCTCACTTACACTCCATAACAACCCAAAATGAAATGATTTGAGATTAGTGTGCTATAAATCATTATTTAATAAATAAATTGGCTTTAAATAGCTACTAAGAGGTACTCTTTCATTAGAAATAAGTTTAAGTACTGTGAGAAATTACTGTAATTACAATCAAGCTTCAAGGACTTCTGAGTAACTCAGTTACAAAAATTAATGCAAGCAAGCTCCTAAAAAATGCTTCTACCCTCACCCTGCCCCTGCTGCCCCAATGTAGTGCATACGCCTGATGCTCAGCTGTCTCTGCAGCTTGTTTTTGTCTGGAAGTGGAGGAAAAAAGTGTTCTGCAACATAAATGATGTTCTAACTTGGCCAGGACTGCTGAAGGATAGCTGGCACTATCCAAGTAGAAGGCAGATTAAAGTGGACAGGAAACAGTGCAGCTGCAGGAATTAGTTTAATGCAAGTTGTTGTGACTGAGCCTTCCACACATGGAAGCTTCTGCAATCTGTGATAGCATGGCATGGTCTTTGCCTGACGAGCAGGATGAGAAAAGGAGATGGGCTGCCTAAATGTAGTGCCCCAGCCAAGGCAACGCAGTCAGAAGTCAATGGAGTCAGGGCAGAATGGGGCAGGCTGGGAACAGGGCAGCTGGAACATTCTTGTGCCTGATGTATTTTCCACTGCCCAGATGTTCCCCAGTTGACATGAGCTGCGAGACACTGTATGCGCCAGTCCCGGAGGGTGTTCTCACCCCCGGGAAGCACTAAAGAGGTCCAGGCCAGCCCAGCATTGAGGAGGCACAAAGGTATTTTGAAGCTCAGATCATTTTGCCTCCCACTTGGTCCCTGTGCCAAGTTCAGCTGTGGTGCGGGAACTCAGCTGTGGCGCAAGACTCATTTTGTGCATTAACCCGATGAGCTACAACACCATCTGAGATCAACACGTAGCTAACTGCTGTGAGAACAAAACTTTGCATTTCCTGACCTATTCAAAGTTTGAATCTCCCATTAATTCCACACTCCCATACTCACAGATGGTACATCCAGGGTTCAGTTTCAAAGCTCCCTGCATCAGAGTGTGTGCAAAGAAAACGAGATGTGCGGAATTGCTCATCGCTGGAAAGTTGCTCTTGCATGCAGATAAATCAGTTACAGTGCCCAAGTGACCCCCTCTTCCATGAGGATTATCTTGGCTGAAACTCTTCCACCAAAGTGATCCCTGCTATGCGGAGCTGGAAGAGCACTGGTAAGCAGAGCTGACTCATCAGCTGACTAGCCCACATCAGCCACAAAGGACAGAGAATGCTGGTGGTGGCATGAAGCATGTGGGTGGGAGCAAGCAATAAGCAATCATCTGGCAGCCTAATGCAGTAAGGAGGGCTGACAACAATTCATTATTTATTCCCCCCTCCCACCCTAAGGCTTCATCCCTCTGCTGCAGTGATTCTCATTATCTTGACGCTGTGGTAGGGCTCTGTGTCGGGGAGGGAATGAAAGGTACATCCCCTCCCTGTGGCCCATGCAATGAAAGCATCAGCAGGCTCACCACACCCAGACCACATAGGGCAAAAGGCCCTCATGTAAGAAAATGGGAAGGAGATTTGCCTCGTCCTTCTTTCACTCAAAAGGAGATGAGAACAATGTCTTACTAGCAGACAAAATAGAGCATCACTTTCCCAAAGTCTGTCTTTTGGAAAGAAGAGATGGAGAACCAATTCTGGAATGGCAGAGGGCAGAGATGAGGAAAAGCTATTTAGGGTGAAGCAAAGAATACAGGGGAAAGGAAAAATATTGTAGTACAGGTGCAAAAAGGAGGGGTGGGAAGGGCAAATACATGGACGAAACAAGAAAATCTACACACAAAAAAGATGCAAAAAAGAATACTTTCCACAGAAATTCTTAAATTTGTCAGTTCAAGGCACATGTTAGATTATTTCTGCCCCCAAGATGTTTTCATAAATTATGATTTTCACAAATGATGACTATTAGGATTGTAGGGGTCATTTGATGGCACAGTATGATTTTCATAAATTATCCAGAACAAAATATAGAGGTTTCATGACAGATTTTCAGTGACAATGATATACAACATAATACTGACACGTGGAAGAGAACTTCTATTGTACTAATGGTGAAATACTTGGGAATACAAATATAAAAGATTAATATAAAGTGACACACATGTTTTATAACTACACAGTTAACTGGTTATCAGTGTTAAAGAACGAGAAAAAGAAAGCTTAAAATATGTTGGGTTTTGATTTAGATCTGATCTTTGCTTCTTTTCAGTTCTCTCAACTTCTGTCAGATGCTTCCAACATGTAAGTAGCCAATTCATGTTGTAGGTTCAGGGGTAAATGAGAACAGTGGACACTAGTTATTATAACAAGGAACTACAGGCAGAGATTTACTTCCTGTACATGTTTTTGACTTGATAGATTCAGCCTGAAATATAACATCAGCTTGACATATTATAGACATAAAAAGGGAATGCATTGAGGAGATTTCAATGGCACTTTATACCACAGACAATGAATGTGATACGTGTTTGGCAAGACTGTTATAAGACATCAGATTTTCACAAAAGCAATTATAAGCTTCTTTGAAGGAAGTTTTAAAGTGTGTTTGCAATTTCTCTTAGTAAGCATTTAATTTAGTTAATTGATATACATTCTGCTTCCACTTCTACTCATACAGACGTCAAGGTTATAGAAAATTTGTCAGTTGCATTATCTACATGATTGCACCAAAAATTATAATCAAATTAAAACTGGATTTATAAAGGAAAATCTGCTCTGCTTCATCTAAAAAAACCCACTTAATTTCACAGTGGGGAATGTTCACATTTCTGACTAATATATTACTGCTACATTAGAGAAGAAAAGCATCTGTGTGAGTCACTTGGGATTTTCTTTCCAATAATATAAAAAAGATACTAGACCAAACATAATTACATGAAAACAAGCCCTTTAGAGTAATCCATTGAGCCAAAGCATAGGGCTAATCATACAGCAAAATGAGGCAAACTTTGCAGAAACCAGCTCCTGTCTCACGTTTTATGATTTCCAAGCATCCCATTGTAAAGACAGGTGTCTTGCACAGAATCATCCATATCAATTATGTAATAACTCATAAACTCTTGGTTTGACTCAATCATTGATGTATTTATTTACTTTCATGCTTCTACAGACCTCCCAGTTACCTGTTTCTCTGCTTGTAGCTAAGCAGATCTTTGTGCAGGAGGAATTGGTGTGTGACCTGGGCATGATTTCATGCAGTGCGTTTCAATCAAAGGAAGATGTGAAAAAAAAGAACAATGGATGTAGGAGAAAGAGTCAATAAAAGAGAGGGTAGATAAGAATGAAAACTTCATAGGCAAGATTTATTACAATTACATAACCTTAATGGAGACAAAATAGGTGTGGAGAAGCCCATAGAGTGCCAGAGCAAGTTGCTCCAAACTGGCAAGAAAAATAGATGATCAGCTATGATTTGTGTTGAGCTCAAACACTTGTGACATCAGGAAGGCTTGAGATACAGAGGTTACATAATGTGAAGGACACAAGCTTCACACAACAGTCTTTGCATCATGTTCAAAAAGGAAGTTAAGAGTCCAGAGGTGGTGGAGGGGGACAAGATGACACCAGGATAGAGAGGCAAGACAGAGAGTGCAGTTTGGCTTTGGCTGGTACTTGGGGAGGTGCCAGATGCCCAGGGCTGGGGCTGTCCCTAGTGCCCCCAGCTGCCTGGCTTCTGGCTGTGGTGCTATCATGGGCCCCATTTGAGAGGCCCTGTCAGACACCGTGGGAATCCTCCATCCCTTAGAGGGCAGCCAGCTCTCAGTAGCACCCTGACAGGTGCTTCTCACAGGGAGCACTGCAGCAACAGTGATGTTGGCAAACAAAAATTACAGTAGTTTAGGAGAAAGCAAAGGAGTCTCCACTCTTGTCCTAGGGTAGCATTCAGACAGATATCCCAAACTGGTTTGAAAGATATGTAACAAGAGAGACTGAAAGGCATGTACTGAAGAGCCTTTAGTCTTCTTCAAGATTGAGAAGACTGTTCAGAACATGGAAAAACAATTATTAATGTGATCTTCCTAAAACCTTACTCTTCTGTGCCAAAACTGAGCAGTCAGGCTGCTACTCGAAGATGCTACCATTGAGCACATAAGAGTTTCTAGGCACTGTCACAAATTTTCTGACACAATAGCTGGGTTAACCAGTGCTGCCTACCTGAAGTCTAACAAGGTGTTTTGTTTATTGCTAGCATTTCTTTTAGATTTCATTTGCTTATTTAAAGCACATTTTAAACTTCTTTAAAATTCACTTAAAACTGTCAGCCTCATTCAACGTTTCTCTGTCCATCTAAGAAGTGGAGAGTGATAGAGCAGCTTTGGTGGGCACCTGGTCCCCAGCCAGGGCCAAACATCCACAGCAGCTATGACAATATTGTCACGTGGTTCTCACCCATCTTCATCCATGCTGCTGTCTGGTAAATGGTCTGAAGACAGCTTGCTGGGTTTTGCCTGGTGACATGAGAACTGATAAGGAATGATAAAGTAGGGAGGAACTATAGGCACTGAAACACATTCTGGCTTGGTCTCAGCCTGCTTTGCATCTGTGCATCTCTGTGGGCCACAAGTGTCATCCAGCGGTCTGCTTTGGCTGATACAATTGCACAGACACAGAAGAATAGTGTTAAATAATCTGGCAAGCACCAGAGAGGTATGTCTGCACTGGGCATGATGGAATATAGTGCAGAGATCTTTGAGCTGGCTCTAAGGGTGTTGGTACAGGGTCTTGTGCTGCTACATGGAGATAGCACAAGCTTGAAAAAAGTGGGGTTCTATTGGGACAGCAAGGCACATACTTTAGGAAGCTGTGCCTCTCAGAAGGACCAGGTTTGGGCTTATCCCCAGACTGACATAGCCACTCTGCTTCTTGACACAAGACCTGGTCTAATACCCACATTTTTTCAGAGTTCTCTGCAAAGCTTTACCATGTGCTGTAAACCAAAAGTGAGGTAGTAGTAAAGGGAGAAGATAAACTGGGGGGACAGTCTCCCACACTGTTTTGTAGCCTAAAACCATTTGTCCTGTTTGTCTTCAAAGACCTACACAATTCTATTACGCCAAGCTAAATTCCTTGTTATTTTGAATGAGGCATTGTCTTTCCTTTAAAATGCATCTGTGTTTAAAATAAGAAACAAAGTAAATCATTCTCTTGACAGTAAAGAAACACATTTCCTCTCAGAGATGGTAATCTTTCATGAAGCTGAGAACAAGTGTAAACCAAGCCAAAGTTCATGCCTGAGGGAAGTCTACCCTACCTCCCACCCACTGCAGCAGCAATAGAGACAAAATTGTTCTACTATCTTCTACGCTCACTGTGATTCCAGACCTTCTGGAGTAGAAATGCCACCTTTCCTACGATGTCCATATCAAAGGACATCTTGGCTTATAGTGCAACTAAACTCATCAAAACACAACTTAATAAAATGAGGTCAGTGTAAGCCTATTCGCTGTACCTATGATAATACAATCTGATCCAGGCTGGACTATGAGGGTATTCCAATAGCTGGTGCCAAGCTGGGCCTAGAAGGTTCTTAGCTGCAGAAGGAGGAGTGAGCAAACACAATGCACAAGAAAAATGAGCATGACTGGTGTGTATCAGCCTACTGAACTAGATGAACACATCTTTTCTTTGCCATGTGCTTACATTTATTTACATCATTGCTACACGAGATGCACATGACCTAGCCAAAGGCAACTGAGCATAAAAGCCTACCAAATCAGAGTGGTTCAAAGAAAGATCAAAACCTGCACTTAATGGGTCAAAGTATTTTGGAGCCTTCCACTAGTGCACTGGACCAACACAGCAGCTGAGGTTTGTGGGAGCACCTTAAAGCCAGTCCTTGTGTGTGTGTGTGCGCGCGCGTGCCCATGTTGTTTGGTTCTGCATGTACCTCTACTATTGCTAGAAACAGTGGAACTCTTCCAGTGTCAAACATCCTCAAGAGAAATCTAACAGTCGTAGATTTCCCACACATCTCGTGTCATTTCCAGCTCCCTGATTTTCTAATCAATCTTGCTAGCATCCGGTAAAACAGTGAGGCCTACAAGGGTGTTCATATGAGTGACACCCAGCAATGGCAGAGATACAGATCCAGAATCACAGGAGGAAATTCTACTCAAAGAATTGTAATAAGGGTGTTATTTCCCCAAGACAGCACAAACTCTAGAGTCCAGTCCTTAGGAATTGTACTTTGTATACAGCATAGAATCAAAGAATGCCTTAGGTTGGAATGGATCTCAGAGATTATCTAGTTTCATCCCTCCTGCCATTGGCAGGGACATCTTCCACTAGACCAGGTTGTCCAGAGCCCTATCCAAATATCAACCTAACCATGTCTCTAAGCTCCAGATCTACACCACTTCTAAACATGTTCAAAGATAGTGATTCAACCACTACCTGGGCAGTCTGTTCCAAGGTCTGATGACCGCATAAATTAAGAAGGTTTTCCTAATGTCTAACCTAACCCTCCCTGACGCAACTTGAGGCCATTTCTTCTTGCTCTATCACTTGTTACCTGTGAGAATAACAGCCACCTTTCTACACTGTCCTTTCAGGTACTTGTAGGTAGTAGAAAGGTCTCCCCTTAGCCTCATCTTCTTCAGACTAAATAGCCCCTTGTATGTGTTAAAAAAGAAAAGTCCTTATTTGTCTTCCAAGAAAAAAATCATTCAGGCATGTAGTTTCATAGGACAGGGCTAGAAGAGCTCCAGATCAGTACAGTAAGTCTTTAAAAAATCTGTAAGTGACTTGTTGAACAGAGAACCACAAATGAAATCCTAGATTTCTTACTCAAAGCAGAGTTTGCATCACAAACTTGAGGCTTGAGGATAATCTAACAGCCTCTCATTATTTCGGTAATGGAAATCAATACTTAGACTGTACCACAAAAAGATTAGTGGAGATGTAGAGATGGAGTCAAGAAGGTACAATTCCATGATTAGACATTTTATCCAGTTCTCAATACAGCCTCTCTACAGTCTTTGCTTGCATTTTAGATAACACTATTTTACATTTTCTCTATCTCTTCTAAATGAATCCAGTACAAAGGACCCAGAGAGAGTCCAGTAAAAGAGCACGAAGATGATGAACGACTGGAGCTTCTCTCCTATGAAGAACGGGTGAGAGAGCTGGGACTGTTCAACCTAGAGAAGAAGTTCAATCCTCAAAGGGAGTGTTCAAATACCTGAAGGGAGGGTGTAAGGAAAACATAGCCAGGCTCTTTTCAGAGTTGTCTAATGATGGGATCAAAGGCAATGTGCACAAACTGAAATACATCAGGAACTTTTCCCACTATGAGGATGACTGAGCACTGGCACAGGTTGCCCAGGGATTTTGTAGAGTCTCCATCCTTGGAGATATTCAAAAGCTGTCTGGACATTGTCCTGGGGAACTGACTCTTGGTGGCCCTGCTTGAGCAGCAGTGGTTGGACCAGATAACCTCCAGAGGTCCCTTCCCATTTCAACCATTCTGTGTTTCTGTGATTCACTAAGACTATGCATTTACATTTAAGGGAAAGCTTCAGGCTACTGGAACCAGCTAACAAATTAAAGACGACATGTTCCCATGGAAATGTATCCTTGGGTAGGCCATAATTGTTACAATAAACTCAAACGTATGAGCTGACATTCAAAATCAGTTAAATCTTTTTGTGGAAAATTTTCCTTGCTTATGTAAAGCAAAATGTAAAAAAAAAAAAATACCAAAATTGCAGATAAAGACTTTAGCTGAGAGATTTTGAAAACAAAACTCTGTGAAAGCAGAAATGTCAGGGTGAGACAGTGAGGGCAAAAGATATGCCT
Source organism: Rhinopomastus cyanomelas (assembly GCA_013400115.1). NCBI lineage: Eukaryota > Metazoa > Chordata > Aves > Bucerotiformes > Rhinopomastidae > Rhinopomastus > Rhinopomastus cyanomelas. The sequence continues at coordinate 681,772 of VXBP01006396.1, read as the reverse complement.
GAGAACCCCAGTACATGCACTTCAGTGGGATCCTGAATCTTCGGACCAGGAGCTTTCAAATAGGCTTTTTTTAAATCCAGCCTATTTGAATTGATTTAAAGGTAATAAAAAAGAAGCAGAAATCAACAGATCTGTCAAGGATATGCTGCCACGTTACACTAAATTATTTCCATTCTACAACTGGGCATGTAGGTGGAAGACATAGTGTTTCAGGAGACAGTTTAGCGGTTAGGGATTGTAGGGTGGATGGTTGGACCTGATGATTTTTAAGGTCTTTTCCAACCTTGAGGATTTTATGTTTCTAAGAACAGATATTACAAGTCTTCATAATTTTTAAAGGGCTATTTCTACTGTCTCAAAATGTTTTAAGGGGTAAAGTGAAAAATCTTGTTGGAAAGGGGGTCCAAGCTTACTTAAGAAATATAATCTGAGAAAATTTACTAGTCACTTGCGGTCAAATCAAAGGATGCATTGCACATATCCTAGATTAACACTGAAAAAGGACAAAACCAGAGCAAAAAAATTATTACAGAAACATATCCCTTGAGAAAAAAAATCAACAAAGGAGCAGGACAGGGATGACTTGTCTAAAGAAGAAAAGACTGAGGGAAATGGCTGGTAAAAGCTGTGGTGCCATGAGAAAAGAAGCCAGGAGAGAAAGATAGCTTAAACTGCATAAGGAGAGCTCCAGCTTGGGTGTTAGATAATGCCAAGGAAAGTATAGAATAACTCAAGTTTCAGATTTATAAAAACATTAGTCGAATGATGCTCAGGTTTAGGCATATCTGATTTTTTACGGAGGAAAGTCCATTAGAGGCCTGTTTCTTAAAATCTTAAATTCTGTGTGGAAGCAGAGAAACTAACATCAAATTTCCCAGACTCCACTGTAATCCAGTTTAAAATCTATATGTAACTGAAGTCTGAGCGTTGTCAAACAACATGTCTCTGTGCTTGACTGTTGCTGATCTTGGAAAGGTCTGTATTACTATTTAAATACAAAATTTACAGAAACTTTAAATTTAATTATTCCCAGTTAATTTACAACTCTACATTCCATATTTACTCATCCATAAATCTATCAGATTTCCAGCTTTCAAAATGAAATGAAGTAAGTAGATACTGAAGGCACTGATGTCTGAAATAAACAGAAAGTTCAAACAGCACAGGAAGGGAGATTTTTGTTGGGATGACACTGGTTTTGTGTGTGCATGCATGTGTGTATAAACACAAAACATACATTTGTGCATGCATAAAACATCCAGATGGGAAAAAGAACAAGTTATTGAATTGAAGTACCTTTCATATAAATGATGTAGTGGAGGATTTAAAATGCCCCCACTTCTTGAATAATCAAAAAACTGATTCATATTGAGGTCTCTACAATGAGAATGAAGACTGTACTCCACACCATCAGTTACCATTTATTATGATTGCTTATAGCTAAAAGGATTGATATTGATAAAAGGTGTGTTGAAGGGAAGTTTGAGTGGTCTACTGATGCAGGGTGAGTTATACTAAAAACTGAAGTTTCAGAAGTTATAAGCTGTGATTATAACTGTGCTGATCTATCTAAACTCTGAGAAGTATTTTCCTTACAGGTGCTGGGAAGCATAAGTCCGCTGTCTCTCAGAACGGACTGTAGAGTATCAAAGAACAAGGTGCTATTCTTTTTTACATTTATTTGTGAAACAAATACCTACACCAGAAGGGAACTATTAATCAACAAAAGGGAGTCAGTTTTGAAGTGGAGCAAGACCACCATTTTTCCGCCAGTGGAAAAACTGAGAAATAAGAGGTCCTAAAGGATGTATTGTCAGGAGTGTTAAAGGAAGACAAGCTACAATTAACCAAGATGGAATATGGCCAAGAAAGAATCACAACAAGCTCAAGTGGTTACCACACTAAGTACCACTCCACTCCCACAGGACCCCACCCAAGCCAAACTTTTGTTGGACCCAAATGACCGGCAGAGCTTCCTGTAGCAGTTGGTGTCTCTCAGTCTAAGTGCTGGTTCAGATCCGCACTGCCTTACGCAAGAGATCTGCTGAGATTGGAAGGTTATTGCTGCAAGCCCTTTTGAAGTGCTTATCAGGAAAATGCAAAATGACTAAATGCATACAGCTGGGGGGATTGGGGCTATTAATAGAGCCCCTGCCAACTGGTAACAGACATAGGAACACTGTGAACCAAGCAGACAGAAGAATTATTTATGAAGCCAAAGGAGAACATTTCTATGAATTAGAGAGGAAATCCACCACAGTGACTTAAAGTCAATAGCCAAAAAAATCTGTCCCGACAACCAGACTTAAATTTTAGACCTTTGCCTAAACAATATTAAGATGAACTGGCCATATGCTTCAAGGTCCAACATGTAATGGTCACCAAAGACAGAATAAATGACTGATGTATAGTCTTCGTCCCCTACTATCTAATTCTCTGCTAAATGATTTTCATACTTGAAATCAATATATTGAGGTCACCCCACGGCCACTAATTGGCTATCGATCTGTATAAATGCCGTATTCGTCACACACACTGAGGATTGTAGAGAAGCTGCTGAAAGGACACCTAGTGGTAAGCGAATGAGCGCGTCTAGAAACAGCCGGTACTGTTGAAGGTGTGTCATTGTCCTTGTCGCGGCGATTAATGAACTACTACAGGCTGAATCTGCAGTTACATCTATGAACTTATGTGTCAGGTTGCCCTACCCATGGTGTTTTAAAAACGGCAAACGGCATTCTTACAAGTGTTTTTTACAAACGTGGAACTGACGTTGAACTTCTTTAAAACTCACAGAACAAGTTACACGTGCCTGCGTGTCACAGATTACAAAGCTGAACGTCCAGAATCTCCATCGCATCAACTTTAGGAATATCAGATAGTGGAACAGAACTCATTACAGATATGTTCTCCTTGATCTTCAAGCCAAATTTAATTCCTTTGGTCCTCCATTGTGCCACTCTAAAACACCCCAAGTAATTCCTTCCCTTTTTTCTTTCTCTCTTCTATAGACAAACAACTGAAGCAAAGAAATTGTACACACTCGAGCTAATTTTACCGTTTTATTTCTCCCCATCCAACTTCATAGTAACTTCTTGCCTGTGTTATTGCAAACCCCTTAAAATGTACTAATGCCCTTGAGACCAGGAGATGACCACAACAGAAAGCTGTACTGCAGATGGAGTCATGCCCATCTCATGCAGAGAGGGATTACAACCTTCCTGTGTAGTGACACGCTGCCTCTGGGCAAACAGACCCAAATCCACACTTGGTTTCTTGTTTATGTCAACATATCGCATTACACAGCACAGAACAATTTGCTGACCACCATCCCTCTTCAATTATTTTCTTTATGTTTTATTTTCCAGGATTCTCTTTCCTATTAAACACCAGTTCCTTCGGATTAATTTGCCCTGAGTGAATTAGTATGGATTTGCTAGGTCATTTTTTCCAGATTTTTTTATCCAATTTTATAACATCTCTGTGTGTCACTGGTCTGTTCTCTGTCCTCACAGTGTTTGTAGCAGCTCTCAATTTAGCACTGTCCTTTGATTTAAAAAGCCACAAACAAACTATTTCTGCTCTTCTATCCTCTTTCATCACAACAAATATTGAACCACTGGCATGGATAAGTTTCATTTGCTTTTTAGGTGACTACCTACCAAAGATTTTCTTTAAAGAAAATCTGATTCTGCCTTATTTCTCCACAAATACAAGGAAACTGGTAATGATGTCCACCAAGGAAGCTGCAGCTCCTGCTCTTACCCAACCATTAGCACCCATTCCTCACCCAGCTCTGTTTCCATGGCTCACCTCTCCTTTCTCTTCAAACTTTTGAAGCTCCAGCCTGCTCCCTTGTCTTAAAATGGCATGTAGTTTCCTTCCTTTACTATAAACAATGCTTTCTGTAACCTTAGATCCATGATGTAAACATTTAAAAATAAGAATGAAGGGAACACAAACTATGCGTTCAATTAGGTAGTTTGGGGATTAAATTAAATGAAATGTCTCAAAAAATGGAACATTTCAGTGTAACGTAGCCTGGCTTTACTTATTTTCTTTCTATCCCATCCCTTTAAAAAAAGAAGAAAGAGACAATGGATCTTAAAAACTCCAGCAGAAGAGTAGTAAAAGAAGCTGAAGGCAGCTTATTGTTTGTGAATCGAAGAGAAACTGAAGATCAGAGGAAGGAGTTGTAACACTCAGGTGTGAGTTCAAAGAGACAGCGTCAATTTGTTAACTACTGGATGCTAGAGGCCAGTCAACCAGCTGCCACAGTTGACAGAGGAGCTCCTGCTATCAGTAACACCACCATCTGTAATCTGAGTCAGCTTGTAAAATGCCCTGCAGTCTGCCAAAGCCTCTTCAAACTGGCATTTCTTTTATATTAAAATATATTTAAAAGCAGAAACTGAACAACAGATACTATTCTGGACTTCAGGAGGGCCAACTTTGGCCTTCTCAAGCAATTGCTAGGGGACATCCCGTGGGACAGGGTACTGGCGGGTAAGGGAGCTCAGGATAGCTGGTCAACATTCAAAGACTGCTTTCTAGAAGCACAAGAAATGAGTATCCCAACAAGGAATAAGTCGAGGAAGGGGGCCAAAAGACCCGTGTGGTTAACCAGGGAACTACTAGGCAAACTGAAGAGGAAGAAGCAAGCCTATAAGTCATGGAAGGAGGGGGTGGCCACTTGGGGTGATTACAAGGCTCTGGTGAGGGAATGTAGGGATGCAACTAGAAAAGCCAAGGCCTCCTTGGAATTCAACCTTGCAAGAGAGGTCAAAGGCAACAAAAAAAGCTTCTTCAAATATATAGCAAGTAAAAGTAAAACTAGAGGCAGCGTAGGCCCCCTGCAGAATGAGGTGGGTACCCTGGA
>VXBP01006396.1:649814-676227 GCA_013400115.1 Rhinopomastus cyanomelas | reverse complement strand
TGTGGAGCTGCTGGAGAGAGTTCAGCGTAGGGCAACAAAGATGATAAGAGAGATGGAGCACCTCCCTTATGAGGAGAGGTTGAGGGAGCTGGGTCTCTTTAGCTTGGAGAAGAGGAGACTGAGGGGTGACCTCATTAATGTCTACAAATATGTGAGGGGTGGGTGTCAGGAGGATGGCACTGGGCTGTTCTCGGTGTCATGTAGTGATAGGACAAGGGGCAATGGTTGTAAGCTGGAACATAGGAGGTTCCACATCAACCTGAGAAGGAACTTTTTCACGGTGAGAGTGACAGAGCACTGGAACAGGCTGCCCAGGGGGGTTGTAGAGTCTCCTTCTCTGGAGATGTTCAAGACCCGACTGGACGGGTTCCTGTGTGACTTGGTTTAGGTGATCCTGCTGTTGCAGGCGGATTGGACTAGATGATCTTTCGAGGTCCCTTCCGATCCGTAATGATTCTATGATTCTATGATTCTGGGCTCAAAAGCAAAAAATATAGGGCTGCCTTGTATACACTGTGCATAATAAGGAATAGTAAAAGGAAAGGGTAGTAAGGAGTAGTAAAGGAAAAGTAATATCCACAATAAAATACTTATCTGTGCAGCCCACCTGTAAGTTTTGGTCAATTACACTCCTGGGTTTGTTTTTCTTTTTTTTTAAACAAATCTAGAGGAGATTTTCATTAATTCCCTCACCCACATTTTGCTGTTGTTAACTCTTCAGCAACAGAAGAAACCACAACTGTCTGCAAATTTGGAAGAACTCTTATTATGTACATCTGAACATGCACATTTGGCTTTCATTGTGCATTAAACCAGACAAGCTATGAAAACAAAGCATAGGCTAGTACAGCTCTAGTCAACACTTTCAAGTTTGGATCTCACTTATCCTGATAGAAAGGAATCTTTTTGGCCTTTCAAGCAAGGCCATCTCCCCTTGGCATACAGGAAACACTGCTGAGGAAGGGTGGGCGCTGTCCCAGGGTTTGACGAGAAACACACGAACAGCATAGGAGAAAATGCATAAAATTTCCAGCACAACACCCACTGCACACGAGAAGTTCAGTAATAGACTTTTTTCCCCTTCCTTTATCAATATAACACTGCTTTCTAATTTTACTCAGGTTTAGTACAAATCAGCAATAAATTAGACTATTAGAGGGAGGATTTTAATGGGATATTGATACCTTAAATAGACCTACCTTGAAAGAAACTTTTGACCCGGAGATAGCTGACACTAAGGCGCAAGACGGAAAGTTTGTCCAGCTTTGATATGATGTCGGGTGGAAAAGGTAGGAGGCTGGCCAGGTGGTCCAGTTCTGCATTCAGACGATCCCTGTGTCTCTTTGAAGGATTAGATTTTTCATTCCCAACTGCAGGCCTTCTGTGGTGGAGAACACATTTTTGATTACCTGTTTTACCTCTAGATAGTACAACCAGAGAATGAGATGCTGACTGCAATTAGCAGATAAGAGGAGCTAACTGCAGTGATGACCTAACTGCAGTGAAAGTCTTTAAAGTTGCTGTCCCCTGCCAAGAAAAGTTTTACCACTCTGCAATTGCTGTAGTGCAAGATGTGGGTATTGGCCTCTCCTTTCATGTCTGTCCAGTGAAAAGCAGGCGAAGAGCCCTCTTACTCAGGACCCTCTCACCTTAGGGGAATGGGTACTGTCTTCATGTTCTACTCAATACCAGGAAAAACAATATCTCATCTATGTTGTACAAATGAGGGTCAGAATAGCAGAGGAAAATTACCGTGACTAATGCATGAACCCATTCAATACCCACTGTACTCATTCAAAGCATCTTAATTTCCTCCATTGAATGACTCACAGTTAACCTGTAGGTCAGGAGATAATTAAGAAAGAGGCTGTCTTTAAACATGACATTTAAAAGTATGTGAAGCAAAGTTATGAGATGTTCAAAGATATGATTTTGGTTTCTCTCCTAAGAACACTGATATTCCTCTCAAATCATACATAGTAATATTACTTCATATTTCTAAGCCACACATTCCTAGTCTATCCCCATTTCATGTCCCATTCATACAACGGGCAGGACTAGGTACCTCAGAAAAGCAATAGTGAAAATGCATTTAGATGAAACACATGACTAACGAAGAAGTGCCATTTTGGGATGTCCACAGAACATGCAATATGCTGTTCTCAAGAGAGAGAAAAGGAAAAGCTGGTGCATCTCCACATCATCATGGAAACCCCATTTCCAGCATGACAGTCAAGGTTGATCAATACTGAAGCACAGACATGTCAATTAAACAAGAATGCCTCAGTGATAAGTTTGAGAAAGTGTATCTTCAGCAGACAGGCATTGCTGGGCCCTGCATGCGCAAGAAAAGAAAGTCATCGGTAGTCAGTGTGGATTCACCAAGGGGACATCATGCTTGACCAATCTGATAAGCCACTTATGATGGCATGTTTGGATGGACAGATGAAGGGAGAGAGGTGGATGGCATCTACCTCGACTTCAGCAAGGCTTTTGATACTGTGTCCCATAACATTCTGACAGGCAGGCTTAGGAACTGTGGGTTTAATGAGTGGACAGTGAGGTGGCTTGAGAACTGGCTGAACGGCAGAGCTCAAAGAGTTGTGATTGCTGGTATAGTCTAGTTGGAGGTCTGTAGCTAGTGGTGCTACTCAGGGGTCAGTAAGGGGGAAAGTCCTGTTCAACATATTCATTAATGATATGGATAAAGGGAGAGAGTGTACCCTCAGAAAATTTGTGAACTAATAAAACTAATAAATAAATAGTATAAAATAAATAATATTAAACATACAATAAGAGTATCATATAATAACATAACATTTATTTAATTTAGAAGATAAATAAATAGAATTAAACTAAGTATTTGTAGCAGTTTACTACTACATTTCCATGCTCTACACATTTAATATATTTTTCAATCATAATTTTAGTTTTGAGCATCAGTATTTTACGAAGTGGTTAAAGGCTTAAATTACAACACTTGCATGTTCTCCTCTTATAAGTGCAGTATTAATTTGTCATTGTAACTATGATTTTTAAAAAACAGCATTGTGCTTAGGAATAGTAAAATGCTTTGTAGATGCATGTGATCGCTGATGATTGTAAACCTCTTAAAATATATTAGATATGAAAAATTCATTACTACTTTTGAGAGCCTCACATAATTTTAGCAGAATACCATTGATGGACAGAATGAATGGAAAAACGTTTGGTAGGTGTCAGTGAAAATACCTGTTTTGTGATTTTTCATTGAAAATGAAATGAGTTGCTTTTACACTGGGGAAATTTTGTTGATTAGGATCAATAAATCACTTTCCACTATAAGAGAGAACACACATACAGCAAGTAATAGTCTCAACAAAGAAGGAATATTCACTTCTTCTTATTTTTCCAGAGTTAACTATGTTTTAAAGAAAATTTTGCACTAAACCCTGAAACTCAGCCATCTTCACTATGACACCAGAAGGATGTCTGACCTGTGGAGAACAGCAATTATGTGGGAATGCAGCCCACAGTTGAGCTAAAGAACATAAGCTTTTACTAATTGCTCTTTACATCTGACACACCAGCTGAAGCAAGGAAGCAATTTAGGACAGAATAAAGTTAATTCCAGTTCACAAAATTAGACTGATGAGTTCAAGGGGTAGAAATTCTCAAGACTAGCACAGAATGGAATGGAAATTGAAATTATTTACCACATAAAATAGTGACTGGTCTGTGCCCGAGTAACTCAAATTGCCAAGGTTTGATGCAATTCTGTGGACTGCATTTGTACTGAGCTTAAAGACAGTTTTCTGAAGGTTGGGGGGAACAGTGTAAAAAGACTACAGGAGAAAACTCAAGCCTGAGTCTTCCTGAAAACTCAAGGAAATGATTCAGTAAGGTAGCAAATCCAAACAATCAGGGGTTTGATGTATTTTAGCTGCCAAGTGGATGCAATTTAAAACAATGCAAGTTCCACGGAAAGCCTAGCCTAGCTATCCATAAACAGAAAAAAGCAAGCAGGAAAGTTCTTCAATGACCTGTTTTGAGGCAATTAGAAATTAAAGCACTTACTTTGAGGTGAAAGTAGACGGTATCTATTACGTTTCTGTTAAACCAGGGATCCCTAAACCATGCAAATCGGTCTGACAAGAGCCACAGCATTCACTCCATGACACGGCTTTTACTCTGCTTTTCACGTAACACTACTACCATGAAGCAGCACATGCAATTTAACCAACAAAGCTGGCATTTCCCTCCTACTTTGCTAATGTGTTCAAATTCTGCTCTGCAGCAACAAGTACTTGCACAAGCCCCACATCACCAGTCCCTGCTCGGTAGGAACTGAGTGTGGAAGCTGGTGCAGAAAGCATTTTCTGTTTTGGTGGTACATAAGGCGTTGAGCCATTTGTGCTTCAATGATTCAGTGTGCCCATGACACACAGACCGCCACTAGTGTAAACCAGTTTGGTGAGCTTGCCGAGGAATTTCCTGCAGCTCTGTCTGCTCTTCAGTATCCTCTGAGGGAGCCCTACCCTGGTAATGAAAAGTTCACTCTAATTTTTTTATGTACGCTGAAATGCTACACCAGCTGATGATTTAAACTGAGAAAAATCAAATCATTTACTGTGATGGCAAGCTTTCAGTAAGACGAGAAAGGGAAGACAGAAACCATGAGATGCAAAAGATAAGCAGAGTAACAGCAGGATGGTTATCATCCACGTACTGATCAGCACCCACAACCACTGAGTCCTGCCTGAGCATTGCCTATGTATGCCGGGAGAACCGAGCCCCAGTTCTGCCACCACCTATGGGGGAAAAGGAGCAACTGAGAGAAAGCCGTGTGAAGGAAAAGGGGCTCTTTGCAACCTTCTGCCTCTTCTGAGTCTTCACAGTAAGGAAAGGCAAAAGCAGAACTAATGGTGAAGAAGGTATCATCCTGGCAGAGCAGATGAGGGGTGGGATGGTGTGATACCAAGTAAGAGGAAGGATGATGCCACAGAGGGCCTTAAAATGAGAACTAGGAAGCAGGAGAGAGCTGCACCTCTGAGGTCTCTGTTTATCCTGGCACTAGTCTGGTTCTGGCTGAAGTGGGCAGTTTGGAGCAGTTACAGACACACTTGGGGCTAGGGCAGCTGCAGCCTGCCTTTAAAGAGCTGTAAAACATTACAAGAAATGTTTTGTGGAGGGAGAGAGTTTTACAAGATGCCATAGTTTGAGATGAAGGAGTGGCTGAAGTTCTCAAATGGTAACTGTCCTGAAGTGTTGCCCTAGCATTTCTAGTACAAGTATTAATTTCAGCACAGTGATTTTAGTCTGAGGTTAAAAAAAAAAGATCTCTTTGGTTTTCACATACTTGAATTACCAATAAAATGTTAGATTTCCACAGGAAACAAACACTTGGTAGAAAATATTTCCTTTAGTCAAAAATCTGGTTCTCTGGCTCAAAAGCATATCTGATGGAAATTTTTCAGTCAGTCTGAGCTCCAGGTGTTTGAACTGGTTCCATAAAAGCCAAAATTCTTTAGCACAGACCACATTTAACGGGGCTTGTTTGGAAGCTGTCTGGGGCAAAAGGACAACAGTAGTCTTTTACTATAACAATAGGTTGTACGTATAAAAGTAGAGCTTGTACCTGAGGTACTGTCTGAAGAACAGCAGCCTAGTGAAGACAGTCTCTCCTCGTTCAGTGTAGAGAAGACTGAAACATATTAGGTCCTCTCAGTAAAACAAGTTTTCCCACACACTCTTCCAGTCTAGTGGGTCTGTGCATCTCTACTCTGCGATCATCTCAGAAAATAATTTTTGTGCCTGAAAAACATTCTCTGACCCTCTGAATGAAAAGCCAGCTGCAGGATCACCACCTGGCTTGACAGCCTGATCACAAGAAGCTGATAGAAAGGCAGAGAGCTGGCTTCCTATGATGCTCTGTTCTGCAAAGGGGAAACCTGCTTCAAAAGGACTAATCCATTAATCCCTACAGAAATCCAGGTACCCTGCTCCATCTGGCATCTGATCTCACTTACTCCTTCATCAAGAGATTAATCATTATTAGGACTGGCCAGATAATTCCCACCATTTTTTCTTTCCTGTGAACAAATACCTCTCCCAGAACAGGTGGCAGCATCTACCACAATTCAGTAAAAGGGTATGTCTGCCCTTCTAAATTCAATAAAAATTGTGTGAGGGAGCATAATAATAAGGATACTCTGGAGTTCTAAAATGTAAGGCCTGAGAGACAGAGAATGTGAAAGAAGCGCTGTCAGCAAGTCTGTCTTGGTCATTCAGAGCCTCTTTAGATCTTCCCCTTTAGGAAGTCCTTAAGTGAAGGAATGTGCATGAGAAAGGCTTGCCAGAGATCAAGCTCACAAACAGATAAGGTTTGAGGAAGAAACCAGAGTTGCTAGGAACTGAAAAGTCATCCTCAGCAAGTGGATGCAACCAAAGCAACCACAAACAGTAGAGCATCTCCAGTGAGGGAGCGCAACAGTCTAACAATCCAAAGCATATGATTCTCTTTGTTTTAACCAAAATCAGTTTTCTTGATCCAAACTGTGTATGTCCTGGCTCAGGTATCTGCACTACAGTCTCATAGTAAAGCTATTTTCAAGGCAGCATTACTGGTGGTGTTTCATGAGGTAAAAACTTGGCTCCATACAATTCAGTGAGAATTTGCCTTTAAGTCAGAATTTCATAAAAGGTTGCCAAGGACATCTACATCCTCTGTTAGCAAGTGGTTTTCTTAGGTGTTGCATTTATCTAGAAGTCATCTTTAAGAGAAGCTTTATAGCTAGTACATTCACAGAATCACAGAATTATTGAGGCTGGAAAAGACCTCTAAGGTCATCAAGGCCCAGCCTATGACCTAACATCACCATAACCTAGACCATGGCCCTAAGTGCCACATCCAATCTTTTCTTGAAGACCTCCAGGGAAACCACCACCTCCACTTCCCTGGGCAGTCCATTTCAGTGTCTGATCACCCTTTCCATGAGGAAGTGCTTCCTAACATCCAGTCTAAACCTCCCCTGGTGCAGCTTCAGGCCCTGCCCTCTCATCCTACCACTGGTTGCCTGGAAGAAGAGCCCGACCCCCACCTGTCTACAACTTTCCTTCAGGCAGTTATAGAGAGTGATAAGGTCCCCTCTCAGTGTCCTCTTCTCCAGACTAAACAACCCCAGCTCTCTCACCCTCTCCTCATCAGACTTTCCCTCCAGCCCCTTCACCAGCCTCGTTGCTCTCCTCTGGACCCACTCCAGCACCTCAATCTCTTTCTTGAAGAGAGGGGCCCAGAACTGCCTTCACGGTGAGGCCTCACCAGTGCCCAGTACAGGGGGAGAATTACATCCCTAGTCCTGCTGGCCACACTATTCCTGATACAAGCCAAGATACCATTGGCCTTTTGGGACACCTGAGCACACTGCTGGCTCATTTTCAACTGGTTGTCAACCAGTACTCCCAGGCCCCTCTCTGCTAGGCCGCTTTCCAGCCACTCTTCCCCCAGTCTGTAGTGCTCTACGGCATTATTGTGGCCAAAGGGCAGGACCCTGCACTTCAAAGACAACGCTTAATGTTTGTCAAAGCAACTACAACCCTCCTTCTTTTCTCACAAATGCTATGATTCACCCACAGTTCTGCACAGAGGTAGTTTCACGTGCTGGAGCAGCTCCATACCTCACGCAGTTATCAAGTTGAATCTCCACATCCATACTTGAACAGGAGTGCAAAAATGTTAAATTCATTCTGGATTTAATGCTCAGGTTTCTCAGGAAGAATAATTTTCTTATGTCATTACCTTCATCTATTGAAATGACACCTATTATATGTTTTACACTAAAAGAAACACTTCTTTTAAATGGGAAAGAGTGGTTCATGTGCCAATACTCTGCAAAATCCAAACAAAAGCCAAGTAGATTTCACTCAAACATTCAGAGAAACTCCCCTTTGAATTTAGACCAATATATACAATTTTAAGCCAAGTGCGTTATTTCTAGAAGTTCTGAACAACTGAAAATAAGGAAATTCATTGTAGTTACTTTCTCATCCTTAAATAGTCTGTGAAGGCCACCAGTGCTAGGTCATAACTTTAACACAGTCAAAATGTGTGCTTCACAACCATATAATCAAGTGTAACACAGAAGATGTGGGAAGATTACATTAAAAACTTCATTTCACAGTATGGTTTTAGGCATCTGGAAATCATTTTGCATTTGAGTGATAGCAGCTTTTTTTTCCCTCCCATTTCAGGCATCTTGTAGTAACAACTTCCCATTGATTTTTTTCTTTCTGCTTCGCCTTCACACATGATTCTTCCCTCCCATTTTTCTCCTAATGAAAGAGATCTCATAGTAAATAGCAGTTTGAAAATGATGTGTTCTTTATGCAAAAAGTGAGTCACCAGTCTGCTTTTGCATTTGGCTGAACTGACCCACTTTCCAGGCTCACACTTGTTGGACTTTGTGGTGCCCCAAGCAAGGCTACGCCAAGGAAGGGGGAAGGGGGGAGCGCAATGCCAGCGCACTGCTGCCACCCAACAGAGGTCCTCAAAAGGCTCCTTGAGCAGGCTTTGGGGAACACAGAAGGCAGCAGTCACCCTTGTAGCCCGTTGTGCAGCTGACATGTAGTCCACCAGTATCTTCTGCCTATGAAAAAGTGCTGTTCCTCCGCGTTTCTGAGTACACCACAGTACACACCACAACACTGGCCTACTCCTGGAACACCTAGTGATAGGTAAGGATGGTCTGATTCATGCTTGGTCTCTTTTCTAGTGCTAGTCTTAACCATGAAGGGTCAGCCTCCCAGTCAGGTGTTGCTCACTGTGGAGAAATAGCTTAGGTTTCTCCTGTGTCAGTGAATTATGGATGGGACTCCTCCTACCTCACTTCTAGCTTGTATGCTCAGAGGAATATACCTCCTGATGAATATGATACTTAACTGTTTCTGAATGGGTTTTCTCCTTTTCCTCCCAGCATATAGGCATTCCCCCGGAGGAATCATTGTTTTGATGCTGAAAAACAAAAGGAACAGGTTTCTTAGTTTGGAGCTTTCTCTGTTTTATACCATTGTACAAAATGACAGCTCTGAGATGGTTCAACCGGGAAAATGTTTATTCCTTGAGTGTGGCACTCAACAACATTGAGACACATGGTGGCATTAGTTAAGATAGAAGCTTAAGGCTTATTCCAATTTCCTACTTTAATATTATTAGAATATTGATGTTTATATTCCATTTCCATTTTTTCAAATTAAGTATACTATACGCAGTATAAAAATGGCTATAAAATGCATCCTGTTTACTCAATAGCCAAAATTAATCATTTTTTTTCCTTCTAGGCTCATTTAAAAATTCAGTTAAACAAATAAGAATGAGTAATGCTACCTATCGTCTTCCACATGAAGGATTTCACATATTTTTAAATACACAGGAATATTGTTTTCCATTTCTGACACTGTAATAAGTAGGATGCACTTATTTAAATCAGCATTTTTCCAGGTCCTCACAGCCACATTCTTAAAGACTAAAAGTATATCTGTCAGCAGCTCAAGAAGTGATACATACTATGGTTTTCGTGTTAGATGTAAAACTGAGGGGAACGTCTACGTCACTGAATCAAGTCCCATGCTACTGAAGACACGTATGTCATGTAATGTAAACCACAAACTGACTGAACTTGATTTAAGAACTATTTAGAGGAGCTTTGCTTTTCATTGGAAGACAGCGTTCTGATAACTAGAAACCTTTTGCTTTCCAGCTTAAATTTGTTCATGGTCATTTTATGCCCATTTGTTCTTCTGCCAACATTGTCTTTCAGTTTAAATAGCTCTTCCTCCACTGTGTTTACTCATTGGTGTATTTTTAAATATCAGTCATATCTGCAGTCAGTTTTCATTTTTCTATTTGAGGACAATCCAAATTCTTTTATTCCCCTCTCATGTTACAAACTCTTTATTCTTCCAATCATCTTAGGAACACATGATCACTTCTCATTTCGGTCAGTCTGTCCAAAAGACAGATAAACATGATCATGCACTGTATATTAAGTGAAATCCAAAAGTATTGCATCTATGCATACACACACACATTTGTTGTCAAACCACTAACTATGTGAATTATCTTGGTATCTGGGTGACTGCATTTTTCTCTTTCATACCCATGATCAAATTCATGGCTCGCAGCCATCTCATGGTCACCTAATACCCACAGTTCCCTGCACAGTTTGTGGAGGAAATCTAACTCCTACTGCTCAAGTGCCTACCCACCCCTTCCATACAATTAATCTCTGCTTCACTTCTGTTATGCAAGAATTGTATCCTCTTCTGTATTAGTGGCACAAGCAACTGAGTTTCTTGGTACACTTCTAGTTAGTAAAAATACTACTGTCTCCAAACAGATAGTTGAGGAACCTTGCTTGTAGTTTCTTTCCCGATCAGTCATTTTCCTTTCTGCATATGCAGTTGCACCAATTCTTTCTCCCAACTCTTTCAATTCTTTGTTAGTCCTATGATAAATTCAGATCGATTAAGCCTGCCACATTTCCCTCATCTGAAAAATCAGCTATTGTATGAACAGAAAACTATCAGGTTACTCTGTCAAAATTACCTACATCTACTTTCATTTTTACTCCATCACACAACTAACCACAGCTGTTAATCATTTTTAACTTGAGGATTGTTTCTGAAATGATGCGTGGTATCAGACAAACATGCCAGGAGTTGCCTCCTCTCAATTGCAGCTGATGGTGGAAACATCAGTCACTCTCCAGTTGCTGCAGTGTCAGGTATTGAGTTCTTCCAAGAGTAAACAAACCTGGTTTTTTCACAGATACCTTCAGAACTGCCTGGACAAAGTCTATGAGAGGTATAATGCAACAGGTACTGTAGTGGTAAAGAAAGCTTGTTCATCTCACAGCCTTTGCATAGATAAAACCTTCTTGCCTCCTGCAAAGATCTTCTTAGGTTAGTCTAGTCTGCAAGCTCATTGTTTGCAGAATTCTGCCAGTTTTTAAGACTTGATCTATTCTGGGGCGATATTTCTGCTCCAGTGGTAAGCTGAAATGGTGTGAAGATGCCAGAATTGCTGCCGTTTCTAGAAAAACTTTGTATTAAAAGTTATTCTCTTTATATCTGTGATGAGTTGAGCCTGGCTGGATGCCAGGTGGCCTCCAAAGCTGGTCTCTCACTCCTTTCCTTTGGGGGAAGAGAGAGAAAAAAATAATGGAAGGCTCTCTGCTGACATAAGAACCAGAAGATTATTCACTAATTACCATAACTGGTAAAACAGACTTGACTTCAGGAAATCAGTCTAATTTATTACCAATCAAATCAGAGTAAGATAACACAAAATAAAAGCTGAATCTTAAAACACCTTCCTTTCTTCCCAGGCTTAATTTCCTGGACGGTTCCTGCAGAGCAGGACAGGGCATGGGCATTGTGGGCGGTTCATCACATGTTGTCTCTGCTGCTCCTTGGCTTACACTCTTCCCTGGCTCCTGTGTTGGGTCCCTCTCATGGAAGACACTCCTCCACTAATTTCTCCAAAATGAGTCCCTTCCATGGGCAGCAATTCTTCATTATTTTCTCTAGCATGAGTCCCTTTCATGGAATGCAGTACTTCAGGAACAAATTGCTCCAGTGTGGGTTCCCCATGAGGTCACAGGTCCTTACAGCAGACATGCTCCAGCACAGGTTCCTCTCCTCACTTTTCCACAGGTTCTGCTAGGAGTCTGCTCCAGCACAAGTTTCCTACAAGGTCAGAACCTCCTCAGACATCTACCATCTTCACTGTGGGGTCCTCCATTAACCTCCATGGGCTGCAGAGGCACAGCCTGCCTCACCATGGTCTTCACCATGGGCTGCAGGGGAATCTCTTCTCTAGTGCCTAGAGAACCATCTCTTCTCCTTCTTCATTGACCCTGGTGTCTGTAGAGTTGTTTCACATACTTCTCCAGCTGTCACTGTGCTTGTGCAGCAACATTTTCTCCTTAAATATGCTCTCACAGAGGCGCTACCACCATCACTGATGGATTTGGCCTTGGCCAGCAGTGCGTTCATCTTGGACACAACTGGCGTTTGCTCTGTTGGATATAAGGAAGACAGAAGATATCCCTGTAGCTGCCCAACTACTAAAATTGTGCCACACAAACCCAATATGGTATTGTAATACTTTTGTGTTCCAAGTCCTTCCGTCCATAATATGAATCTATGACTCATAGTCCATGTTTCAAAACAGTGTCACATGCCAGACTTCCCTTCTCGTGCCTTCACGAGCAAAATTACAAAGAGAAGAGAGATTTGGACAGCATAATTCAACTGAAAACTGAAAGTTAAGAATTCATTCAATTTCCCAAAAAGACCACTTTGTTTTACATCCCATTCTGGTTCAGTTGGTGTGACAGCAAGCAGAAGTAAATAAAAAGACCTCAATATTAAAACAACTGAAAACCAAGAAATAACTAGCAAACAATATGAGCCAGAATTTATGAAGTGTAAAATGCTGGTTAAGAAAGATAAAAGCCCAAAGGAAAATTCACAAGATGCAGCACTAAAGAGATTTTTAGAAAAATAAAAGAAGTCTAAAAACTGTGTGCAGAGTTTATTAGATGGAGATGGCTGTATGTTAGCACTGCATAAAAGGTAAGAGTTCAACACATTTATTACCAGTATCTGAAAAGAAGGAGAATCACGCACTCATATCAAATAAGAAATAACCTTGCACACTTCAGGCTTTCTACAGGAACTTTCAACTCAATAAGGACAAGGGTTACCACAGCAACATAGTATGAAGTACTACTTCAGCAACTGAACACCAATGTCCTAGATATGTGCACAGCCAAAGAGTGCTGCAGTAGCACTCATGCTACTACTACCAGTAATGCCAATTGTGGCATGCACATAAAATCAATTTGAGAACAAATGTACAACAACAAAGTCAGAAGGCTCATGGCTAATGGTCCTAAAAATAAGGCTAAAAGCAATACTTGGAAGTTATTGAGCTGCAAAGCAACATAAACCAAGAAAGCATTTCTTTAAAAACCTGGAGAAGAGCACATATATATGGTCCAACCTGGACTGTGCCCTTTTTTCATCATCTGGGAGCTCTGCTCTCCATTGCTAGGTCAGAATGGTCCATCTCCACCATTGCAGGTGGCAGGCTGGCTGCTTCTTCTCCTACCAGCCCGTCAGCCTCATACGTGAATGAGAAACAGGAAAAAGTTTGGGAGCATCCTGCTTAGGACAACAGCACTTCTTCCTTTCTCTTACACTTGAGAGTCCTCACATGCTCTGCCCCTGTTTGGGGGAGGGTAAAGGCAAACCAAAGCAGCAACCTTGCACCTCTCCAGTAGCAGGAGATGGAGCTTACAAACTTGAGAAGCTTCAGGTGGACAGCTGGCACCAAAAGGATCAGAACTGCCAAGAAAGGGTAGACATAGGCCATAACAATTCATTCTCTTATGTCAGATGCCTTTAATTGGATTCGATGATCTCTTGGGTCCCTTCCAACCCCTAACATCCTATGATCCTATGATCACTGCTGACATTAAGTTCTAATAGATCTCGGAATAGTGAGGAAATCCAAAGGACTGAGAGACAGCTGCTGTATCACAGTCTTCAGAGAAGGGAAACAAAATGATCCAGCTAACTATCAGTTGGTGAGACTGATGTCCATCCCAAGCTAAATACCAGAAAAGCTGATAAGAAAGATTAATTACACCACTTAGCAGAATTCTATGGAACATCATGCTCATTGGAATGAAACTAGCTCACTGAGTAGTTACCATCTCCGGCTAATAAAGGAATTCACTTGTATTAGTTAGCAGCACAATATTATGATTTTCAAAAGCTGAAATGCAGCATGAAAGTGCCCAGTTTCTGTACGTAAAGAATTTGTCACAGATTAAAAAAGAGTTATCACAGAGAAATCAGTGCTAAATAAAAGTCTTTTATCAAGATCTTACAGGCATCAAGAGTCAATCAATACAAAGACACTGCTGATAATATTTGCAAAATTATAAAATTGACAAGAGTGGTGAATAGTGCCCAAGACATAGTGAAACATGGCAATCCAGGGTGCCCAGAAGGTTGGTGTTTTTTTGTCCACAATGCATTTTGACTCAGCTAAATGCAAACACTCACACCTCAGAATTGGGAATGCAAGTCATGGCTACTGAATAGGGTCTGCATCCTGAAATGCCAGTGATTCTTGAAGGGAGTTAGTGATCCAAATGAAAAATTAATCCAATCCATACCCTCGGGTCCCAGGGAGGACCTGTTGCAAAGGCGGCTAATGCAGTTGCTGATCAAAGTGAAGTGATTTTTGCCTGTTTACAGATATGATAAAGCTGATACTGGAAGAGTGTGTATAGATCCCATGTAAGTGTTCTTTAAATAATGCCAGAAATTGTAAATAAGCTAAAAAAATTACTTGCAGGCTGAAGAAACTGCCTTGCATAAAAAAAACAATCAGGTGACTTGAGTAAAGTGAATTGCTTTCATAGAGAAGAAATGGGGTCTGAATTACCTTAATCTGAAATATAACAAGTACTTAGAAAATGAAGCTGAAGCCAGGTACATCCAAATAAGAAGTAAGGCATTAGTCTGCAACATCGTGAGTATTTAAACACCAGGCAAGCCACAAAGGATTGAATGGATTCTGCTGTCTTGAAATCACTTTCTGCAATGTACACTGTAACAGAAGTTATGCTTAAATTAAACACAAGCAGTTGGGCTGAATGCAAGCATACTCAGAAAAAAAGTTTGTTAGCTTTGGTAGCAATAGGAGGTCAAATTACATTATCCAGTGATCTCTCCTTTCATTAAATTTTATGAATCATTTCCTGCCCAAATGTGATCACATACCATGCATTCAATGCCTGAACTACATAAAAGTGCTGTGCAGACCACAGCTCCGAAGCAACGCAGGTTTTGAAGAGGCAGCCTGGGAATAAGGAAGTGGTGTTCTCATCCCCGCTGCACCGCAGAGCCGCGGCACAGCTTCGTGGGCAAAGCAAGACAGGGACGGTGCAGGAGTACAGCCTGAGCTCAAGAGGTAGCAACTTTAGAAAACGTCCCACTCACTGAAAAACAGAACAGAAATCTACCTGCTTGCTGTCGCTAAATTAATTGGGATTAGCCCGTTTCTGATAAATGCTTCACTTCTGATGAACAGTTGTGTCTTAATGGATAATACGACAACAGCTTTGGACATACTACCTTTGCAAGTAGTATGCAACACTGTGTCCAGACTCAACCACATTTAAAAAGAAACTGGAGTAAAGAGCCACAAATATGATTAAAGGCTGAGAAAACAAGGCCCGCTGTCAGAGTCCAGGAATACAAACTGTTTGAGTTATCGTGAAAAACAGCAGTGGAGAACTTCCTCACAAGAGGTAACTACATTATATAAGAAACAAACATTTCGTGATAGAGATCAAGCTAATTCTAGCAAGATCCAATTTGCAGAATTTAGGGCTAATTAAATTCAAACTACAAATAAATGAGGATAACTACTAAAATCATTTCCCCAGGACTGTAGAGGACTCTCCATCACTGAGCATTTTTTTAATAAAGATTTTTGCTCTTAAGAAAATTATTAGACCTGTGCAGTGAAGAATTTGCTTCAGGATGTCTGATGGTCTGTGTTACACACAAGACCCAGAAGAGATTACAGTAGTGCTTTCTAGCTCTAAAATTTACTTTTCTGCCTCAGTCTTCTCTCCAGTGAAAAAGAAAGATAATTCAAAAACCTAAAAACTTGCTAGAAATGTTAATCAACTAATGAGAAGGTTTAAAAAGGTGCAAGTACTGGGGATCATATATTGGTCTCAGAGAACAGCTAAGGTTGTCTGACATGGAATATGTAACATCTCTCTTTAATTTCCTTTAAGGAAAATATGTACAAATTTGGGTATGTTTGGAGCTTCTGAAAAAAATTGAAACCCAGTTTGCGTGTGCTTGGGAAGCTTGTTGTAGTCTGACAGTTATCTATAGTTTCGGCCTGAGCTGAGCACACGTCATCCCCTCCATTCCTCCTACAGGCATCTGTACTATACATATGCATCCCCATGTGCTTTACACGCCTCCCCTCAGAGCAGCAAAGACAGAGCCAGACTTTCCCTCTCGCTGTTCCTCTGCATCCTGGTGTGCTCTCCCTGCTCCAGAAACAAGGAACAACACAGGAATGGGAAGCTGGCTGTGGGAAAGACTGAGGCCAAGCAGAGATTAGGCAGGGAGAGGGGCAGAAGCATTCTGCTTGTAGTCCTGAGCTTCTGCATCCCCAGACCCGCAGACACTGTCCTTCAGAACACTGAGGAAGGACCATCAGGGATCACTGATTTTGAACTACTATTAGGGCTGCAAAGTAATCATTCAAACTACAGGGCTTTTTACCAGAAACTAGGTGTTCTGCACCCTCCTTACTGCAGTGTCTCACCCAGGTCTCCTGGCAGCTCCTTTGCCATCGCTGCCTGCGCTACACCAGGAACTCTAGGCACACAGAGCCAAAACCCTGCACTGCTTACAGAACTTAAGGAAGGGGCTACAAGAACGACAACTGTGTGATCAAGGCATGCAACTACAGCCAGTGACTTTAGAGGCATCAGCCCTTGTTTTCCGAGTCTGATTTCGGAAGTGATGACGACTCAGCTGAAGGCATCCAGACCTGTGCTCTGAGTGAAAACACTCCAAAGACTATGTCTTCTGAAAAGTCACCTCCTGAGTGCCTGGCATTGAGGCAATGACAATACATCATTTGGATTTATCTCTACTAATAAGACCATATGTCTCAGCAGTATAATAGAGATGAATTCAGCAGTGTATTTGATGAACCTAGATACTAGAGTCACAATTATTGCAGAACAGTCTGTGGCAAAATGAACAGCACTTTGCGTGCCTGGGGTTTGAACAGTGTGCAGGATAGAGCTGGGACCACTAGGTGAATGAGGATAATAAAAACAAAATATTAAACATCTATTCATAGTATGAAATTAAATTTATTGCCTGTCCACATAGGTGAGGAATTCATATTTCATCTCTAACCTCCTGTTTTTCCTAATCTGCAAGTGCTTGACTTTGGCACGTGGCAGCTTTTTGCTGCGGGGTGAGTATGCAGCTATACTCTTCTGGAAATTTCAGTCTGGAATTTCAGTCACTATTCCTCCCTCAAAAACAAGTTCATTTGGGGACTAAATTATCTCATCTGCCCTCCTCTCTTTATTTGTTTATATAATAAAGCCTGAAATTAAGTTCAAGGAGACTTTTTTTGAGCTTTGAGGATGTAAATAACTATTTTTAAAAAGCTTAGATGCAGGTGGGGTATTTTTAAAGCACTGTTTTAAAAATTTAGCTGTTTTTAGAACTTCCAACATGCGCATCGTGTCGCTTCAGGAAGGATAACACCACGGCCACAAAAACACGCAAAATAATCAGATTGGACATATGTCTGGTACAAACCTTTATAGTCATTGGAGTGGTGTCTCTTACTTGAGTCCTTCATTGTCTGTGTACAGAGAGCACAGGGCTGCCACAGTAGCTGCACTACCCTTTCTGCAGTCAGGTGTACTCAGTGATGGAAAATTTTCTTACAGCATTTAAGATATTGTCTGAACCATATGGATTATTTGATGATTAACAAGACACTCAATCTCACATTGCAATCTTGCCCTCAGTAGGAATATTAGTGTAGCATGTTTCACCTTTAAACTCAGGAACAGAGTATCTTTGAGATCTCAGTCCAGCTATTATGTTTGCTGGAACCTGACTAACAGGTGAAAAGTTCTGGAGACTGCAGTGCAGATGCTGTAAAAGCATAAGCATCACTTCCATAGCAAATTTGACTAAAACAAGCACAATAGGTCAATGATGTATTTCTCCAGTGAATGCATAGTGTAGCAGAGCCTTGGTTCAGCTGTCTTCAAGCTATACTAGTTCAAGTCTGAGAAGAGCTCAGTAAATGCTAACAACTCAGGTATATTTAGCAAGCACATATATAGTTTTTCAGGTAGGTTCTGCCTAGATTTAGCTCTGTGCTGTCATGATAAGGTTGCCAGAGCTAATTCATCAAATCTGTCTAGTTCTTATGTCCTTAGATAAAAAGTGTAACTATCACTTCACATAGGTTGTGCCACTTTTTCACAAGACACATGGGTCTGCTTTTTGCACTGGTTTATCCTCATGCCCCTCCAGCATATGGTGGTACATGTTTCAGCACTCACACACCACCAAGACATGGTGAACAAGACATGCACTTTGAGTCACAGAACTAGCCACAGCTTGCAAATGCAGCTATGAACTACAAAGCTACGCTGGTCCTCCAAACCCTTCTGTAAGTTCACCAGCATTCCTGGTGTTATTTTCCCAACTACCTATGTTTTAATATCATACTTATCATTTCATCAGACTCTGGATTGTGTGAGCTTCTCTTTGAAATACTATAGGAATGATCTTTGATAAAACTTTTGACCATCCTGCATCCACCAGGCAGAACCAGAAGCATGGTGCAATTTTGGAACATATGCTAGTGGCATTATGAGAAACCACGAGTTGTACAAAGAGAGTTATATGATCAATCATAATATGATCGTCATAATCAAAACCAGAGAGATTAGAGGATTGAACAGATGAGACAGAAAGAGAGAAACACCAGGAATCATTGTTAGTTTACAGCATAAAGCCAAAATGGAAATAATTAAAATGGAGTTTTTTTCAGGAAAGGATTGCTTATCAAAATTAAGGGGACTCTGCACAGTAGCCAGTAAGCTGGTGATCTTCTCCTGCAGGTGGAACAACTTCCACTTCCAAGTCTTTTTTAAAAAAATCTGTTGTACTCCCTTTCTTTATTTTTCTGTTAATAAATTTCTTATCTCTTACTTTATAATAACATCCCTAGTTTTTCTGTGTTTTCAATCTGGAGAGATTCAATCAGCATGAAACAATCTAAACTCTTGAAATGTTTTAGTTGCACTTTAGTGCAGAATGGAAGTCAAAATATGAGATAGCTCATATATTTCATATATCTATATGTAAATATTATATGTATATCATATATATGTTTGTATACTTATCTGTCACTAAAAACAGTGTGGCACAAGACAGAAGTGGCTATCGGGCTCAAAGACAGTCTATCCTCAAGAGGAGGCTCTGCGACACCAGAACACAGCACAGCATTTTCCTCAATAAAAAGAAGCAAAAGAGGGCTTCACATCAGAGTGGGACAGCAGGGAGAAAAATTTCTTATAAACCTAGATGTAGCATCAGCTTTTTGGGAAGATGTACTCTCATTCTTCTCGCAGCTTTGCTCCTCTGTGTTCCTCCTCCTTGGTCATTCAGTGGAAGAAAACAAGAAACAGAGGATGAAATGCCAAGAGCCCCGGGGCAGAGTTTTAGCAGAGCTTAGATACTGGCAGATCCACAGAAAAAAAAGCACCAGCCAAAAACTTTCAGGGGAAAAAGAAGGTGTTTTTCCTCAGAGCTTGAGATGGAAAATAGGAATGCAGAGAAAAATGAAACATCAAATATTTTCTCCTTGAACTGAGCTAGTTATGTAAGCATGATGTTTAAATCAACATTGTTACTGCTATCACTCCAGCTCAGTCTTTTAAAAATTGAGAGCCAGGCTGGCATGTGAGCCGTTAAGATTTTGCTCCATTCCTGCACGTCTTCAATTTAACAAAGTACGTGAAAATCAGAATGAAAACTCAAAATTTCCTGTTCTTTCAGATGTAGACTTTGAAGATAAAAGTAAAAAAAAACCAACCCTGATGTAGCTATTATTTTTGAGATCATAGAAACAGCTAAACAAGTTATCCTGGTCAAAAAGCTGGCTAGTTGTGACTGCTATGCTGACAAGGCACTACTGCAGCAGCCTGCTTTGGACATGCAAACTTACTGCAGGTCCCTAGTTATGGTTGTCTATGACATTTCTTCTCCAGGAACATTGAATTCTCCTTTGTAAACAGTGTAACAGCTATTGCCATTTGTCCCTGAAAAATACAGACATACATACCTTTTTGGTCATTATTGGACAATTTTGGGCACTTTCTACTGTAAATAAATTCACTCTTTTAGAAACTTGTCTCCAGAGGAAAAATATGTGTTTAAATACAATTGCAAGTTGTCTGCAGTACACCTCTGTCTTCTAAAATTATTTATATCTGTTACTACCCTAAAGTAATCAATATATACAAATTTAGTCTCATTAATAATCCCAGTAGTAGTACTTTTTGTGCTCATTAAGTTTTCCATCATATACTCTTAGATTTTTTAATGGGAATTTAATTTTTATAAACTAGTAATGACTGCTACTACTGCTACTATTTCACTTTACATAATTAGGGCAAGAGGTGAGTAAAAATTTGACCTTTGATCTCAAGACTCAATGAATTTTTTCTTTATTCTCTAAGATCAAAAAGGAAAATGTGTTATGGATACATCCTACTGCAACACAATTTGCCATAAATAATTTGCTACCATCCAAAACCACCCGACACTAATAAAGCAGCTAGTTCAATATTTACTGATTCTCAGCCACTCCTGAAAACCAACAAAAAGGAATTTTTCATGGAGTGAAAATCTTAGGGAATCTACCCAGTTGCAGAATAGGGGAGAGTTCTCTTATCAGCTTTTCTAGCATGCCTTCCCTTCTCAGTCCCTGAACACTCATCTCTCTGAAGACAGAAAGATTTTGTTAATCATTGTTAATCTTAGCAAAAAAAAGGACCCTCAAGAGTTCATACAGAACTTCCTTCTCTGCTTCATACAGAAGCAGCTGTACCAAAACCATTCAGAAGTTTCAGACTGGGAGAAATGGCTTGTAGGCATGAAAGCCTTGTCTGGTTTGTTGGGGTTTTTTTTTTAGCTAGATCAATTGATATAGTAAAAAAAGCACCACATCTTTCTAGTCTCTTAGATACTTAGGCCTTCATAGCTGTAACAACACAGCTGTTAAAGCACTCGCAAAAGCTGCTTGTAGTTAAGTTGATTCTGTGAGTAGTGCAGAGACGCTATTCCAGCACTAAACTACTACTGAAAAAAAATAAAACTCCTAAGCATGTGAACCTACATTTTCCTTACTGCAGCATAAGATCATCATTTCTTGCCCCACCTGATGTTAACTAAACAACAGTTTAAGTTCAGCTTAAGTTTAAGTTATAAATTAAACAATAGTTTAAGTTCAGCTAACTGCAGCTAACCCCATATTTCCTCTTTACTCTTCCCATAAACTAAACAATAATTTTCATCTTTTCTTGTAAGTGATGCTTTCTATGTATCTAATAATGCGTGTGTCTCTTCTCTGGATTCTTAATTTGATTTGCCGTTTTTCACAAGTACCCTGCTCCCAAATGAACACAGTACTCCAGCTAAGGACCTACCTGGGCTGAGGAGGATGAAAAGATTATCCTTTTACCTTAATAAAAACACTTCTGTTTTTATATATCCATTTTTACACACTATTTTCAAAACAGTGCAATGATACTGATGATACTGACTCAGGTTTAGTTTGTGATACACCGAATTGACACACCCTTATGTCCTTAGCTTGGGCTACCTAGCCAGCCATTCCCCAGGCTGCATTTGAGTATCTGATTACTCCTGACTGAAGGTGAACTTGCACACAATCTTACAGTCTTGATAGTTTTCCAGAAAGTTGTGATTGTCAAAAATCACTCTTCCAGGGTGCCCAAAGCCCATTTCAGCTTGGTGGCATCTGCAGGTTTGAAAGCCCACATGGTCTGACTGTTCATGAAATAGGGAAGACCTGACAGATCTCCGTGGAGACCCAACCTGAATGACAGTCTTCTCAACACACTTCTCAAAAATCTCTAGTACCTGTATTCTTCACTCACAGGACAAATACAGCAAATTTGGCTTCTCTAGAAATGGCCTGACACAAGAAAACATCTTGTTTGTGGAAGGATTCCTCATTTGAGTGCAAGGTCAATCTGCACCAAGAATTCTCAGATACCAGAAAAACACACTTGAAGAAGCAAATCCTCATGAAAGATAAGGCCAAGAAGAACCCACTTCTCAAACAATTCTGCCCTGCTGTGAGGTTAGAGCATAATATTTGGAATCTTTGTGAAGGAAAATGTTCAAGAGGCTACTCAGCATCCTGACTCCCAGGGATCAGTTTTGCATGCAGCAAACAGATCCCAGGAAAACAAGACAAAGACCACAAAACTGCTATGGATTCAAATTCACTATCTCACCACTAATGGTGAATTTTTCCAGCCCTAACGAGTGATGAAAATTGCTTTTATGCTAGCACACATTTTCAGCAAGCTAGACCTACTGAACTGACCGCCATTTAGCATCAATACAAATACAGTTTAAGAGTAAAGAATAAATATTTAATATATTTAATGCATGCATGGATATTGCTGTTGAATACAGGTCAAACACATTATTTCAAACAACATATTTTGCAGCCCCAGCTTAATAGACTGAACCATGAAAATTATTTAGTTGCTGTCTGCAGATACAGCCTTGATTGAAAACTACAGACAGTATGGTTCAGCCCAAAGCTATCTCACCATCATCTGACAAGTACCTGGCTACAGACTAAACGCTTTGTTCACACCAGAAGTCACCTATCAGAAAGAAAAAAAGATCCAGAAGAAGGTTTCAAAACTACAGCTAAAAGTGATACACTGGGTTTGTGGTGATTATAGCTTCACACCTACAGACCAGAGTATTGTACTTGAGTGAACATACCTTGCCTACACTGAAAAGGTGTGTAAGTATTTGGGGTGCTTTTAGTTGGCATTACAAGGCATCATTCTGTCCACCCTCACCAGTGCCATTGTGTAAGTCCATTCATTCCAGTTCAGCCATTACCCATGTCATATTAGTATGTTGCCAACAGAACAGCACAGCCTCAACTGCTATAGAAACCTCTAAGATCATGACTCTGAAGGTAAGTTGAACTAAATCCACAATAACTGTCAACAGCTCTGCAGGAGCTCTGGACTAACAGAGACATACTCCTCAAGTATTTCCATCTCACAATATTCAGATGCTCCTTAACTGTGAGTCAAATTCTTTGCAAAGCACATTAACATTTTCGGTCTTCATGCAGACTCAGGAGTCTGCATTAGGGTCATCTTCCTCTTAGAAAAATCCATCCACTTGGTACACTTTAAAGGTTGCACATTTGCTCTTGTGTTCACCTTCTTTGCTTTGACCTCAAAATGTTTCTGGAAATGTTTGTAGTGTGATTTGTATAGAAATGTCTCTCCCAAACTAGCAACTCTCATTTCTGCTTTCCAAGTATGGCTGGGTTGACTTACACACGTATGAGCATACCCCTTCAACAGGCAACTGACCTTCCAGCCTGGGAGCTGACAGGAAATTATTTTCTGGGCCGAACACAATTTTTTTGCTTTTCACATCTTGTTGCAGCTGTGTTCCATCCTGAACATTAGTGAGCACTGTACTGCTGCTGTCCTGCTTGCTATGACCATGTGGTGACAGTGACCACCACGGAATCATCGAATGCTTTCGTCTGGAAGGGATCTTTAAAGAGCATGTAATCCAATTCCTCTGCAATGAACAGGGGCATCTTTATTCAGATAAGGTTGCTCAGAGCGCAGTCCAACCTCACTTTGAATGTCTTCATGGATGGGGCTTCTAACACCTCTCTGTGCAACCTTCATGTTAACATTTCTTCAGGTTAACTAATGTCCCATAGCATATGTCATGGCTGAACTGACATCTTCACTGTGTCCCTACCAGAAGGTAACTGCTGGTAACCCCATGCAGTGTTCAAAGTGGAAGCAGTCAGAGATGGCACTTGTGCCATTCAGGCAGACCACGTTAGCAGTTGATGAATTGTGGTTATCTGAGCTATAGCTTATTCCTCATGGGTAAGCCAACTCAAATTGAAAACATCACCACTCTTCAGCGATCAGTTTTTTGTATGTGTATGGACATGAGTCAAATTAGAAGCAATGTATGAGTTATTCCATAGTGAAGACAAGACTATGTTATCCAAATTCACCCCCTTCCCAGGACTCAACTTTATTGGTTATTCAAACATTATTGTAAAAAAAAAAAACCCTGGCTGACACTTCCTTCCCAAACTTGGCAATTCCTTAAATTTTCCTCCAAAATCTGCTTTGTCCTAGCTGTCTCTGGGCACAAAGAGACACTCCCACATCCTTTACATTCCAGTTGGGGCTAATTGAACTCACATGTCAGCATGAGTCAGCAGTAATTACCAGGAATATTAAGGAAAGATTTGGCACCGGACTTTGGTTATTCAACAGTGGAGCCCCCACATTTAGCGGAATCTCAGTTGAATCGAAACCCTTAAAAACATGACAGTAAAAGCTCTACCAACTTCAGTCTACTTCAACAATATGCGGGCAGTTCCTGATAATGAAAGTGGTTTTAATATAATTTTAGATATATCTACAGAAAGGCAAATTTAACGGAAAAATCACTTCTGACTCCTAGATTTTCCACAGCAGAGTTTAATTCTGTTTATATGCTGAAACTGAAGAATCTATGTGAGACTGGCTGGCTGGGTTTCACAAGCATCCGCACTGCAGACAGGGCCTAGCAATGCGTTTCCTCCACCCCATTCCTGGACAGATATCTGAATCTCCGGGAAGCTGAGATAATAAAGTACCTTCTCCTCCAGTTCATCAGGAATAAAAATCTCAAAGCCACAACAACCCAGCTTTTCCACTCAGCTCTCCTTTTTTTCCCGACTCTTTACCAAAACAGTCCTCCTCAGTGCACCTTCACCCTACCGACTCCAGAGCCTTCTGCTCGCAGAGCTGGAGACTGGAGGTGTTTACACACCAGCCCAGTGCAACCCCTATAAACTCAGTCATCTCCCCAGGACCAGAGAACCCCAAAATATATTTTTACAGTCAACTATGGAAAATATAGGTTGCCACAAGCATGTTTAGTGGTGCAGAGAGGCAGTTGATGTGGCAGGGACGGCTGTCTCAGTCCGTGCTTAGCCAGGAGGACCAACGGCATTAAAGTTACTGCCAAAACCTTAACCGGTAACTCTGTCTGTATCATAATATCTATGGTATTAGGTACTTTGTTTTTCAAGGAAATAAATCCTTGCTCTTGGTTGCAAATTAACCAAGTATCTTGCCAGTGAATTTGATCTTGTCAGTCATTAATTCTCTCACTTTAATGCAATGATTTAGTCTTAGCCCTGGCTAATTACACTCTCTATGGTTCATAAAGGAGAACTGCTTTATTTTATCTACTGCAAACATATGTGCATCCACATTCTTCTCAACAGACAACTTCTGAGCACAACCAGATCATTCAGTTGTATTTCAATCCAGTCCCAGTTGTCTTTATGAAACCTCCAAGTACCAAACAACGTCAAACATATTATTTGATTTTTCTGGTGGTTTTTGTTTTGGTCTTAACAGTCTCTCTCCTGGAAACTCACTAAATGACGCATGAACATTGTTTGTGCCCATCTTCAGAAAAATTAAAGTATTTTACATGATATAACAACTTGGGGCTATGTTAATTGTGTTCTTCTTTAATAGAGACATTAACCTACAGCTTCCCCAAAAAATTCTTGTTTACTAAAGTCAGAAAAAGCACCCGAGCCCATTCACACCCTTTGCCCGTCCCTCATGGATTTTTCCCCCTTTGGTGTGTCAAACTGAAATGCAGTATGAATATTTAGCTCTGAAGTTACAAATCACTAAAAATGAAGATTTTCAGGGCCAGTTTTGACCGACCCCCGGCATTGCCACCCTGGTCTATGCTGAACAAGCACACTTGGGGCTCCGAGGAGGTGACGTGAAACTTTCTTTCCCTTGCTTTCCCCGTGAAATGTCTCTCTGGGCATCAGCGGAAGAAGATGGGTGAAGACAGATGTGGCCAAGGTGCCCAGGCAGAGCCCGCAGCCGCCCCGGTCCCAGCCCGGGGAGCCCGGGGCAGCACCAGAGACATCGCCCGCCCCGGGGTCAGTGGCGTCCAAACACCTCACTGGACAGTCGTGGAGGAGCCGCGGACCACCATCGGCTCTTGGGCGGAAGAAGAAGCGGGGCTGCGATCCCACTGCCGCGGGGGAGCCCCTGACCCGCCGGGACAGCACGGGGAGGCGGTTTGTAGGGCGACGTACTGGGAGCCGACGGTGCCCCAGTAAAGCCCCGGTTATAGCCTCACCCTCCCACCGTGAGCTCTCGGGATGCGATTACAAGGACTTACCGCACGGTCGCCGCCACGACCCGGGGGTGCGAAGTTTCTCCCAGCGATGAGCAGCCCCAGGTCACGGCGCAGAGCGAGAAGCGGAGGCAGCGGTGCGGGAGCAGCGCTTGGGGAGCGAGCGGCAGGAGCGGGACGGAGGGCGCCGGGGGAGGAGGAGGATGCTCGGCCGCCGCTTCCCTCGTGATTCAGGTGACGGGCTGGCGGCCGAGGGACGGGGCGAGCCGCCGGCGAGCCGCTCGCA
>VXBP01006396.1:483646-649748 GCA_013400115.1 Rhinopomastus cyanomelas | reverse complement strand
TGCGGCAGCACCGGCGGCGGCGTGAGTTGGGGGGGGCAGTAGGGCCAGGGCTGCTCCACCGCGGGATGAGGGGACCGACACGGCACCCCGTTGCAGCCGGCCAGGTGCAGCTGCCCCCCGAGCCCGTGGTCCCGAACAGCTGAAAGGGAGAAGTAGCAGTAGGGGCCTTCCCTGTCTCCGGGATGTCCAGAGCAGTCTCAGCCCCACAGGAATCGGTGGCTCCCGACGGGGCTGTCCTGAGCCCCTACCTGCGCGCCAGCCTACGCCTGCCTCCGTCTCGGATTCCCTCACGCTCGTCGCCTGCCCTGGTACAGCTGCCGCTTCAGCGCGGGTTCTCCGGCGCCCTCAGTGATGACTGGGGTGTATTTATTTATTTAACGGCTCTCAGGTCGTTTGTTTTTTCCCCAGAACGTTGTGCCGACGGGTTTCGGGTGCGCACTGGAGCTGGGCAGTGAGGCCTTCGACTGGCAGTGGTTGGTGAGTACCGGGAGTGGCTCCTGCAGGGCACAGCCAAACCCAGAGCAGGCTACTGCATAAAGTCCAGGATAACAAAGTGAAAACTCATCCTCACCGTGGTGGGAAGCCAGTCCTTAGTGAGGAGATCCAAGCGTTGAGTCCTCAGCAGACTTGTGGAACTGGCAGCTGTGGGGAGGAAATGTCTCCTGCTCCTCAGCCCGCACATCAAGGTGTCTCCTGAGATGCAGGTGCTGTGGGAGGTGCCACCCCTCGACAGCAGTGCCCCAGACTCTGTGCTGTGGTTTCTCAGGCCCCAGCTAGCTGAGCTCTGTAGGTGCTCTCAGGTGTTGTAGTTTGAGTCTGGCAGGGATTCTCTACCAGTGAAGGGGATTGACCCTGGTAAGAAGCTTCAAGAAGATAGTAGTTCTCACCAGCTCCAGTTACTCGCCAGCCTCTAGAAGTTTGAGCCAATAAATACCTCTGCAAATAAATGTATTTTGCAGTGGGGAAAAAAAACCTGTGGGACAAATTTCCTGTTGGTTTTGGGCTTTAGGTTAGAGAAATGATGTGGTCACAGGGTTGAGCACATCATGGCATCCATTTTACCCTTCAATCATGGTGATGGAGGAAAGAGAGTGATCTAGGAGACCCAAGAGACCAGCAGAAGAGAAGGGGCCTTGCAAAGCTGTGGTGAGGTATGTGGATGAAGAGAGTCCTATCTGTAGCCACTGAGGATGATATGCCAGAGCAGAGGACTGGAGGATAGAGTTCGGAACTTATTCCAAAAGAGGCAGTGACTCTGAATAAAGAACTGGCTTGGAATGGTCAGGCACTGAGATGATCCATAGCCTGTGGAAAACTAGCTGGAGAAAGCACGTGGAAGACTTGCCTCCCAGTGAGGGGAATGCCACCATGCCACAAGGAAAAGGACGGCTCAGAGGTTTTTCCTCTGAGGGAAAGAATTGGAGCTGGGCATATAAGAACCGTGTGATCGATGATGGGGTTTTTCTGTTGTTTAAATTACATGTGTTTTGTTTTTTTCTCAAAATTTAGCCTGTCTTTTTGCCCTTTAACAATAAGGGTTCAGTGAACCCTCCCTGTCCTTTGTTTCTGCCCTCATGCAGAAGGAGAATCTGTCCTGGGGCAGGTCCATGTGGCCAGCCAGCGACAACAGGCAATCCTTTCGGGAAAGCCAAATAATGAAGATGCAGGTGGCAGGAATAATGTTTAAGAAAGTAAATAACTCAACTTCTGCTAATATAGAATGTTTTGGACTGGAAGGTACCTTCAAGGTCATCTAGTCCAATCTTTCTACAGTGATTAGGGATATCTTCAATTTAGATCAGGGTCAGAGCCCTGTCCAACTTAACCGTGAGTGTTTCCAGGGATGTGGCACTTCTTTTGAGTCACCTGTTACAGTGTTTCATCACATAGAATCACCCTCATTGTAAAAAAAATTCTTCCATCTAATAGATGTTTCCTTCAGCTACAGCTTTGCTCTTCGGGTTGCTTGTGGTACAGACTAAATGAAAATACATTGCTTAGGCATGAATTTACTGTGAATGGAGTAGAGATGAACAAGAGTGTTAGAGAGTACCTGAGCCTTCTCTTCTCCCTTTTCAGGAGTCAGGATGACACCAATTCTATAGTAGGTTTTAGTGGTTGCAGTTGTGTGGTTTCCCAACTTCCCTAGGACTTCAGAGCTGTATCTCTCTGTAGTACTCCACCACCTGGCCTTATGATTACTGTTATGTCTTTGGGTTGACCACTCTTGCCTTGCTTTTAGCAGGGTGACCTCACTTTGACAAATGTACCTGCATAATAAGCTTCTATCCCTCTTTTGCGTCATGTTCTTCAAGATGAGGGGAAGCCCAAATCCCATCCCTCCTGTCCTGCACATGAAGATAGAAGAAACCAGCTCACAGGAACACTATTGTTCCAGCAAAATAGAACCAGTGTTGTCGATTGCTCTGTTACATCTTTACAGACAGAGCCCTAACTATAAAAATAGATGCGCTAATCCACATGGGCAGTTGCAATTGTAAACAGCATTCAAAAAAGCAAAAACGGAATTCATAGTTTGACACAGACTTATCCCAAATCTATCAGGATGTGACACATTGGCAACACGTCTGTGCCAAAGTATGAATGCCATTATTTACTTTCCTTCTGAATGCGATTTGCCATTGTAGCCTTCACAGTGAATTAGTGTATCTATTTTATATCGGATGTTTTCCGAGAGGCTTCGGTATTGTCTGCACTTATTATGCTCATGCAACTGATGTAAGTTAGGCTGATGCCGCCCACGATAAATCTTCAGAGCCTACAGACTGTGCTTATGTTAGGAGGATTTGCCAGCATAACCCTACCAGCAAAATCCTATCTGGCAGAGGCAAGGCCTATGTTTGGAAAGAGAAATCAAAGGCCATCAACACTGAATAGCTCTCCAATAGCTGGAACAATGGTGCTTCTGCTGCCAGGCCATTGACAGGGAGTGATTTACCCAGAAGAGAATGGAGGCAGGGGGGGTGTAGAGCCCAGAAAGTGCTGGGTAATGGTGAGACAGCGTGGGACAACTGTTGTTCATCACTTCTGGTGAACTCCAGGCTACAGACGAGAGCTAGGAGGTGTCTTGGTGTGAAGACACATCTGAGCTCATTGACAAGGCATGAACTAGCTGTTGTTTAGAAGCAGTGTCACCATACAGCTAGCCTGTGTCCAGCTCGGAAGATTTTGCACCTGTCCACACCAATACAGTCAAGCATGACATTTCAGATGTTTTGTGGGAGCATATTCTGTGTAGAGCTGAATGACCCAACCTGCAGGGAGAATATTTATGCTGTGTTATCTTCCATCTCTTAAATTTGTTAAAAGTAATTACATTTGCCAGGCAAGAATTGTTTTTCATAATCTCATGCTGCTGACTGTTTATACTTATACCAGCTATGTGCAGATCTTTTTTATACAAGTGAGACTTACTGAACAACTGCCAGATAGTTCTGCTTCCCTTCTTGAATTTTAATTGCTTACTTGCCCAGCATCTATTTTTAAAATGGAACTGTAAATGGAACAGTAAGCTCCATCACTCACCATAGAGGCAGGGGATCAGTGCCCTCCTTACTCCCTCTCTGCTGTCTCCTGCAGGGAATGTGGAGGAATCAGGACCTGAGCTGTTGAAGTATTTAACCATGGGGATAAGTGCTTCAGTTCAGGAATTCATCTAGATGCTTTGCGGGACTGGAAGTAAAGCTCGGTATTGCACAGGACTAGAACCAGTGTTATCAGGACACACTGTTTTTATAACAGCAGCATGATCACCTGTAGACTCACGGCACAAACACAGAAACAGCTGTGGTTATAGTGCACACAGAGTAGCAGGATAAGGACCCGTGCCATCTCAGCTGTGCTCTGTAACCAGGATAGTGCTCCTAAGTGGCTTACTGACTCTTCATCCATCATCTGTGCTTGCAGTGAGTTTCAAACCAGAAAGTTTGAAAAACCAGTCTGCTGTCTCCTCAGAATCCTTCTACTTAGTAGAGAATGTGTGTTTAGTTAAAGGGCTGGTCTGAACACTGAACACAGACTGTCACTCGCAGCTTCATTTTGAAGTCCACATTCCATCAGTTTCTCACATAACCTCATTTCACTTCTAGAAAGTAATTAGAGACTTTAGTCTTCATCTGTCATCTTATGGTCATCATCATTATTTCAAACACCTACATACTAAGAATATCTATTTTATCTCTAGTATTATAGTTTCTTGAATGTAACTGGCTTTTCAACTGAACTTTTTGCTCATTTTTTATTATTTCTCATTATTTGTAGAGTACCGGGAAGGGAGGTGATCATGTGCAGGAAACTAGCAGGGAGCTGGAAGCTGATATAATAGAATTTTCTTCTTGATGCTTTCACTGACACACGCTATTTGAAAAAAGAGACAGACAATATTCTCATAAAGACAAGCATTTCCTCATGGAGCAACACTGGTTGTTTCTTATTCCTTCCATACTGCTTTTATAAACTTTTAAAGTACAAAGTGATGGAAATACACTCAGTAGGTCTCCAGACTGCCACAGCTAGAAATTTCAAATTGCCATATTTTCTTTGAACAGAGTTTTTCAGAACTGTTGCATCCTATTCAAAGAAAAAAAAAAGGTGTGTAAGATGTTTTCATAACATTCTTACACTGCAAGATGTCCTCACTCCAGACTTCACCCTGATTTAATCAACTGACTATAATAAATGCAGAATCCATAATAAATGCAGCAGAAGTCAAACTGCGGCTCAAAAGAGCATCTTAATGATCAGTTGTGGATTTGGGTTTAGTGTGGGGTTTTTTAGTTTCTTAGGTGCTTAACTGCTATTGGGAGGCTCTCTAGAAATATGCCGTTTTAAGGGTTGTGTTGTGTAATCTCATTTGACTGTGTAACACAGCAATAAAAATTTCATCATCTGAGCTACTTTTGCTTCCATTTTCCTCTTCCTACTCCTCAGATGGCAGCAGGTTCGTAAGCCTGTGGTGCTGATGTTTTGTTGAAGGCTTGTGAATGCTACAGAGAGTGAAAGAGGAACTTGCAGCAGCACTGCTTCTACTGCCTCTGTGCAGGGGTGACTGCCTGCTTGCTCAGCAAGAAGCTGGACTGAATGCTTTTGTGGAGAGAAGGCTGAAACCACTGGTCACTGCTGCCTGCACTTGTTGTAGATCTGAGGTGTCAGATAGCAGCACCCTGAAGTGGCAGTGAGCTTAGTATTGAAACTCAAACACTTTTGTCTCCATTTCCCTGCCAAGGGGACGGCTGACTTCAGTGTAGATGAGTGCCTGAGGAACAGAACAACCATCCCAAACCACCAGAGAAAAGGAGATGAAAAGGAAAAATTAACTGTTTTAAAATGAATGCAGAGACCTTAAAAGAAGAATGAGTGCTTCTTACAAAGTACTTCTTGCATCTTTATACGGCTCTTTTTGCATGCTTCCGTGTGCTCCGATTCTGTTTCTAGCAATTCCCCTGATCTTTCTTACCCAGAAGTTCACACCAAAATTCAAGGAGAAATATTTAGCACACTCATAGAAGGATTGGAGAAAGAAGAAAGGACATCTAAACATCTAAATTCTAACTACTTTTCCCAAGCAGAAAGAAAGTAAGAAAATACAAAAGCACGTTAAAAGATGCCAAACTGTAATTTGACATATTATTCATTTATTAAAAGAAAGGATACAGATAGCTAAACTGACTTGATTTTCTTAAATATTAAAAGAGGGTGCTGAAGCAACAGAGAAACGACAGAGCAGAGCCCTTACATGTCATTATTGTCCATAGAAATCAATAAATAACTGTGTTATGTCAGTGAATTTTTAAGTCAGTTTATTTCATATGGTCTCTTTTTCCTCAGACGAGCCAGTTGCTAAAAACAAGCAATAAATCACCCTCATTCTTTTATTTTAATTCCGTACAGAATATTTGTTTTTATAACCAAATTGATTTAAGGCTTAGCGTGGCCACAAAACATTCTAAACAGATGTCTAACTTGAAAGACACCAGTACACTTTCTTAGCCTGTAGTTATTGAAATCTGGGATGCAGGCAACCTGAAACCTCAATCTTTAAGCCCAAAGGAAAATGCATGTAGATAACATACTGTTACGTATCTGTAATAAGTTTCTTCAGTGAATGGAAGCTCTGCTGGCTACACAGATTTGTGACCCAATTAAAAGCCATGCAAACAGGAAAGTTGTTACAGTACTTGGGATTTGTGTGCAGGAATCCCCGCATCAATATGTGGATTTCTGTTTACAGCTGTGGATGGCTCAGAGAAGGGACAGTTTTACTGATACATCTATGAAGAATCTGATGTGTGGCATAGCCCAGTGCTTTTATAATTGTTTGCACATGGCACTATATCCAGGAAGTGTTAGAAATCTCTCATCCTGAGAGATGCAGCAACAGAGGAGCACCAAACACTTCATTCTTTGACCTTGGGCTCAGAGTTATGACAGTATGGCAACCATATTGTTTTCAGAAAACTGCCTGCTGCCTTCATCTCACTGGTGAATTGAGTGGTAAAATGGGCATTGCACATACATCAGGCTGTTGTGGGGCTTTCCCAGTAGAGAATTAGAACTGTGAAAGGGCCTAAACTCAAAGCGGGCAAAATCAACCACAGTGAAAAGAGGTCATCCTGATCTTTTCTGAGTGTTGAGTAACACAGAGGATATTCCTTCTGTCAGGAAAAAGCTCACAGATCTGATATGAAGTTATGCCAGTCCTTCTTGCCCCTGCACACAACTCGCTTGGATAATGCAGGCACCAGGAGCATGCGTGGCTGCCTAGCACCCATCCCACAGTGCCCCATCACTGACTCTCTGCCTCTGCTTGTTCTGCTCCCTCTCTACAGTTCCCAATTAGCAACTACCCAGGAAGAGGCTCTTTCCTAAAGGAATGAAGCAGAGTGATATGAGAGTGGATGCCAGGCTGTGATATGGATGAGCAAAACTGGTGATTACTTCAAGTCTCACTGTAAAGAACTACTTTTGCTGCTTGGAGTGGCTTTAAGCTACCACCTCCCAAAGAGCTGCAGCCCATAATCTGAGGATAGGGCACAGCGGTCTTCTGTTGTGGAGGACATAAGCAATTTCTTTTTCATGCTCTAGATGCCCTCATGAATATTGAACTGGGAGAACAGCATTGGCATTTACGGGTGTGTGTATATGCATGTGGTAACAAGTGGGAGGGTAGATGTAGGCACATTTTTGTATTTTCTGTAAATGTTTACATGTTGACTATCATAAACTGTAATTTGAGGTCCAGCTTGGGTGCCTACCAGGTTTCTTGTGGAGCTACCTGAGGGAGAGAGGGTTTGCGTGTTATTAGTGGTACAGAGAACAAGAGCACAATCAGCAGCACCTTGCCTGTCCCACCATAGAGCATAAATTATTTATCTTGGTGAAGGGGGCAGTACTGTCTCTTGTGTTCCCCAAGGAAATAGTTTGACTGTAGGTGTTTCACAGACGTGACTTTGTACTTAAATTACAAAGTAGAAGTGTTAACCAAATATGCAAGTACTCACTGTGCCAACAGTAGAAGTTTAAAATAAAGGAAAGGAAGAATTTGAGATAGCGTCTTGACCACAATGAAGTAAAAATTACTGGAGTAGACTGTCTTCCTGAGGATTGTTGCAAGAAGACAGCAACCCAATGCTTAGATCTTAGATTTAATGGCACTTTTCTCCCTCAGAAAAGGAAGAATTCAGACAGGTGTCTTGCCAGCACAGTACCTGGTACTTGTTTAATCACATGCTGATAGAAATAAGTTTTGGGAACTCTGTGGTTTAGAAGATTGGAAGCAGGCAGAAATTTGGACAGATCCTCATGGGTTTGATATGTCCTCATGGAGTCTGGCTGTTCACTTTCACAAGGTGCTATGTCACCTCTGTCTCAACTGGCATTTTCAAGAGCCACATCCCATGCAACTATCTCAAGTCCCTCTTCTGCTAGGTCAGCTGGAGAGCTTAATATTTTTTACCACTTTCTGCTGTTATAGTTGGACTTTCATTCTCTGTTACCTTCTACGCCTTCTCCATTGAGACACATTTGAGAAATCCTATAGTTTGTCCCAGAAACCTCACTTTCCTGCAGACAGGACAGAAGTTTGGTGTTCCTTTAACCCAACTCAGCAGGTCAGTATCTTTCAAGAACAGGCACAAAACTGTGTTTGTCAGTACAAGGCTCCATGGACAAGACGCATCCAAAGTCCTGCTTCGTTGTGCCTTTGCTGCCTTCTTCACTGTGATTTCTAGAAGGTTTGAGACCGCTCTTCATAACTTTACTATCAAAAATGCTCTGACAAGATACACCCTGAAAACAATCTTTTCCTGAAGTTACTTCTTTTATGATAAAAATCCAGTATGTACTTTGTAGGAGACAAGAGCTATGCTGTGTTCTCAAATGAAACATACAGAGGTGGGGTTCATGACGTGTAGGGTATGAAAGCCAGGTATGCAGTGCCACAAGAGAAGCAATGGCCAGGTTAGACAGCTAACACAGGGGAGATGCAGGGCTACAGAAATCAATTTCATTGATTCCAGGGAGTGAAGGGGGAACAAGATAAATACTTCATTTAAGTATTAAATACTTCAATGTTTTGTTAATAACTATAAAAATGTCAAATACATGTAATTAAAGCATTATCTCAGTTCCTTCATAGAAACGTTAGATATTCAAGCTAATTTTTTGCATCTTTTGTAAAGACAGGAAAAAAAACATTAGCAAGTCTCATGTTGAATGTCCTGAAATTGTTACATCAAAACAATTTAAGTTGTAGAGTTTTTATTAGTCCTTTGCTTTCCCACATACTCACTGCTGAAGCCAGGGTGGATTGCTGTACTTTGTATGAGCTCATGAGAGGCAGAACTTTTACCCCCAAAAATGAAGGAGACAGAAATGAGAAGCCATTTTCACCAGTGTGCTAATCCTCATATTCCAGTAAAAGAACAGAGTCCCTGGAGTGAAAAACAGAACATTTAGACTTTCCCTTCGAGAATACCAAAGGGTTTTTTTTCTGTCTCTTTGGAGCTTTGAAGTCAGCATACCAACCTCAGGCCCAGAGCAGTTTTTACCATCTTCACTAAAATGTTGCTGACAGGGCAAATGTTCTCAGGGGAAAGAGGCTGGCTGGTTTGGAGTAATAGGATGGGGTGCCATCTCCATTTCTGCAAAGTCTTGTCAGGCTTCAGCTATCTGATGCACTCTTCCAGGAGGTCATCAATCTTGTTTCCTTGGCACTTATTGTCTGTCATCAACCTCTTCTATTGGCCATGCCTAAATGTGTGGGTCTGAATGAGTGTACCATGCCAACAGTTCTGTCCAATTTCAGAGCTGGGAGACATGACAGGAGCCTTGCCAGTAGTGCTGTTTTCCTCAATTGCTCTTGTTGGTCACTTTCAAAACTTTGAACTTTATTCCATGCCATAATATCATATCTGAAGCCCTACACAAGCATTACATTGGCAATACCACCAAGGGTATCGGCTTCTGCCTCCATACAGGACTATCTGAATCACTGCTTTACCGCAGGGGCAGGGATCAGTTGGAGTATGATGACCAGGACTAGTGGAAAAATGTCGGAGTGTGCCTGTTGGGTCCTAGGTTGCGTACGTGCAGCAGGGCAAAAACTTGGCCTTGCCAGAACATTAAGGTAGAACAGTAGCATCTGCTCAGTTTGACCCTTCGAGCAGTGTGATCCTTCCTATTTCTCCCCCAATCCCTCCCATGCTTCCCATGCACTGAAGTGAGAAGCATCTGAAGAACAGCAGACCTTTACAAACTGGTTTGCTACAGCTTGACTGCACTACTATGATTGCTTTTACGGATGGAGTGGGTTTGCATGTCCCTCTGAGAGGAGTTATCACCTTAGTAACGTTTGGATTCCAGTCCTGGATACTTAAACAACAGCACAATAAGAGCTTGTAGCTGGCTCCCTCTGTCTTTCATAGGCGATGAAGGACACAGGACTATTGCCACAGACACTGCAGAATGAGAAGTTGATCTACCATTCACCACGACTCTACTAGTTAAAGTTTGCTTGCACTGTCTTTCCTCAGGACTTCTCTTTAGACCTCTTCTGTGCATCAGTTTTTGCAAATGAAGAGTCTTTACTTGCTTTTGAAAGCCCAGATATACAGATAAACTTTCCTGGATTGGGGGTGATGAAATCAAGACACCTTTTTTAAGCATTTTGGCATGTATGCCTGGAAATTAAATCCAGTCCCTTTTCCAGTGTTAATCATTGCTGGCAAAAAGATATATACAAAAAGTTGGTTGGCGATGCTGAACTTAACATTCAAGTAACAGGCTGTTACCCATGGTGAGAAGTGTGAAATAGTGTTATTCTTTGCAAACTAGATTGTTAGGTTTGAACTTTCTGAACGTTGCTTACATTGGTTTTTGCCTGCATTCTTGAGTGGCTCATCTTGTAGGTTTAAGGATAGGAAGCCACATGCAGAATCTGGTTTTGGTTTTGGCTCCTAGTGAAAGAAGCCAATATTAGAAGATCACACTAAGGGGTTATGATATCATCACAGCAACTTGTTCTTTTCACATCTTCTAAGCAAATTAATCAAAAGAAATAGCTTTCTAACTAATAGGTTGAAAATACGATGTATCCCTTTTCCCTCTTTTTTCCTACTCCAGCATGATCTGCTAATGTTATTCACAATCTTGTGACTCTTGAGGACAGATATAGTTACTGAAGGATAGCAAGCAATGTAGTCTTTAATCTTTGTTCTAGTCTTTGTCTTATAAGGCTATTCTGTGCATCTCTCAGGGGAGATACGCTCCCAGAAAATTCAGTATAAGTCATTTGAACAATCTTAATTGAGATTCTTCTATTTCAACAAATGCTTAGAATGGCAAATGCATTTCCACAATTCACCAATAAAGTATGACACCAGAGTGATTGTTCATCTCTGAAGGCTCAGAAGTGCTGATACATATTTACACAGAGGGAATAGATATAAAAATACTTAAGACAACTTGCAAAGCAACTTCTTAAATGCTATTGGAAGGAGAAAGTTGCACCTAGTGTACCCATCTGCCACTTGTTCCCCTGCAGGTACTTCAGTTAGGAAAGGGAGATAATCTGCAGATCCCCTTCTTCCAGTATCTACTGGCAAGGGAAAAGAAATCAGCTGTGCACTCCTTCCTTTGCACAGCTTTTTCTAGGAAATTGTGGTGGATGTAGCAGGCACATAACTGTCAAAGCCTCAAAGATAATAGTAGGATTTCTCTACAGGTCTGGAAAGAGCAGTTTTGTTCAGCTGTGAATGTCACTGAGGAGATGGCTTCATTTCACACTTGAACATGCTCTGCTGCAGGCAAAGGTGTGCAACTGCTTTCTAAAGTCATGGTGTGAAAGATGTACCACTTATTTCTGCCTGCAGATGGTACATACTATTCTTACAACACATCTTTCTTTTTCCCTGGGTGACCAGCGAAGAGAAGGACTAAAGCAGCAAAAGCTTGGAGAAAAGTAAGGGAGAATGGGCTGGGAAGAAAGCAATCACAGCTGTTCAGAACATGAGTGATCAGAGATGTTTGTTTTAAGGCCATAGTTTATCTCTACGTGTACTGTATACAGGTGAGGTGCAGAGTCTATCAGGATTATCCTTTCTGGGTCCAATCCCTGCACCAAGACATTAATGTCTGTGTGTATACCACAGGCAGATGACAGACGAATAATTAACTGAAGAATAAAAAGTTCCCAGTGAGATTCCAGAAATTCCTTTGATATCCTGTTCAAGTGCTTCAATATCGTATTAAAAGCTTTCCCACTGTTATTTTCTGCAAAGCATGTCTATTCTTGTCCTTTTTTCTATTTTATTCAAGTTCATTTAGTCTTGCCCATTCCTAGTGGTGGCTCCTAGTAAGTAGTCACTATTCCATTCTAACATGTAAGGTTTAACAATTTTCTTGTAGACAAGCAAGGAGAACAGAAAAAAATCAGTCTCCTTCTGTCTTTTGCCAGGTATCACTTTTTCTAAAACTCTGATCAGTCTTGTTGCCCTGTATAGGTTCAGTGTTATGGAATATTTGTTACTTGAAGTATTGTGTTTAAAACTAGGCACTGCTTCAGTTTGCTCATAGCCTCTTATCCGAAACAGGACTCTCATGTGGCAAAATGGGGTGGGTGATGTTTGTCCAGCACAGCTCAGTTCTTCACTGGCAAGGCAGATAAAACAGGAGCAACAAAGAAGTTTAATTATGTTTCCCTGGAGGAAACATTGACTGGGATACATGACATTCCAAAAA
This sequence comes from Rhinopomastus cyanomelas, assembly GCA_013400115.1. NCBI lineage: Eukaryota > Metazoa > Chordata > Aves > Bucerotiformes > Rhinopomastidae > Rhinopomastus > Rhinopomastus cyanomelas. Next base: position 637,490 of record VXBP01006396.1, on the reverse strand, counting down.
TCTAATCAATACAGAAATTAATTGCCCAGACTTATTTTTGCTAAAGGGTTATAAAGCTATCCAGTGGTTACGGTGCAGACTACCCTCAAGTCTTTGGAGAGAAGCCAGAACTCAACTCTGCTTGCCATTTCTCTCCCCTCAAAAGTTATAGGAGTTTTTCAGAATACCCAAACATTAATTTTTCCATAAAAAAGACTCCTCAGGATAACATAACACACCTTGGTGTAGGTGATCTTGCTGTGGCAGGGGATTGGGCTAGATGATCTTTTGAGGTCCCTTCCAATCCCTAATTTTCTGTGATTCTGTGATCTTTTGAATTAGACAGCCCCAATCTGCTCATTGTTCTGTGTTAATTCCTTTTCATAGCTAATACACCGAAGAGTGACTAGATTAATTAAAACAGCCTGGCAAGGCTGTCCAGGGTGGGGGGACTGCACTATAGTATCCTGAGCCATATTTCAATGAAGAGCTCTGCAGATTGTGTCAATGGCATCTGTCATGGTCAGGAAATTTTCTTGCCTTAGCAGTGCCAGCCTTGTGCAATAGCACTCCCCACTGCTTTAAGGATGACAAGTCTCAGCAGGAAAAAAAGTGAAGCAATGGTGATTTTTGGTGGTGTTCTGCAGCAACTTGGAAACTTTCCTACTTTCAAGACTTCATTTCCCAGTATGGAGAAAGACTGGAGCCAGAGCAGGCACTTCTCACTGCTGCCACTGGTAATGTATCCTCACTAATGACATTTGGAAGGGGAAAACAGGAGAGGGATACATTCTCTGGGCATTGCAAAAGTGGACCTATAAGACTTCTGTTATTTTCTTATCTCCTGTTTTCAAAATGTAGCTGCACCATGAGATCTGTCTCTGGGTAGGTTGCAGAGACACATGTTAATCAGCTATTGAAACCTTCAGCACTTCTAGGTGTGTCTTAGTCCTCAGCTGACCTCTTGACTCTTTCTGGTGTTTTCCTCTACAGCCCCTGCTATCTTTTCTAGCCTCTTCAGATGTGCTTGTGCCATGAGGAAACAAGTTTCGTGTAGCAAAGACCTTTCTCCTTCCAGTAGCCAACTTCCTTCTTGTGATCATCTCTGGAGTAAAGACAGTTGGCTCCAATCTCTGCCTAGGGAAAGAAGTGGACTCTTCCTCTGCCAGTCCCAGCACAGGTTTCCTCCCTCTGCAGTGAGACAAAAACCACAGGAATCATCTCAAGCAGTTCCTCTCACATGCCAACTGAAACACTCTCGTGTTTCTGAGTCACCACTGGGGCTTTGAGTGCTCTCTGCGCTTGCCTCTTATGTACTAGTTCTACCCTGACAGTTTGGGAAGTGAATAAGTGGTGTCATTCTACAAGTTATACCCAGCTGTCCTCATAGCCAAAGGAGAGGGTCTGAGGCACAGATGTGTTGCAGTTCATCTCTATTGTGTTTCCATAGTTCAGGTCTTCAGGCTTGTCTCATGTGGGCAGAGAGTCTTCCCGCTGTGCAAGAAGAACAAGTCACTTGCCAGCAAAACTTCCACAATACAAAGATACCTGTTTACACACTTTTTGAGCAGCCCAAATGTAACCAGGCTTTCACGCTGTTAAAATATTCAGCAACAGTTATAAGCCCTAATTCCTAATGTTTCTTTAAAAAAAAATACAGTTGATGGCAAAGGTCTTTTTCTGCTCATGTTGGTCTTTACTTTCTTCTACTAGCAACTGAAGGGAATTTATTTTGTCAAAATTATTACAGTCCTAAAATGGCAAAACTTTTTATCTGCTTTAGGAAGGCAAAAGAGTGCAGAAATGAAACCTCAAACAATTTGGACATCTGTATTTACAAGTGTTACTTGCCAAGTGGAGAAACAGCACCTGGCACCTGATGTATTGCTTACACACTGTGACTTGATGCTGTAATTTCTTAATATGCTGACTTAGAGGGGCTTGCAACTTCCACTCTTGTGTTCATTTTCTGAATCAGTTCTTTGTTCTTTTCTGTTACTACTTTGAGTTAAGGACAAAGCTCAAGTAGATCATCATTGTCATCACATTGTTCACTGCTCTTGGTCCTACCTCATGCCCATTCATACATGCCCTGTGGACTGGTGCGGAAGGCAGTTTCTCCAGCTTTTCAGTTCAGTGTTTCTTCAGTTACATTTAGCCAGTACAGAATATCTTGCACAGCAAGGAAATGAATGATACATGTGAAAAGGGAGAAATTTAATCAATATATATAAAGTCCTGAAGGGAGGGACAAAGAAAAGTACCTCAGTCTTCACTGCAAAGGCCTCCAGCCACACTCCTGGAGTCATGGAAAACAACAGCAGGGACTGCAAGGAAAAACTGCCCATCATCAGTGAAGATCAGGTTTGTGATCACCTGAAGAACCTAAAAGTGTTCAAGTCCATGGGACCCAACGGGATACACCCACAGGTACTGAGAGAACTGGCAGATGAAGTCACTAAATCCCTCTCTATTATATTCCAAAAGTCATGGTGGTCTGGTGAAGCCCCCACTGACTGGAAAAGGGGAAACATAATTCCTGTTTTCAAAAAGGGTAGGAAGGAGGAGCCAGGGAACTACAGGCCAGTCAGTCTCACCTCTGTGCCTGGTAAGATCATGGAGCAGATCCTCCTGAAGGCACTGCTGAGACAGGCGAATAGTGAAGAGGTGATTGGGNGTTCAACAGGACCAAGTGTGAGGTCCTGCATCTGGGTCGAGGCAATCCTAAGCACAAATACAGGCTGGGCAGTGACTGGCTGCAGAGTAGCCCTGAGGACAGGGACTTGGGGGTGCTTGTGGACAAGAAGTTCAACATGAGCCAGCAGTGTGCACTTGCAGCCCAGAAGGCAAACTGGATCCTGGGCTGCATCAGGAGAAATGTGGCCAGCAGGTCAAGGGAGGTCGTTCTCCCCCTCTACTCCGCTCTGGTGAGACCCTACCTGGAGCACCGCGTCAAGTTCTGGAGCCCTTATCGCAAGAAGGATGTGGACGTGCTGGAGTGAGTGCAGAGGAGGGCCACGAGGATGATCAGAGGGCTGGAGCACCTCTCCTGTGAGGCCAGACTGAGAGAGTTGGGGCTGTTCAGTCTGGAGAAGAGGAGGCTTCCAGGTGACCTTATTGTGGCCTTCCAGTATCTGAGAGTGGCCTACAAAAAGGCTGGGGAGGGACTATTTAGGATGTCAGGTAGCGACAGGACTAGGGAGTATGGAGCAAAGCTGGAGATTAGTAGATTTAGAGTGGATGTGAGGAGGAAGTTCTTCACCGTGAGAGTGGTGAGAGCCTGGAATGGGTGAGAGCCAGGGAGGTTGTGGAGGCCCCATCCCTGGAGGTGTTTAAGGCCAGGCTGGATGGGGCTCTGATCTAGGGTGGGGTGTCCCTGCCCATGGTAGGGGAGTTGGAACTGGATGATTCTGTGGTCCCTCCTAACCCAGACTGAGTGTATGACTTGGTCTGGGTGATCCTGCTGTGGCAGGGGGTTGGACTAGATGATCTTTTGGGGTCCCTTCCAATCCCTAATGTTTCTATGATTCTATTCTATGATTCTATGAAAAGTCAAGCTTTTTTCAGTGGTTCCCAGTGACAAGACAAGAGGCAATGGGCACAGGAGGTTCCCTCTGAACATCAAGGAAACACTTTTTTACTTTAAGGGGCACAGGTTACCCAGGGAGGTTGTAAATCTCCATCCCAGGAGATAGTCAGAACAAAAACTGTACAGGGCAACCAGGTTTAGCTTATCCTGCTCAAGCAGGAGGGATGGCCTAGATGACCTCCAGATGTCATCTTCCCATGTCAACCCTTCTGTGGTCTGCTGTGATCTATGATTCTGCAAAAAAGATTTGATAAAATTTATTTTAAAATTAGAATAGTCTCTCTGTGTAAGTCACATGTTTCTGTTGCTACAGTAAATTACTTGCAGAGCGATTGTTTAAAAGTGTCTTTTTATTTCAGTTAAGCATAGCTTTGTGTTCCCTTGTTTTGTTAAGGAACAAATAGGTACTAAATTCCTGTCAGAATACAGAATTTCTACACATTGTCTACTCATGCTGTCTGGATCTTCCTTTGATATAGCGTGAGAAGGGGTAAACCAGCTCTTTGATGAGTCAGCCTGCTTATTTTTCTGTCCAAGTTTCAGTGAGGCTTTCCTAGTACTGAGAAGGAATGGAGACAAGGAGACATACATAGGGTATTTCTATGACAAGTGTGTCAGCCTTTGCCTTAGTACATATCTGCTGTGGTTTTTGTGGTGTCCTATATGATACACACAATTCTCATTGCTGAGTGCATTTATTTCATCAGATGCCTGATGTCTGTCTCTTGTTTGTTAGTTGCACTGTTGACATTCTCCTAACCTAAAAGCAATTAATTTATCCTGAAAACATAGGTGGTGTCTACAGCAAAACAGTAATTCTGTGTACAGTGGTCAAAAAGTCAATATCCCCTGTGGTCTCCTTTACAGTTGCTTTGCTGATGTATCAAAAAGGGTGAAAAAGAGCATGGAGACTGGTGGTATTCCAGAAAATATGTCTTTCACAATCCTTCCTTCAGGAATCACCCCAAGTGCCCAGTACAAAGGAGGAGCCCTTTAGCTATGGATGTAATTTTGATACCTGGGTTAATCTGATAAACCTTGGGGTACAGGAATCTGGGGACAGACACCTTCTGCAAAAAATGGTGTCAAGAAAGAAAGTCCAGGAACGATTATTTCAGAACTATACATCGGTGGTGATCAGCAGAACAATGTTATCTGGTGGTAGGGAGACTTGGGACAGTCCTGTGAGGTATATTGTTTGTGTTGGGTTTGAACATCCTGACCTGCACAGTGACAAGCATCCTGGACAGTGAGGGACTTGGGAGCAAAAGGGAGATATCTAAAGGAGTTCTAGTGTCAGCATGGGTCCAGTGGGACTGGCACTGATCCACAGAGCTCCTGTTGAACAGACCTGACTCTGCACCCCAAGTACTCACCATTCTGTTTCAGAGGAAGAACATTTTTCTGAAGCTACTAAATGTTGTGAAATAAGCTGACACAGGCTCCCTCTCCGTTTTTACTTTCCCTCCTCAACTGATCACTGTGTTGCCCATAGTTCCCCTCTCTTGCTATCATGGGAACCCCAAAGCAGTTCATGTCCATGAAGTGCTGCATGCCCTCTGCCTGATCGAGCTGCGAGCTGAAAAGCCTTCCTGGATTTCAGAGCTCCAGGTATAGGCCTAAGATGCTCAGAAAACATTCAGACTTCTCTACAGATCACAAGCCCAGATAGACTCAAGCTGGTAGAATTTCATCATATTAACGTAGCCCAGAAACAGCTTAGCTGTTCTGCTGACAAGCGAGGTACAGAATTGTGGAAAGCCGTAACTTTACTGCCTAGCAGGAGTCCTCCAGATTTACCAAGACAGGCAGTGGTCTTTAGTTCCTTGTTTACATTCTGTTTCTTCAGTAATACAATAAATACCAAGTAACTCTTCTGGAACTTGAGATAGGGATCTGTTGCATTTTTCAGTCTTGGCACAAATACTCTTTATTAAAAACAAAAAACTGGGGGACAGGGGGGACTTGAAACCGGAAAACTTATCATAGATGGTTGTTCTGTTGGAGTGAAGGCAATTGACAATATCTGAAGATTTGACTCCATTGTGGTTTGAGCAAGGTCCCAGATAGCAGTAGCAGTCCACAGGAGCTTCTTTCCTGCCTGCCATGTGGACTTCTGATTTTCCCCAAAGCAACCAGAGGCAGAGGACATTTTATAATTCATTTAATTTGGTCTGTTATACAATACATGGGTTATTAGTGACTTTTTGAATGTGGGGGCTGTATTGGTGTTTCATTTAAAAAAGGGGACAATTGCACCTTTGAGGCTTTGCTGCTCAGGCTGAAGGAGCTCTCGGTAGGTGAGATATTGATGCAAAAATAAATGCCAACTGTGCAGTTGGTAAGACAGTCGCACTGTCTTACCTGCTCTTTTACCAACTGCACAGTGCTGAGGCTCAGGACTGGCTCATGGTGATCACCAGCAGTGAATGGCAATTTCTTCTAAGCAAGTTTTCCAAGTTTGTATCTTGTTGCATTTTTGTCTCTTCTCTGGCCTCTCTCCTTAGGTCAGAATATGTGTACGTGTAGAGCCCTTTTGTTTAGCTCTCAGCTTGGGACCGGGAAAAAGTCACTCATGGCTGAGCTCTCAGGGTACAGTTTAATTTCCTGGGGCTCTGAACAGTGGTTTAAACTAGTGCAGTTCAGGAGATCTGTAGCAAGAGCACCTAGAAGCTGAACTGGCAGAAACTACATGACAAGGTAGAGGTATCCTTTCTTTGAACATCAGATGGCAACATGAATGCACCCAAGAACAGCAGCTTCAATTATTTCGTGTGTCCTGTAGTATTATCAACTCTGATCAGCCTCTGCAGTCTTTGTTGTCTATGTTTTCCTTTTCGCATGGACACAATGATGGTTCTTTCAGACTGAGGTATTTCAGGCACTATGTCTTACGCAACTGGCTCTTAAACAGCTGAGACATGGGTGCCTATCTGTCTATGACAAGGATTAGTTTATTGCTTATTTAATAGGGATCTTGAAAACTTGTTTATAACTGTTTACATACAATTTTTCAACAATTCGGATTGCCTAAGGCTACAGCATGTTCCCTGTGCTTATGTGCAGTGTGTAACCCCCATGTGGCCTCAGGCAAATGGAGTGGTTCAAAGATTTATGCGCTGTGCGGATAAACAAAATCTGGGAGAATTTCCCTGAGGCTTTGCCTGGATTGGCAAAATGGTGTGATTTTAAAACATCATAGTTAGTACCTGGAATTCCTCATATATGCTGCTTTGGTGAGGAGAAACCTGTATGAAAGAACCAACGTTTTTAGAGAATTCCACTTAGGTGTAGCGTATGTTCACAGCTTGCTCTGTCTGACTGATGTTTTATAAGGCAATGCCTACCGTAAGTGAAATACAACCCTTTTTCCTAGCGTAGCTGCAACCAGAGAAAACAAGTACCTTGAAGACTTTCAAGAATTTCCGTGTCCAGCCGATGCAATGAACTTGCCAGACTGAGATGGAAATTTGGGGGATTTCTCTTTCTGGTGGAGGAAACAGAGAATGCTGCCAAAATCTCCTGCCGTTTAGATCCTGCCCTGACTCTCGTCTGGGACACCCTGGAGCCGAAGATCGGTGGAGAACACTTCCGAAGGGTGAAAAATGCAGATTTCACCTACAATGTGCTCCTCTTGTTCCGCTTTTGTGAAAAACCCGCCAAAGCCTTGAATTTAGGGTGGAGATGAGTAGCCAAAGGATGCGGAAAGCCTTGTTTGCTCTCACTCGTAAGCTAAGTGCAAAGGGTTGTGTATAAAGCGGCTGCCGCCCGGGAAGTGCCCCGACACTCGGCCGACCCCGGCCCGCGGCCCGCGGCTGCCGCCCGCTGGAGGGACCGGGCAGGGCCTGGGTGGGGGGTGGCCCGCTGTGTCCCGCCCTGTGTCCCAGTGGGCTCCGTTGGGCCCCGCCGTTGTCCTGTGTGTCCCGGCGCGTGTCCCACTGTGTCGCAGTGTGTCCCACCCTGTAGAATCGNTCTTACCAGTCACAGAGGTGAGACTGACTGGCCTGTTAGTTCCGCAGCTCCACCTTCCTACCCTTCTTGAAAACAGGAATTATGTTTCCACTCTTCCAGTCAGTGGGGACTTCACAAGACTGCCATGACTTTTGGAATGTAATAGACAGGGGTTTAGCAACCTCATCTGCCTGTTCTCTCAGTACCCGTTGGGTCCCATGGACTTGAACACTTTCAGGTTCTTCAGGTGATCACAAACCTGATCTTCACTGATGATGGGCAGTTTTTCCTTGCAGTCCCTGCCATTGTCTTCCATGACTCCAGGAGTGTNGATACTTTGGCCAGCAGACCCCTGAAGCAATCAAAGTCTGCATGCCTGAAGTTCAGGGCTGTAAGCTTAGAAAACTTCCTCCTGGTTGCCCTGAGGATCTTAAATTCAGCTGCTTCATAGTCACTGAAGCCGAGGCTGTCCATTTGGAGGAGGAAGTTGGGTTGTTGAAATCCCCTATGAGGACCAGGGCCTGTGACCTGGAAGCCGCTACTATTTGCCTGTGAAGGGCCTTATCTGCTTGGTTCTGCTGTCAGGTGGCCTGTAGCAGACCCCTACAGTAACATCACCCTCCCCTGTCTTCCCTTTAATTATAACCCACACACTCTCAACCAGCTCATCACCCTTCCCCAGGTGGAGCTCCACTGATTCCAGCTGGTCACTGATACAGAGGGCAATGCCTCCTCCTCTCCTTCCTTGCCTGTCCTTCCTAAAGAGCTTGTACCCATCTATCCCCACATTCCAGCCATGGGAATCATCCCACTGAGTTTCAGTAATAGCCACTATATCACGGCATCCCAGCAGCATAGTGGCCCTTAATTCATCCTGTTTGTTGCCCAAGCTCTGTGCATTTGCATAGAGGCACTTCAGCTGGGCTGGCCCTGTCCTCTTCTTGTGCCAATTGCCTTTGATTTCCTCAGGCTGTCCTGGTTCATCATCTCTGGCTTGCCCCAGGGCAAGCTGAGAGCCCTCATTGGCTCTCCATCCCTCTGCCACTGGTGAGCTGCTCCACTGTTTGTCACCAGCCAGAAGGAGACTATTTGCCCCTTCCCCCTTCACACTCTGTCCTGCCACATGTCCCAGTGTGTTCCTCTGTGTCCGCCATGTGTCCCGCTGTGTCCTGCCGTGTCATGCAGCCCTGCATGGCCCTGGGCCTGGCGTCTCATCCTCTGCCACGCGTGGTGGTTCTGCCCCAGTGTCGAACGCCCATCACTGTTTATGCTTCCAACTCCCAGGTTTTGCTTTGTCTTTTTTTTTTTTTCCCATTCTTTTAATTTTGTTTCTTTTGCATTTCTTTTCTCCATGAAAGAGCCCTTCAGCAACATTGTTGTTGTTCCTGAAGCTAAGTTTTATGCCCTCACATCGTGCTGCTGTACCAAATTCTTCTTTATAAACCAAAGAGTCTGCACCCGTTGAGACAGCCAGTAGTGCTATCCCAAATCTGGGGCTCTTTTGCTCAGTTCACTAGTAGCCCATCCAACCCCTGAGCCTAGCCATTCCTTTATTGCAGGTTTGCACACAGCTGAGAGCTGCATGGTCACCCACAGAGTGAGCTCAGTGAAAGCAGTCACTTATTTATACACTCCAAATCAGCATCATTGATGTATTTAGTATTTATCAACTTTCTACTGATGACCACAACTTCAGTCCTAGAGCTAACTGGGTAAATAATTCCTCCTTTTGAAATAAAGTGACAATGTATGCATGCTCAGGAGACAGGGAGGGGACTTCACCTGAATTAGGAGCTATCTGACTTGTGGGTGTGATTTTTAGCTTTATAATGAGGGTATCGTGGATAGTTCAACTAGGGGACACTCAGATCTTGAGTTATCTCCTTGTCAGCCTCTGGATTAACATCTTTTTTTGACCCTTAATTGCCAGGATGTCCTGACTTGCAGCAGGCCAACTGTTTCTTGTGGCAGGAATGTTGAACTAGATGATGTTTCAAGGTCCATTCCAACCTCTAACAGGGAGGATTAAGTGTCTTTCATCTAAATATATACCAGAAACACCTCCAGTTATTACAGCCCTAATAGATTATTCAAGATTACAAGAATCAGCCTTCAACAGTATAAGAAAACAATAAAGTTATAGTTAAGACCTATCACTTGTCTCACATCAGCACCCTCAGCAACTGCTTAATAGGGCAGGGCTTTTTAACCTTGGTGTAAAGTATAGACATGAGATCCAACAATATTTTGTTGCTAAATTCTCCAAGGCTCCATGGGAAGGTATCACTTCCACCTTCTCCCAGCACCTTTCCTTGTTATTTCCCTTTAATCTTCTTTGCAGAGTCCATGTCAGGTGCCTTCCCAAATGATCCAGAAACACTTCTCATTCCAAGGTGTCTGCTTTTCCCTTTAAGCCTCTGTGTGTCAGTCCCAAACACAGGGGTTCGTGTTTGTATCAAGATGCTGTTGGGAACCAGCCCATTGCACAGGATAAGCCAGGGTGTATCACAGCTCTGCCTCGTTCCATCAGTGCTCTTGGCAAATGTGGTGCTAACTGTGAGAGTGAAAACTACCACATTTCATTCAAGATTATTCCTGCTACCCATGTTTGTGGAATGTCTCTGGAAAAAGCTTTGACCAACAACTGCTGTGAGTTAAGGAGGCTTTAGGCCATTTAATTTGGACCATTTCTTTTTAATAAATCATGTTAGATTGAAACAAAGGGTTTATCAATGTCCATGCGGTTTTTATCAGTACAGTTACTGCTTTCATCACAATTCTGACTTCATCTAAGAAGAAAACCAGATTTATTTGATAAGGGCTTGACTTTCTTTCTCTTGTAGAAAGGATGGTAGTTGCGTTCATGTTTTCCTCAAAAGTGACCTTTTTCTCAACTAGGAACCATCAGTGCTCCTCCAGTCTTCTGAGATGGCTATCAGTTGAGCAGTAATGGTCAGCCATAATTTTAGGGAATTTGGTATGAGTTTCCTGTGCATTTTAGCAAGATCCCAACCTCCCAAACCAAGCGTTTCCCTCTAGCAAAAATCTGATGTTGTCTTTCTGTAGTAAGGACTTTGTCATCCTCATATGACGAATCAACTACCACCCATAAACCACCATCTTGCCACTTTCTAAATACAGAAGACAATTCATTTTGGCATTTCCCTTTTCTGTCTTAACAGTTTACCATCACCATATAGTAACAGGATCACATACTGTAAATGTTTTAAGTGGTTTTGTTCCCTAAAAGATTATTTTTTTGTGTTTAGATCTGCTGGTCAGAACTTCTTTTTTCCATTGTGTTTAGCTTCATTTATCACTACTAGACTTCATTAGCCTCTTTTCTGTATTTATAACTGTTTTCATTTGCTTCTGTTTGATAAATAAGACCCTTTGAAGCAGACTGAGTTTGTGTAGCTTGCTTCAACACGAAGAGCATGGACAAATCATCCACAACTGCTGATTCAGTAATTGGAAAAGATGCGGAGAATCAGTGACAGACAACTTGGGAATGTGAGCCCCTTGCCGTGGTCCAGCTGGCACCACTGCATTGCTGTGTCTCCAAGAACTGCAGTCAGCAGGAGCAGGACAAAGTCATCATGGGGAAGTCTTCTAATGCTATGAGCCACCAGCAGAGTGCAGCGTAAAGCCCACTTTAGCCTCAGAGCCCTCATGCAAGCAACTGCAAGCAAAACAAGTGTATTTTGAAAACAACTGTTGCTTTATTTGGCAAGGACTTCTCATTACATCTAATTTTAGATTCAAAGTTGAAGGTAAGGCAATACTGGGATTGAACGTTGTTGTTCCTTAAGCATTGTTAGGTCAGCACTGATAACTCCCAGCTTGGCAAAACTTCTGCTCTGGTTTAAATACCAAATCTATCCAACCACCTCCCTAATTTGAACATTTCAGAGTCTTAGTATGTGAGAGCATTTACAAGATCTTTTTCAGATATATTGAATTTATCATGTGCAGGTCAGTTCAGACTCCATACAGGCCAGAGGCTTGGTATGTAAAAGTTATAAAGCCATGTGGCTCACTGGCTTGAAGCATGGTTCTGTGGGAACAAATAGGTGTCTAACAGAACAAAACATTTTGTAGCAAAGTTTTGGTGCAATTAACAGATAGACATTTCAAAAATCCACAACTTAACAGAAGCAGAAGGTATTTTCCCAACATTGTACTACAGAATTGTAGTCACTGACTCAAAGCATTCACCTAAGTAAACCAAGCCCACCCCTAAACCCTGTCCCTTATCTCCGGATGTGAACAACTTTTAAACACGTCCAGGGGTGGTGATTCAACCCTCTCCTTGGGCAGCCTGTTCCAAGGCTTGGTGACCCTTTCAGCGAGGAAGTTTTTCCTAATGTCTGACCTAAACTTCCTGTGGTGTGACTTGAGGCTGTTTCCTCTTGTCTCATCATTTGTTACTTGTGAGAAGAGACCAGCACCCCCCTCTCTACAACCTCCTTTCAGGTAGTTGTAGAGAGTGAAAAGATCTTCCCTCAGCCTCCTTTTCTTCATCCTAACCAGTCAAGTATGACAGAGAATGCATGACAGGAATTTATATGGGCAATTCAGCTGATCCATTTGTGGCTTAGTGCATAATTTCAGGGCATAATTCTAAGAAACTGAAGGGATTTGTACGTGACCAAATAAACGACAGTGCTTGAGCAGCTTATATGTCACCTCATTAGTGCCATATAAATAATAAATCACTACTAAATTGTTATATAATGCTGGTTTCAGATTCAGGGCTGTCCAAGATCAGACTCATATCTGAAGTCTTGTGGAATACAATCGATCTTCAGTCATGCTGAATATAAACCTAGTCTCTTGCCAAACAAATTTGGTTAACAAGGTGCTCCAATATTTGGTTAGAAAGTGAAGCACACAAATATTTTACACCTGGACTAAATAACAAAAGGAAAACAATCAATCTCAACATTAAAAAAAAACCCACATAAAATAAATAAGATAAAAAAATCTATTTTGCTTTATTTCTTCTACATTAGAGAGTTATTTCCCTAAATATATATATATGTAGTGTAGCTTTTTATCTAGGCAGCTCTTCAAGAAGGCAACAGATTGTATTTATTTTGACCTTTCTTTAGTTTTTGTCCCATGGCTGTTCTGACAAATTGGGAAATCTAGACCAGAATGAACTAGATTTGGCAAAAATACTTCTTGATTCTTACCGTTCAGGAGGTTGAACATCCACTGAGATACATCCACATGCTCTCATTCATATAACAGTTTTATAACTCATGTGGTGGACAACATTCTTCTTGCTGTGTAGCCGGTGCCATGTGGGAAACTCCGTGCTGGACACATTTCAGGTTCCTTTCCACAGTGAACAGCATGTGTGCCTGGATAGTGCAAACTCTGAAACCTGCCCAAGCTCAGTTTCGTAAAGCATGAGGTCTAATCACTTTGCAGGGATTCCTACCTGACAGCATCACTTTTGTCAGGCACTTGGAGCTGTGAATGATAGGAGAGAGGTGAGCACAGTCTCAAAGGGACAGGTAACGTGAAGACCATGCAGGGCATTGCTTGACATTTTACGTCTTGGGACAGCTAAGAGCTGTCTTCACTTCTGACTTCCTCAGCAAACCATAGAATCATAGAATCATTAGGGATTGGTAGGGACCTCATAAGATCATCTAGTCCAATTCCCCTGCCACGCCATATCTTCACCATTTTTGTTTTGTTGGCAAGTTTTTAATTTGTTCAATGTTACTAACATGTTGTGGGATGGTAATCCCTTCAGCATTGGGACAATGAAGTATTGAGAGCCACAGCTAGTATTTTTCTATTTAATGCACTGGTTTTAGCACCAGGAATGTGTCCAGATGTCTACCTGCACCCCTTCATATAAGAGAAAGGGTGCACTGGTTTATGTAATTCCATGAACCCTTAAAATAAAATAAAATAAAATAAAATAAAATAAAATAAAATAAAATAAAATAAAATAAAATAAAATAAAATAAAGAACATTTAGTGTAAATCAGCAGCACAGTAGCTAACCTGTGATACTGGAAACAAAGATCACTCCTTGCTTTCACTGTAAAAATGTATTATCTTAATCTTACAGATGGCATCATATTGCCATGATTATATTACATGTTCTGAGCTGTTGTCTTCTGTGTTTTTTTAAAAAATTCTATTAACACTTGCTGCACGTTATTGTCATCTTGTTACTTGGTTTATTAGCCTAAGTATGTAAATTTTAGTACACATTAATACTTAATGTATTTTAATATCTAACTAGAGACAAAGATCAGGAGGAGTGATGATGCGTGCGTTTACAGTCTGCTGCCTTGAGAAGAAACTGAAAAATAATGCCAAAAGGCAATTATGAAAACAGCTAAGAGGCATCGGTCTTATAAAAATAGCTTTGAACAAGCCACTTAAAATGGAAATCACAGGGCTACTTGTGAAGGCCTTTAGTTGCATGGAAAAATATAAAAGCAAATGTTATTTGAAGTTTTATATTTGTCTAGCCCTGAAGTAACAACATAGCCCTGAGCCACCCTTCCTTTCTTTGGTCACAGGGCTGTATGGAACTATTTTAGCCCTGTGGTCTGAGCACTGAGCTGAGCCACACCAACTGCACCTGCTCTGGAAGAACTACTGCTCTGAGCAATGGCTACCCAGAGGGTTACTGTCATTTAGCCCCGGATAAACACAGATTTGCAGTGTGCAGGAAGGAGTATCACAATCAAGCAGGAGAGCTCCCTTGCTCCTGTGATAGAACAGGCCAGGTGTCAAAAGCTGCAGTGTAATAGATTGCAGGACAGGTTATGTCTTTGTGAAGCTACAAGCCTCAATTCAAAGAAAGATCTGTTTAAAAGGTTCCGCTGAGATTTTTCTACTGCCTAGAGAAAAGGAATTTTGTTGTCAGGAAACCCCAAATCAAACCTCTGCAGAGCTCCAAGGATTTATGAAGAATCAGTACCACTTACACAGTTAGAGCAGCCTGCATCAGCTCTGGTCCTGATGGATTACTGTAGTCACAGTGTGTCTTCCCAGTTTACATGGAGCTTTTTCTACACTAACCTCTCTTCAAAATCCACTGATGTGTTTCCTAGCCCGTGCACAGACCCAGGCTGCATGGGCAGTGGTGTAGAAAAGGCTGACCAATCATGATTTCTGTGGAAGGGGCAGATGACAACTGAGAAGCACCCGTTTCATGCACAAATATTACAGTAAGAACGAGAACAATGGCCACTACATGTCTAGTGTCTAATTTTTTCTGATGGAGTTAAGCAGGGATCATTTTGCCCAGTGTATCTTTTAAGTTTATTCTTGCCAACAACTTGTATAACCAATACAGAGAAGAACAGGCATGTTCTTCTTAAAATCCTGCTGCATTTTCTCTATGGAAAAACCTTGGGAAAATGCCTATATATCTTGGCTAAACGGTTAACAGGAAAACACAATGACGTGACATTATTTCCCATTAGTTCATCTTGTTGATCTTTTACATTTTTCTGTGCCTGTCACCCAACCTTACAGCAACCAAACAAAAGCAGAGGTAGGAAAGCACAGGACTGTGTCACCAGTGAGCTGCCTGTTACCTGTACCACAAAAGCATCTCATATTGTTTGTGTTAAGTGTGACATTCCCGTTCTTCCTCTACACATGTACTGATCACTCTTTGACATCTTCATCTTGGCTCTAATTTTTCTCCTGGGATTTCTTTTAAATAGAGGCTGAATTAAAAGGGTTTATTGTTCAGCCTAAGAACCATAACATTTGGTCTCAGAGTAAGACTATATACCAAAATGCGAGGTATTGCCCACTTAGTTCAGTCTGAAAACAGGTATATTTGAAATGATCTTTTAATATAAAAATAAAACTGTTTTTCATGAGCAATGGCATAGGTTTCAAGAGTCAAAACTACTTTAATCTCACATTTAATGATATTCTCCCTGGACTAGTTTGTACCTTCTCACAGGGCTATTGAGACCTGGATTGTCTGTGTGTTCCTGCTCTCTACACAGGGCTGAAAATTGTCTTCATCCGTCACCTTTTGACACGTTAATAGTTTCAATTTCACAGTTTAAAATTACTTTCACTTAGAAGCAATGTGGAAGGAATCCCATCACTGGTTAAGACAAATTTCTTTCCTATTCTTTTTTCTGGATGGTGCCTGAAAAATTGTCATAACCACTCAAACAACTGACTAATCTTCCAGACCATAGAATGCAACCTCAGAACATAACAGTCCTCACTCCTGTTTACTTCATTCTTTTGTCTCTACTGTTATTGTATCTTCCAATAGTGTTTCCATTTCACAGGAGAAAACATATAGTATCCCTATTTGGAAGCCCTGTGCTTCCTTCATATAGCTAGTGTACAGAAAAACTGCTGTCAGAAAGATCTGTCTTCAGATTTCATACATGGCCTATTCTCTGTGATCTTGCAGCAGCCATGCAACTTTTTTCCACCACTGTAGCGATTGCTGGTGTTAACACACTGAAGGGAGAAACACAAGTACTCCAGCGTTAACCACAGTGACCACTGGGGCTGATAATGGTAGTGCTTGCAAAGACTAATCACCAGCAGGAAAATCAGTTCAAGAAAAAGAAAAACCCAGAAATAACCCCCAAAAAACCCAGAAGGAACTTATTCCATGATAGAAACTGTCCAGGGAAAAAAAACATCTGAGTGTAACTGAGAAAGACTGTTCTATAACATACTCCAATTAGAGTATATTCCTCTCTGTATGGACTTGCCCTCACAAATAGTGATCTGAAAATACTTTATTGAATAAGATACTCATTTTTTTCAGTGAAAAATCATGGTTTTGTTAATTTTTCTGCTTCAAATGACAGCTGTACACCTTCCTGTAAAACAGCTTTCCACATTCAGAAATTCTTATGAATCTGTGGAGTTCTGTATTTTGCAATTGCTTAACCCTTGCCCCACTAGACTACATGATTGCCTGGGAAAGATTATCTTTATTTGTGCTTTCCTACCATCTACTATTCCAGACCCTGAACTCTATGGGGACCTTCATGTGAACACTTTCATACGTCTCATATCCATCACCCCTCCTTGACAGTAAAGGGACACCACCACACACACAGGACAGAACAACACAGAACAGTGCTCCAGGACAGGAATGATTCATTTGAACTGCTTCCCACCCAATGTAAATGAAAAGATGGTGAGTCTTAAGTCTTTTCTTCTAGCTAGAGAGAGGTTAAAGCTGGCTGCTATACCATCAGGTACTGTATAAGGAGCTAGAGGGAGATTTTGCCAAATGGACTGGTTGGCTCACTACATTGTAATAGCTCTATGAATCATTAGAAAACTCTTTCATTCGTAGTGACTCCAGGTGAACCACCCACAGCACTGGCCACAGCATGCAACCCTCCTACTTCAGTCCTTCTTCCCAACTTCTTAAGGGTCAATGCTCAAACAACTGGAGGTCCACTCTAGAATCATTCTCTCAATCACCCAGCTGGAAAAAATATTACTGTTCCTCATAAGCAAAGGGCTCAGAGACTGCAGTGGTCCTTTTTCTACTTCTTTCATTTTCATATCCTCTTTGAGGAATAATTTATGAACCATATTAACTAGAGAAAGTTGGGATTCTTCCCAAGTCCCAACTTAAAAATCCAACCAACACCTGTCAGTCACCTTTTGTCTCAACAGCAGAGAGCAACTCCAACCCTTGCCATCATCCAGGAAATGGCAGAAAGGAAGAGAGAGCTAAACAAACACTATAAACTGATGTTTTAAAGCTGTTAAGTTTTAAGAACACTCGAGGTAAGAATATTCGGAGTACCTTGAATTTCAAAAGGGTGTTAGGGTATTTGGAGAGGAGAAAATAGGTTCACATTTTAGAACACTGTACGTGTCTGAGAGTCAAACAAATCGGAAACACCTACAAATGAACAATACAGTTTTCCCCTTGGTGGATTCTACAACGGTTTCCCTAAACATTTAGAGTCAAAATGCCTTCACTATCAGCTGGGCACCTACATTCACACATAAAACCCCTCTTTCCAGTGCACGTTACTCATAAATGTGCTCAATTGGATTCTTTGTCCCCTTATGTTCTAAGGTGAGTTAGGAAAGGGTCTGTTAAAGGATGATACAGGCCATTCTTTTGTGATGGTCTGCAGTTTTCTCTCCCAATACATTTTTTTTTTATTTAGCACTTCCATTTTTATCCTGTGTTCTTCTTCAGCCATCTCACATTCTCTTTCTATTTGCTGTATTTTTGCCACATGAACTTCATTCATTTGGATTAACTGCAGTTGCAAAATTGACATTTGCTGATGATGTTCTTCCTCACGCATCTTTTTCAGAGCACTTTCCTGAGATGCTTTACTTCGGTAGTTCTTATCTGTTGCTATTCTGACATCAGAACATGAAGGCTCAGGTTGGGAAGTACCTTCACACACCGGGAAATGTATCAGCTCTTTTTCTTCATCACAGAGTTCTCTGTTTGAGACAACAAACGGCTCTGCAAAACATAAGATGAAAAAGTATTAAAGATTTCCCTTCTTCTCCTTCAAGAAACATGAACTAGAGTTGTGGATGTACACAGCTACACCATAGCACAGGAGCCACCACATAATGCAGTTCTGCTACAGAATACTAAGGTCACATTGGTCTGAACTGAATCACTTGGGATTTGTTGGTACACCTCTAAGCTACAATGGGAACTCAGAACACTCAAGTGAGTGCAGTGGGCACCTGAATTTAGGTGGCTGAGCCTGCAGTTAAACCATAAAGTAGATATTTAAGCCAAATCCACGTGTGACTTGCAACACCTTTAGGAAAGATCAGGTTAAGAGCTCTATCAACATGAATACCACAAGACTGAGGGAATACTAGGAATACTGACACTTATTCTTTCCTCACTGCTACAGTACACATCTTAAATGAAGTGGTGTATATTTTTAGAAAAAAAATTACAGGATGCTGACTTTGAGAAGACTCTACCAGTTCTTCCAAAATGAAAGAATTGACTCAGGGAATAAAGTAGTTACCATTGCAAATAAGGGTCTTGAAAAACATTCCTTTACAAATCCTGATGACTACTTATGGTAAATACAATTATGAAAGGGACATTGTAAGAACATTATCTAACAACATAGTTACTGTGGTCTTTTGAGCAAGGACAGTCTTATATGTACGATCCCGACATAATGGAGTTTGCAATAAACCACCGTAGCCACCCCCCCTTTTGGTTTTTGATTATTTCTTCTGCGTATGGTTGCCAAACTAAGAAGAATGTTGTGAGGAAGTTTTTCAGAAAGGCCATTCTGCAGAACAGCAATGTGAAATATGGCTCTATGTACTCTTTTTTAGTCTATGTAAACAAAAGAGGAAAGACCTACAGGGAACTCTGGCAGCAGACAATTGTGCATTGATTTGCTGCTGGTGGCTTTTTTTATTTTTCTAATGCTCAGAAAACTTCTTCCCTGTAAAATGATACGTTATAAAGGACCAAAATATCCTTGTGACTGTTCTGTCTGTGGGAAGCCAGCATGACAGTTACTGTGATGCTTGACACAAAGTGCAAATATGTCAAAAACTGATGAAAAACAATTGAGTAATCCCCCATTTAACTCCTGGGGGGCCTCGGAAAATACATGGAGTCTTGCATATCACAGCCCTGAAATTTTCTCTTCTATAACCAGCAGTCATAGGTAAGTGGAGTGCTTCAGACTGCTGCAAGAGAATCACTGGCAAAATCACATACAAAACAAAACTACTTTCATCATTACAGTAACATTTATACCTTGACTAGAAGCATCAGGCTGATATTCAGAATCTTCTTCTGGTGGGCTCTGCAAAAAGTACATTTGCTCAGGCATTATGCCGGCAATCTTCTCTTTCCCTATGATGTGAGTATTTATAAGTGGACTAATACTTCTTTTTACCTTCTCCCGCCTTTCATGTGCCATTATCTTTTTTGTCCGTGCCTTGATATTTTCCCAGCATTTCTTTAACTGTTTGAAGTCTCGTAGTGACACGCTGGGCTGTGAATTATACTCGTGGGCTAATGCTTGCCAGGTTCGTTGTTTCAGAGCAATTGTTCTTGCATCACTTTTTTTACATTCAAGCACGTACTTGTATTTTTCAACTAATGCAAGCAGCACACTCTTCTCCACTTCCGAAAAGTACTTAGCAGGCTTTATTATTTCGTTTTGCATTTTCTACTGTTTCTCCAAGAAGCCAAAAGTCCTATGAAAACAATGTTGAAAGCAAAAGAGAACACAAATAAGAATCGGTTACATTATCAGGGAACTGAGCTTCAGCAAATAACTCCTAAGGACAGGTGATTCTAATGCACTTAATTTTCTAGAACACTTAGTGAGTAGTTCTAGGGTATATAATGAACCATTCAGGTAAGACATAGCATTATTATGTGCTGCTTTCTATTGCCACTTAGTGGCTACCCAGTCACAGAAGGATACCATGAGGAGAAGCTTGTCTTTGTTACCATTTGTCTTAATACAAAATACTCCGTATTCCATTTACTTAGTAAACTGTTTTTAGTAACTTCTTTTCCTACTGCTTGCAATTTGTTACACCCAGAGAGTTTTCAAAGCCCAAATTGTGGAACAAGTTCAGAAATCTGGTCCTTGATATCTTTAAGTCTTCAGCAAATTTGGGTTTCCTCTGAAACACAAAAGACTCATGGGTAGAACATCTATAATAAGATAATTGGTTCATATAGTAAGCTGGAACATAGGAGGTTCCACATCAACCTGAGAAGGAACTTCTTCACGGTGAGGGTGACGGAGCACTGGAACAGGCTGCCCAGGGGGGTTGTGGAGTCTCCCTCACTGGAGATGTTCAAGACCCGACTGGACGGGTTCCTGTGTGACTTGGTTTAGGTGATCCTGCTGTTGCAGGCGGATTGGACTAGATGATCTTTCGAGGTCCCTTCCGATCCGTAATGACTCTATGATTCTATGATATTCCTAACAGTTCACGACTCTCTCAAAAATAATTTTCTAGTATTTTGCCCATTGTTTTCCCTACTTTCCTCATAACATTGCTTGAGGATGCAATAGAATGCACCATCATATTTCCTCTTTTCAATATTTTTTCCTTAACTCAGCTGTCCTGGCCCTCTCTTTGCACCCTCCTTGTAATTCCTTTCCTTCGAATGTCTTAATACCTACAGTTATTCTCACCTCTCCCAGTGAAGGCAACCACTATATATGAAGAAAGCTAAAAGCCAAGCTAACATCAAAATGAGAACACAACTCTGAACAAGAGCCTTCTTGAATAACTCATAAAATATTACAAACCCCAGCTAAACACAGAAGAGGAGGCAGTAAAGCAAAGCCAAGAACAGCCAAACCAAAACAAAGTGAATAAGTAACAGCCTAAGTTCAAGTATGTTGGAACAGATGACCTTAAAGGTGTTTTCCAAATGAAATGTTTCTATGATCCTGGCTAAGCTGTACCCCTACCAGAAAAGAGGCAGCATACACTCAGTTTGTACTTTCCATCACTGCTCAGCTTTGCCCTCTGGCCAGATTTCATTTAATTCCAAGATTCCTGGGTGACCAGGGCTTCCCCCTTACTCCGCATGGCATCAGTTGTATGCTGTTTAGGAGACCCTCCCTTTGAACACACAGCCCAGCATTGGTACTCAGGGTGCTGAGAGGAGCTGTGCTTCTGTACTCTTTCATATGTTGCCAGTATCTCTTGTGTTGGAGCATGTCAGGCGTCTGATCTTTTACATTTGCAACTCCAAAACCCCAGGGATCGGCCTTGGGTCTTCCCAGGTGTTTGCTGCCAAAGGCAGGTAGGGCCGTTCTTCCCAGAAGCATATTTTTCACATCTTGTCCTGCCCAGACTAGCCCAGGGACTACTGCATGAACCATGTCCTGTTTAACTTCTTCATAGTCTTGTCACTGCTCAAGGCCCCATTTAAAATTGTGGGTGGTATTCTTCAGAAACCCTTTCTCTAGCTCTAAACAAGACTTGAGACACATGCACAAGACAAAACAACAATATCATTCTGGCCTGGGAATCTCAATGATAGTAAGAGATCTCAGGAGCTAAAAATCTCCTCCCCTGCCTTGACTATACATTGGGTGAGGTAACCAGTGGCCTAACTGTAGAATAAGCTGACAATATCAAATACAGCAGCATTATAGTACTGATCCATCTCTCTACATCACCACAGGGTCTGCAAGTTGTGGGTTGAGGCTGGTCCCTTCATGAGACAAATGACAGATGCTCTCTACTAGCCCCTCTCCCTCCCCAAGAGGGCAATAGAAAGGGAATAAGGAAGAGAGACTTCTGGATTAGAAAACTACAACAGCCAACTACAATGATGAAATATGTACAAATCCAGTATCAAACCAAATCCCCTTGCTAGCTGTTACAGTACCATCACCACTGATGGTGGGGGCCCAGACTTGACTCAGTGGCAGACAGGAACTGGATGCAGGAGCCGAATTTAGGAATGCATGGATTGGGATTGAAGGCAGGATGGACAGAGTCCTTCTCAGACACCAGCAGTTGAAGAAGAGAGGCAAAGAGGGAAGCAGACAAGAGGACAATAGGGAAAAGGGCCAAAGAGAATTGATCCTTGTGGTTCTTCATCTTTACGTGACACGTATGGGATGAAATACCGTATTGGTGAGTGTTGGGTTACCTGTCCTGTCCACGCTTCCCTGCAGCTGTGACCTTGGTCTCCACAGGAGACTAAGCAAGAATTTTTCCACATTTCAGCTTCTGGTACTAATTGTGTTGTCACTTGTAGAAGCAGCCACTGTCTGTACAAATATCCTTTTACCTGCAGAATGTGCAGTTACTTAACAGAGATTGAGCTGAAAAGTAAAATCACTGAACAGAGAATTGGCTCTGTTCTAACTTAAACCAGGACAATAGTGAATGTAAGGATTTATGTAACAGCACCACATGAACAAATGGACCAACATAGAGACCATGGACTACTTAACGAATACACAAAGTTATAAATGGTTTTATTAACCTGCTTGGGTCAGATCTGTCATTATGTCAACCCTTTGTATTGTCCCACATTGTGCGACAAATAAGGACTGTGGTGGTTTAAACCCAGCTCAGCTACTTGCTCATTCCTCTAAGCCTCCAGCTGCTGGAGGAGAGAGGGGGAGGAGGAGAACAAGGAAAAAGTAAAGCCATGTGGTTTAAGATAAGGAGAGTTTACTTGAACACCACAAAGACAAAGGATTCAGTAGCAATAACAATAATAACACAAGTTATATATAATGCACTGGTCACCACCTGCCCCACACTGAGCACACCTGCTGTTTGAAACTTTGGGCCCTCTACAGCCCCTCACCTTATAGATACTGGGCATAGTGTCAATATGTTATCAAATATGGTTCAGTCCAACAATCCTGGCTGTGGAAATTAGCCCTGCTCTAGCCAAATCCAGGATGCTGTGGTAGCATCCAAGGTCCCCAGTTATAAGCTCAAATCCTGTGTATTTAAGAATGAAATATAAGTCCTGCTCTTAGAAGGAAAGAATATATTAGTCTTCCTTTCCCCCATACACATTCCTAACTGCTTTTTCCTACACCTACACACTGTACAGTGTCCTTTCTATCAAAAGGAATAGCATCGAGGATGCACAGAAGAACTCAAGAACCAGTGACAGCAGCTTAATGTGTTTACTACACAGAAGAGTTCTTGAAGAGTCTTCTCAAGCTCTTACGTGCTTAACCTGCTTGCTTCAATATATTGAAGCCCATTTTCAATTAGGTGAACATTTCTGAGATGCCAGAGAACTTAGAATTTTGAGAAGCTGCAGCAAAACACCATCATATATTTACATTCATCTCTTTTTCATGAGTCAGCTCGCAGACTCCTCCATGGAATATGAGAAAGGACTCTCACAGGCACAAACAATTTCCATTTCAAGGGTAAAAGATCCTTCCAGGACACATGCCCAGGATATAGTTTAGCCTGAGGAATCTGTGCTGAAATGGAAGTAGCTGACTGTGTATAGCTTGTACAGTAAATGGGACCGATTTGAGAATGTGTATGCACAGAGTAAATTCTAATAAACAAAGAATAGACGGCTTTGCTGACTCTTACAGGTGCCTGGGCTGTAAGACGTGTAGTAAGGAAGTACTTTATCCTATGTATCTTCTCCCATCACAGCTCAATCCACAACTTGCCTTAAAACACATCAGTGTCAAAATGACTTGTCCTCTCACACAAACATTTATCACTTCAAAACAAGAAAAATATCTCTCACTCCTCTTTTTACTATGAAGTGCTGTGTGGCATCTTCTTAAAGACTCTAATTGATGGGTTATGATCTGCTGGAAGATCTTGAAAAAAGCATTACACAAGTGAAGAAATGCATACATGTTCATAAATATGTATATATGTATTATTCTGCTTGCATACACCTGAACATATGCCCAAAGTCCAACCCATTGGAAAGACACCTATTGCAAAAAAACACCCCAACCAAACTTGAGGTTGGCATGTGTGTACATCTTAAGCACTCACAATACTTTTTAGGCATAAGAAAATGCAAAGAGAAAGTTATGGTGGAAGGCTTAACCCAAATGTTAAGGTTTCACTAAACAAACCCAAAGAAAATAGTTTGCTAGGAAACTGTGGTTACTTATGGTGTGAAAACTGAATTAATTTTCTAATGCTAAGAGGATTACTACCAGAAATAGTTAAGGATTGAAAAAGAAGAGGTGTTTATCCAACTTAAATTGCAAATGAAGTTTGAAGGATCATCAGTAATTAACAGTATTGAAAATCAATCAAAATCCTCCCTTTTCATAAAGTGTTCCAGGGTGAAGGAAAGGCATGGAAATGCAATGACACAGAGTAGCAACAACAGGTTTATATTTCATTTGAATGACAGAACCAGCAGTAAACAGTGTTCTTCTCCCACAGATGTTAGGTTTTCCTCACCGGGCTCCTTCCATCAGAGTGTTCCAGGCCTGACCCTGTCTACCTCGAGACTTGAAATCACCAGGTAATTAGGTGCATGTTACAAACACAGACGAGATCGAGATGGACACTGCGTTGCATTTAATCAGATTTAGAAAAAAACAGCCATCCTGCTTGGATGCTTTTCCCTCCCTGCCTTAACATAAATTAGTAGTTACCGTGGATCACTCAGCGAAAAAACAACATAATCCATTTGAAAAACATTCACAGCACTTTGCTGGCAAATTTTATATAAATTTACCTATGTTTAAAATTAAACGTTTACAAAAGACGTATGTAATATTAAATTACATCTACACATAAATTACACGAACAGAGAGAAGCCGATTTCAAGGGGGTCATGCAGAGCTCCTCATGGAGGACACCCAAAGGCAGGCAATGGACGCAGGTTGTTATTCCCAACGACCGCCTGAAACTCACCAAGCCCTGTCACAAACCGGGATCCTAGCGGACTCTCCTGCACCCCAACTTCTCCCACATTGACTCCAGCAGCTCTTTCCGATCTCCTCTGCCTCAGTCCGGACGAGGAAGCAGACGCGGCTCCCGGTTCCACAAAGACGATCTACTCCCTCCGGCCAGGCGGCCGGCCGGGCTTAGGGGCACCGGGCGGGGCCGCTGTCCCCAGCGCTCTGCGGCGGGAACGGCCCCGCCCTGCGGCCCCGCCACTCTACCTCAGCCGAACAAAGCGAGAGCCGAGAGCTGCCGCTGGCTGTGCTCCCTCCTCCTGCTCCTCTTCCCTCACCTCCCGCCGCAGCTCCTCGCAAACCCCGCCCTGGATTGCCGCCTCTACAGAGCAGTACCGGTCTCCCCAGCCTTCAGGTGCGTGTCTTGTGCGCTCTGGGGAGGATTCCTCGGGCAGTGGCCGAGCAGCCTGGCTGCTCCCGGGCCGTAGGTCTCTATCGCAGCACCCAGCGGTCTCCTTCCCCGGCACCGCCCGGTGCGGAAGCACGATACGCCAGGCCGGGCTTTACCTCCAACCGTGCCCGGCTGAGCGATGCGACAGCGCCCCCAGCGGCTTCTGGGCTGGGGGTGCTGCTGCCCGTCACCCTGCCGCGCCGCTCCCCGTCCCCTCCCGCCGGCACGGTGCTCCCGCTCTTCGCTGCCGGCCGCGCTCACGGGCCCCTTCCGCGCCCGGCGTGACGCAGTTCCTGCCCGCGACAGGCGGGAGCCGTAAGGGCAGCCTCCGTTTGCTCGGCTCCGCCTTGCGGAGCGGGGAGTCGGCGGGAAGGCACCGGTGCGGTACCGGGCGGTAGAGGTTCCCTCGGCCCCTCCAATGCCGCCCGTTCCCGGGGCGGAGTCAGCTGCGTTTGGCCGCTTTTAGCGGGAGCTGGTGTCGTCTGTGGGGGACTGCTGGATTACACCTACTTGTTTCCACGCTCGGCTTCTGCTCTCGAGTGACAAATATGACCGTTGGCCTGGAGGTCTAGGAGTTAAATGTTAGCGAGGCTGAGGAACACATTGATATTGAATCACACGTGGCCCCACAACAGCTGGAATGAGAACCTGATTTTAGGAAGAAATTCCTTCAGCTGAGGCACTGGAACAGGTTGCCCAGAGAGGTTGTGGATGCGCCCTCCCTGGAAGTGTTCAAGGCCGGAGACTCTGGGTAACCTGGTCTGGCGAGAGGTGTCCCTGCCCATCAGGACAGACCTGTGTGAAAAATAAAATTTGAACTAAAGCGAATATGTGTATATCGGTATGTAAATTATGTTGTAAAATAGCACAATAAAAGTAATGAGATAGATTCTTTCTATAATGGTGTAGATTAGCAGTGTTCTACTCTCAAGAGGGAAGATACCCATACTGGTTTTATTGTTTTAGATTTTGACTCCATTAATTGTAACACTTGCTTTTAGTACTCTTGATTCCTAAGGAAGATTTCCAGAAAAAGGCTTGGCTGTAGTATGTCAGGAGTTTAACCTGATTAACAGTTATTGACTGGCTACACATTTTTGATAGCTCAACCAACTGCATATAGCTTTATGTATGAATTTTTACAGTTATTTATTCTCTCTTAAGGTATGAGACCAATAAACAATATGCAATATTGTTTATTGCAGAATAATTTCAGGTGAATATTTTTTTAATTAATGGGTTGTTCCACTTTGCAAATTACTGTAATATATGATTGGCAGTGCTGTTTGCTTTTTCTCATTCAAATAAAAATTATAGACACTAGGTACCAATTACTAAGAAAAGATATTAAGGTTTTTCCTACTTGTGTATTTGTGTTTTGGGAGCATTTCGTACACAAAATTTAACTAGAGCAAGAATCTAGAATAACCATAGTAACAATTACTGTGATATTAGTGTTAATTACTGCATGTTAGACCTCTTACTAGACTTCTGGACTTTTTTTGTTAATATTAAACAGAAAGAATTTGCAGCAAATCCTGAAGAATTCACCAGTTAAGAAGAACTGTTTAGTTTTTTGGTGAGTGCTAAACCTTACCTTGAAATGTGATTTTTGAAAAAAACCCCTAAAAATCAAATAATTAGTAAATGTAAAATGTAGCTAGTAATGTGAAATCTAACATGTTGGCAGTTTGCAAGTCTAGCAATACATTTTGTCAAAAGGTAGATCCAAAATAAAATTAATATCACTGAACTTATATCAGTTCAGTCTAAATTTTCTAGGTAGCGTTTTTGCTAAAGCACCAGTTTACTGTCAGAGGAATGACTTGTGTTGAAAAGTCAATGTATTTTTCTCAACTAAAGCTTAACTTCACCTTGAACTATGTGCTGAAGTAAAATGAACTTTTATAATTTTTCCCCTTTCTTTTGTCACTGGTCTATCATTTTGAAATGAGTAATTTGGAAAAGTAGAATTCAATAATGGAAGAAAGCAGAATGAATTCAAATACCTGAAATCTGCAGAAAAGAAAGAAGCAGTTGTAAAGAAATCAAATACAGGTTGTATGCTTGAACAAAAATGCCTACAAAAATATAAACAAAAAGCAACCTTAGCATATTCCCTTTCCAGAGTAAGCAGCAGAAGAGTGAAGTCCTGTTTAATTGGTGAAAGAACATTCACAGCAGAAACACAATCCATAAGAGTGGTAAAGTAGCAGTTGCCAGTTTCTAGAGGTACTAACAGTATTTGTGGTCTTACTAGTGCAGCTGGTGATCTTCTTAAAAAGATCAGTGACAAATGATGTAAAAATCTTTATTGGTAATTGCTGTGACTCACCTGCTGCATGGTAATTTGACTATCATAACATCTTTTTTTCTCTTTCTGTAGGTAATTATTAGGTGTAAATATTGCATCTTGCTAATAAATCTTGAATTTGTTTTGAATTTGTACTTCCTTAGTATCACTGTCCTCCAAGGACAAAAGAGGAATCTCAGGAATGTGATTGCAACAATGTTCTGTTTTGGAAATTTTGAAAAATTGCTAAATATTGGCATCTACGGTCATTTAATTTTAAATCAGAATCATTAGGGATTGGAAGGGACCCCAAAAGATCATCTATTCCAATCCCCCTGCCGCAGCAGGATCACTTCACTGGAGAAGTTATAGAATCAGAATCACTTGGGGTTGGAAGGGACCACAGGATCATCCAGTTCCAACCCCCCCACCAGGCTGGGACACCCCACCCTAGACCAGGCTGGCCAGAGCCCCGTCCAGTCTGGCCTTAAACACCTCCAGGGATGGGGCCCCAACCACCTCCCTGGACAACCCGTTCCAGGCTCTCACCACTCTCATGGTGAAGAACTTCCTCCTCACATCCACTCTAAATCTACCCATCTCCAGCTTTGCTCCATCCCCCTAGTCCTGTCGCTACCTGACATCCTAAAAAGCCCCTGCCCAGCCTTTTTGTAGGCCCCCTTCAGATACTGGAAGGCCACAATAAGGTCGCCTCAGAGCCTCCTCTTCTCCAGACTGAACAGCCCCAGCTCTCTCAGTCTGGCCTCACAGGAGAGGTGCTCCAGCCCTCTGATCATCCTCGTGGCCCTCCTCTGCACTCGCTCCAGCACGTCCACATCCCTCTTGTAATAAGGGCTCCAGAACTGGACGCACTACTGCAGGTAGGGGTCTTACCAGAGTAGAGGGGGAGAATCACCTCCCTTGACCTGCTGGCCACACTTCTCCTGATGCAGCCCAGGATCCAGTTTGCCTTCTGGGCCGCAAGTGCACACTGCTGGCTCATGTTGAGCTTTTTGTCCACCAGCACCCCCAAGTCCCTCTCCTCAGGGCTACTCTCCAGCCAGTCACTGCCCAGCCTGTATGTGTGCCAGGATTGCCTCAACCCAGATGCAGGACCTTACCCTTGGTCTTGTTGAACCCCATGAGGTTGACTTGTGTCCACTTCTCCAGCCTGTCCAGGTCCCTCTGGATGGCATTATGTGTTTCTATTCTTGCTGGATTACAAAGAGTTCTTATGTAGCAGAAAGTAATTTTACAAGTATCTCTTCTGGACTTGCTCTTCACATCATGGAATAATTCTGGTTGTTCAATAGTCTTTCACAAGTGCTGTGCCTCAGGGCTCAGTGTTGGGCCGATCTCTGTTCAACAACTTTACTGATCTCGAGAAGGACTTAGTGTGTGTCATTAGTAAGTTTGCAGATGACACCAAGTTAGGTGTCTGCCAGTGTTTATCCAGAGACTTGGATAGATTGGAGCAATGGGCCAATATTAATGGCATGAGCTTCAATAAGGCTAGGTGCCAGGTCTTGTACTTGGGCCACAACAACCCCATCCAATGCTACAGGCTTTGGGGAGGTGTGGCTGGAGAGCCATCTGGCAGTGAGGGACCTGGGGGTTCTAATTGACAGGAAGATGAATATGAGCCAGCAGTGTGCCCAGCTGACCATGAAGGCAAATGGCATCCTGGCTTGTATTAGAAATAGTGTGGCCAGCAGGAGTAGGGAGGTTATCATCCCTCTGTATTTGGCACTGGTGAGACCACATCTTGAGTACTGCATCCAGTTTTGGTCACTTCAGTACAAGACAGATGAGGAGGTGCTGGAGCAAGCGCAGAGGAGGGCAACTAAGCTGGTGAAAGGCCTGGAGAATAAATCTTATGAGGAAAGGCTGAGGGAGCTGGTGCTCTTTAGTCTGAGGAAGAGGAAGCTGACAGGAGACCTCATCACTCTCTACAGCTACTTGAAAGGGCATTGTGGAGAGGTTGGTGCTGGTCTCTTCTCACAAGCAATTAGTGACAGAACAAGAGGGAATGGGTTCAATACCCTGAATACTAGTGAAACTAATATCACTCGTTTTTTCCATCTGTGAGGTATCAATGTTCGGGTTTTTTCTAGGAAGTTTGGCTTTTTAAAATCTCAATTAATACAATGCAAACAAGAAAAATTGCAATAACTTCTAATATATGAGACTTTGCTTACAAAGAGGAACCAGAACATAATGGAGATAGATTTCACCGACCATCTTGCTGTAACAGACTGGAAATGCTTGTTTTGAAAAGTCCTATTTAGATAAATAATTAATGAAAACTCTTCAAAATCTCATAGTTAAAAACATTATTTCTTTTGTCTAAGACTATTCCAGCTAAACAGTCCTTAGCAGTAAATGAAGAATATGAATCCCACAACTTTTCTACTGGCTCTTTGGAAATGGCCTACGAGGCAAACATCACCGCTGGATTTTTGAACAGTGTAAGAGGTATGAAAGTTGATGAAGTTACTGCTACTCTACACTAAATAGCAGAAACAAATCCTGCTTTCAGAGGTAATTCACACATATACACATGTACAAAAACATGTATATAAATGCAATTTTGTTAGGTCTGTGAAACATTAAGGACTGTATGGGTTAAAGAACTTTGAGGTACTAAGAAGGGCTGAAGAGACTTTTTGCCCTTTAACTTTTCCAGGAGACACTTTAAGAATGGTACTTTAAAGTGTCTGCCTTCCCTTGAGAGTGTGAATTGCCTACTTTCTTTCCAAATTCTTTCTGCATACTAACATTTCCGTGGTGAGGGACAGTAAACTGAAATCAAACATGCTGTTTCTAAAAGAAGCAGAATTTTTCTTTGTAGCAGAACTTGTGAAATACTGGTTTGGATGATGCCAACAGCAAAGACATTATTCTTAATTCCTGATGGAACTGTTCTTGCACAGTAACATGGAAATAATAGTGAATCAAAGACAATAGCTGGTTTTTTTACGTACAAGTTTCTAATAAGTTTCAGCTACTAAACCTCACCACATCTGCAGTCTACTGATGCTCTTCCTCCTTTGTACTTTTCTAGGCTTCTCAGAGTGTTAGGATCATCAGGGTAAAAAAAGAACACTAAATATGAATACATTGTAGAGAATCCTAAGGTGCTCACTGTGGGAGAAACCGGAGAGTCCACAAAGCCTTGAAAGTAGTAAACTGTTGTAACTTAAGTGAATTGCATGTGGTCCTCTGGACCTCGAGAACAGATGTCTCCCATGAAGCTTTCTTTGGATGCTGAAAATGTGTGCATGGCAAACGTG
Source organism: Rhinopomastus cyanomelas (assembly GCA_013400115.1). Classification (NCBI taxonomy): domain Eukaryota; kingdom Metazoa; phylum Chordata; class Aves; order Bucerotiformes; family Rhinopomastidae; genus Rhinopomastus; species Rhinopomastus cyanomelas. Next base: position 606,571 of record VXBP01006396.1, on the reverse strand, counting down.
GTCCTCTTCACTGTATATATTTTTTTTTAAGTTTTGGTGTGTGTTGAACACACCTGCTTGCTCACTGCTCCCATTTCAGCTGGGCAGGGAAGAGAATGGGAATAACAGAAGTGAGAAACTCTAGAGTCATAATAAAGACAGTTTAATATGTAAAGGGAAAGGAGTGGGGGGAGACAACAGATACAAAGACAAATCCCAAAGCAGCCTGATGCCCAGTCTGAGCACAGCCACCTTGGAAGCCAGTCCCACCCTCTTGCCTCCCTGATTTGTATTGTTGATTTGGTGCATGGAATTATCTGTTTGGCCAGTTTAGGTGAGATGTCCCAGCTGTGTCCCCTGCCAGTCTTCCCACTTCCAGCCTAATTACTGTGAGAGTGCAGGGAAGAGAGAAAACCCTGACCCTGCACAAGCACTCTTCTGTAACAGCCTAAATGCTGGCACGTTATCAGTGCTGTTTTGGCCACAAATCCAGAACACAGCACCACACAGGCTGCTATAAACAAAGGTAACTCCATCCCAGCCAAAACCAATACAAGGTTCCAGTGATCTTTGAATCTGCCAACTTCTCTTAGACAGGTCAGCAGAAACTGGAAAAACATGATCTGTTCAGAGGAGTTGGTGGGAAAAGGGTATGGCTTTTGTGATAAGAAAACCTTCCTTACAGTGTTTCTGGAGTTGTTTGAAAGGCGTCAGCAAATGAATCAGAGAAAGTTGATGCAGTTCCTCTAGTCTTATGGAATGTCAGGAAGTTTTTGATAGGCAATTTAATCAGAGGCTTTTCAGGGAACTAACCGACTGTGGGAAAAGAGAGAAAACCTTGTTGGTTTAAGTAATAAACAGATACAAAATGGGTGATTCTTTTTTACAAAGAAAAGAGGTTCCAGAACAGAACTGTTTGCATTTGTTCAAGACCTGTGCTGTTTAGGAGCTTCACAAATGACCTGGAAAAAGGGATGAGTATCTGGATGACAAAATTCTGTCGCATTCAAAACAGTTAAAAGCATAGGTGGAAGTACCAACCTAGCAGTCAGGAGTGTATTTTGAATACAAGATATTAGGGAAAGAATGCAAATAAAGATGGGAGGGAGATATCACTTTGCTACTGCATAAACTTGTGCTTTGCCTGCTTTGCATAGGACAGATATTTCTGTTTCCCTTATTTTGGATAAAGAACTTCATTGCTGCAAAAGGTTTTTGGAAGTCAATAAAATGAGAGAATATCTTACGTGTTAGAAGCAAAAGCAAGCCAGGACTCTTTTTGGCCTGGAAAAGAGATAACAGCTATTGTAGCAGAGATTTGTAAAATCATGAGACAGGATTCTATTATTTCTTAGTTTTTGGATCCATAAACTTAAGAGTAGTGTGGGAGTCCAACTTCAAAATTGGCAAAAAAAGATGGTTCTCCCAGGAGTAACAGGTGGGTGATCTGTGTAACTCCTAGGAAAGGATACCATGGGTGCAAAATGTTGCAGGTGTCCTGATCTTTGCTGTCTGGCACAGGTTTGGTGAGTGTTCAGAAGAGAACTAGGAGAAAGTTTGCTGGCTTTGGAGGTTTCCTAAGCTGAAGATGATCAGAGATGGGTAAAACACAGTATTCACGTACCTCACTAAACATCAGGAACACTTGCCCTGCTCTTACTCTTCCTTTAGCATTTGGTTATGGGTGTTGAATTGTTACCACTGTACAACTTCTCTTCCCCTCCTAAACACATGGGCATTAGTTTCATCAGAGCAACATGGCCTTCTTGCTTGTGCTCAGAAAAGGACAATGACTTTTTTTTACAGTGATAAAATCAAGCACTCCTGGTCATGCCTTCCTTATCAGCTGCAGATCTTTCAGGGTAGAGGGGCAAGACACAGCCTTTGACTGAACCAGTACAGCTATTAATAGCAAAAAATACTGCTATAGTATCCAGGCATGTATTCCAGTTAAGTTATGGTATTTCTCATTTAATGAGAAAAGATCCATGCTTCTGTCTACACCTACGTGTTTCAGTATAACTTGTGCTTTTACGTACATTTTACCACAAACTCACCTTCTGGTTTTGTTTCTTTCTTTGCCTTTAGCTAAGGAATTGATAACCTGGATGTTATAAGGATCCTGACTGAAAGTAGAACTCTGAGAAGGTCAAGCAATGGCAGCACAGTGACATGGTAGTTACAAGTAATATAGGAATATTTCCCGTCTGTAAGCTTGTTGTTTACTTTACATGAATTCAGTATAGCTGATTTTGTTACATTCAAATTTTTTGCAGTGTTATTTTAATTTAATTAGAAACTTTTTGAGATTCTTGCTATTTATTTTTCCATTTAGCTGAAATTTCTACATTGTGGAAAGGTTTGTAAAACTCAGGTTCTTTCTTTCCACATTAAAACAAACTTTTAAAACAGGTAACTGTTGTTTTTCTCACTTTCATTACATACTGTACATTGACAAGTGTAATAAACGCCAAGTCATTAAAAAGAAATGGCTTTAATTTTATTATAAGGACAAAATAAAGCAAAAGTACAGTGCTGGGTGCTTGACTCAGGTCAGAGGCACACCAATAGTTCTTTGTGAGCTCTCTATATAGTTAGCATTGCATTTGGTTCATACATAGTCAGTAGTTTATAAAATAATTAGCATGCATGATATAATTTCTATATATGGTTATTTAGGATTCTCTGGTGGTTATCAGTGGTCTTTATCCTTCTGTCACGTATCTTCCGTCCTGGTTTGCTGATTTACACCTTTGAAGTATAGCCTTCTGTAGCCTCCTACATCTCTCAGATTTAGGGGTGTCTGGTCCCTCCCTGGAAGTCAAAGGTTATCAAAGCCATATATGTCACCTCCCAATTGACGGATGTCTGGTTTCTTCTTAGAGGTTGAAAATTATCCTGTATCCTGTTGTGGCGAAAAGCCGATTTTGCAGATACCACTGCTCATTATTTTTTACAACAAGTTTGATCTTTTCTTATTGTTCGCTTTTTGTAAAAGAGTTATCAGCAGAATGAATCCCTGCAGTCAGCAGTACAAATTCATCAGAAGTTATTTCCTGTGGCTTCTGGGCCTAACTCAAAAGCTTTTGTAATAAAAACCCTCTCCTCTCCCATATAAGGATTATAAATAGGTCTTAATATATATATTTTAAAATAAAGGTTAAAAGTAATACTGAAAAGTCAGTGCTGTCACTCCAGTTCTGAGTTGAAAAGTGCCTAGGTTATTGCCAGGTTGGAGAGCCTAGATGATTGGAAGTTTTACCAAAGGAGTTTTGACAGAGGCTGACTACACTTGCAGATTCACACCATAGTTAACAGGTGTTGATGTGGTAGTGAAGGTGTCTCTTGTCTTCTTTTTATCCCACCAGTTTGAGAATTAAATGTAAGTTGGCTTATACTGGATTGATTCAGGCTCTTTTAACCTGAAGTTTTTTCCCAATTAAAGTAGCAGTGTTTTGATTGATGTAAAGGTTATGTATTAATAACTACTATTTCTGTATGATGAAAAATGTTTTGAATGGTTACAAATTATTGTGCTTAGAAATTGTTAATTTTTTAAAAATTAAATTGTGCTATTAAAATTTTCTTCCTGCTTGTGATGTTGGGTTACATTCTAATTAAAGCTCTTCAGCTTTGCAGCCAAATGCTGGTGCAGTATAGACATGCTGGGGCCAGATGGTAAAGGAGCCTGTTAATGTTAACTTAGCTTTTTCTTTTGAGATCTGGATGGCATTGAGAATTGTCATCCTGGTGGATTCACATTGTCTTATCGTGGAATGCAAGATGCAACAAGAATGCAAGCAGCAACAAAGTTGGCTATTTTTGTTCTGGGAGCAGACATAGGAATGTAAACAGTTCACTGACAATTAAAGAAATCAAAATGCTGCTGTAAAGAAACCATTAAGAACTTCTAGGATGCCTCTGAATATGTTCTTGTCAGAAGTCAGAGCTCTTACAGCTCATTCACTCAGTGAATAACAGGGTCAACATTAATGCCTGCTTAATGGAGATGATCAGTTTAGTTTATACAAAATTCTGAATGTTGTTCCTCTAATACAGAAACTAAAACTAGAAACATCTTTTTTTTAGTTTGTTTTCAAAGCACAGAACATTCTGTTAAATAATAAAATAATACAATCAGAATGTTCAGCTGTTGTAAACAGCCATCTCTGGGACAGGTTTTCTTGTCTTTACTATGGAATCTTTCCTAATGGAAATAACAAGAAGTTGAAATTATACCCTGCAGTGAAATTGCACACTCCATTGCCCCTTGTCCTGTCACAGCACCACCCAAAATAGTCTGATCCCATCCACCTGACACCTTTTTTATATTTATTAGCATTTATGGGGTTTGTCCTCAGTCTCCTCCTTTCTAGGCTAAACAGCCCTAGCTCTCTCAGCCTCCCCTCGTAAGGCAGCAAACTCAAATTCATCACCCTTGTGAAGCACCACACTGGCTGTGGCTGACTCCGCACTGCATCACCAGAACTGTTCTCCATTCAGAGTGTTTCCCAGCTCTGTAAATGGAAATCTTGGGATTTGTTACTGCTGTCGACGCGTTCTTGTCACCTCTGCTACAGGACCCGCCACCAGGATAGCATTCAGGAGTACCCCGCTTTGGGGAAAATACTGAGGACACAGCTTCCAGGTGCACCAGAGGAGGTTCAGGCTGGACACCAGGAATAATGTATTCAGCCAAAGCGTCATCAAGCACTGGATCAGGCTGCCCAGGGCAGTGGTGGAGTCCCCGACGCTGGAGGGATTTACAGAGGTGTGGATGTGATGCTGAGGGACACGGGTTAACGGTGACGTGGCAGTGCTGGATGAACGGGATTTTACAGGTCTTCTCCAACCCAAACGATTCCGTAATCACCAGCTCGGACTCCGAAGTGATCCTCACAGACGTTTCTCCTCCGCTGCGACAGGGGGCGCCGTGCCGGCGAGGGGAGCAGGAAAGACGGTACTTCTCGCGGGGGGCAGAGGGGCGCTCGCTGGACGCCGCCGCCGCTCACGTGGGCGGCCGTTTCCGGGCGCTTTCTCGAGGAGCGGAAGGGGGCTCGCGCTGCCGCGTGGTTGGTGAGTGGCCGGCTTGGCGCGCGCGGCGCTCGGTGGTGGTGGCGCCGTTGCCGTGCGCGGAGAGGGGGTTGGGGAGGATCCCGGTCTGGTCGGCGCGCGCTACCAGTGGGTCGCCGCGCTCGCGCTGCTCGGTGTCGGTACCGACCGCCTTTTGTGCGCCCCGCCCCCGTCCCGCCTGCTCCTGCGCACGGCGGCGGGAAAGCGCCAGCACCGGCCGCTTCCGCTGCCGCCGCCCCACCTCCTGCCGTGTGCGCGTCGCTACCGCTGCCTTCCTCCGCTGCCGCCGCCTCGCCGGCCCCTGGCGGAGTTGCCGGCGCGATTGTGTGCGCTCTCAGGAGCCGAACTCGCGGCCTTCCCGGACGGGAGCGGCGGGCAGGCACTAACGCGCTTTATTTAAACGCCTTTAGAGCGACCGGAGGGGAGCGGCTGTAGAGCAGCCGGCCGAGAGATGCTCCGGGACGGCGCGGAAGGCGGAGTAACGGCCTAGACCCGCGTTGAGGAGCCGCCGCTGCGTCGGGGTAGGGCGCGGGCGGATGCGGCCCGTGGAGCGGTAACGGTGAGTAAGTGGTGCCCGGTGCGGAGAGGGAGGAGTTCTCGTCGGGTGAGAGGAGCCGAGGCACGTCCCTGCCTTCTGGTTCCTCAGGATTTTCTGGATTGGCTAGGCTGGGTAGGAGATACCCTGAGGATGGAACCGCAGGGCTGGGAGGGAGAGAGAACGGGCTCCCTGCTGCCTTTCCCAAGCCTGGGGTGGCTGAGGAACACCTGAAGTAGCTTCTGTGAGAAGCACAGCTGTAGCCTTGTGCTTAAGATACCTAATATCGATTTATGAGGTTATTGCATTGGAAAACTCTCTTAGTGCATCTCCAGTGCACTTAGCTCAGCCCTGTTGGAGAATGGCCAGGTGCATGCATAGCCCAAGGCAGAGGGAGACAGTAGTTGTTTCCACAAGGAGTTTTGTTAAAATGTTCCCATAACTTCATAACCTGTGTATAGTTAGTATCTAACAGCATGGACACTGTAGTGTTTTTGTGGCTTTGGTTTGCAGCCATCTCTCTGATTTCATGGATTCATACAATTAGTATGATTCACATGAGTTGGAAAAGGATATGTTTAGATTTGCAATAAATAATTTCCAAACTATGCTGTGTAAGGCAAACTGCTACTTTGTTTTAGTAGGATAAAGTATATCTTGTAAACCTTCTCCATTTAAAAAAAGCCAGTTGGGCTTGTTTAGATGTGAGTGCACCTGTGCTGCGTTAATGTAAGTTTTTAGTGTTAAGTGGAAGTCAAACACTTCATCTTGTAGACAAAAGATTCCTTAATATTATTAAAGCAAGTTTAATTAGTGAGAATAATGTCACAGGCTTCCTGGCCATTTCTGCACATCTTACAATGGGATTTTTACTACTTGATTGCAGTTTTTTCTAAGTGATGCATGTGGTAAAAACCACAAGCTTATAAACCCATAGTCACTATAGCTGGATTCTAAGGAACCTTTTCATTTTGGCACTGAATCCCTAATGTTTTCAAGGCCTTTTTAGCTGATAGTTTACTCATGCTGAATTTACAGTTCACTTCAAGTGTGCTTGCATGTAGCTGTTTTGAGCTGCTGTGTGAAAAACGGAGAAGTTATAGTCAAATGTTGGGTAATCAGTTGTTAAAATTGTTTTAAGATGATAGAAAATGACAATTGAATTGAAAATACTCTTTAGTGCTGTTCCTGATGTCATGTGTATGAAATATCGTAACTCAGCACAGATGTAAAATCTGAAGTCCATTGGGAAAAACAGCTGTAGAATTTTATTTTCTGGAATGAATGATGAACATACCTCCCATGGAAGAATTATTGATTAGGTATTTAGAAATCTGGGTTTAGTCAACTGTATTGTTGTGGGCTCTTTTCCTCTCCTTTTTAGTTCATTTGGTGTTTAAAATTTGAACGTTGTGTTTGCAGCTTTTGTGTGTCTTCAGATAACTGAGCCTGAGCAAAAGCCACTAGCCCAAACAAGGGCTTCAAAGAGGCAAGAGCCAAAAATTTTATGTACCTCACAGCATGGAGTTTATACTGTGTACAGTGAGGTCTGGAATTATTAACATTTCCAGCTCTGTAAATTACCTGTTTTCATAACATAACATTGTAAGGACTTTGTGTTGGTATTTTGTGCTAATGTTCCACCTTTTAAATTGTAAGTGATCTCTGCAACCACTTCTAGGAGTCATCAGACAATGAGTTAATGATCTTAATTTATAGAAAATGTAGGCACAGTTTATATACAGTGTTGAGTGTTGTGACATCACTTTCTGGTGTTTTGTTATGAATGAATTCAGAAGTACTATGATTGAGGGAAGGAAAATTGAATAAGGGCAGCCATGGTGCTGTGTTTGTGGAGTTTTTTTGTCATTTATTGTTTCTATTTTTAAACTAACAATCTAATATGGTACAATTAACAGTACTTTTATCAGTACATATGTCTAAAGGTCATTCAGCGACTGATGTGTGTAGTTTAATTTGTTTTGGTTATTCTACATCTATTCTAGTATGTCTGGTGACTTCTGAGTGCAGTTGTTTATACTACCTTACTCCTTGTGCCTTATTAAACATGCTTCGTTTTTCGGTCTCCTTTTACTGTGCATATGCCTATTTAACCTCTTCCCCACCACCACCTTTCTTTATGCTATAATTTTTTTAATGCGCTGACTGAACTTGTCTGTGTAGTGGAAGTTTTCTTAGACTCTTATGTACTGCTGTTACCAGTGAAGACTTAATGAAATCCGTGATTTTACCTTTCCAGAGTGTATACTATTAATGATTGCGCTGGTAAACAATGTTCAAATGAAGTGAAACAGTTCACTGAGTCTTTTGGCTTGTAAGGAATGAACTACATTAAAAGTTGCTTAATTGCCAGGAACTTTGTAAAACAGAACTAGCAACTTTATCAGAGTAAGCAGTAGAAGATGCAGGTGCTTAAGTGATCTTTTTTAATAAACTGTTCTTAGAGCAACCAAAGGAGCAGCAGAATCTTTTCTGAATGCTAGAAGAAGAGCTGTACTGAATCGTTTGGTGTCTGTTTAACATAACATCTTACCTTGAGAGCTGACTGTAGTTAATGCACAGGAAAAAGCACAAAAACAGTGGCATTTGGTAGGAAGTTGTTGCTCTAGATTTATTTGTGCTGTGCTTGAATTAAAATTCTGAATAACTTTTTGCAGAGAATCAGAATGACTAAAAAGAGGAAACATCAAGAAGATTTCCAGAAAGTGAAGTTAAAAGTTGGGAAAAAAAAGCCTAAACTAGAGAATGCAACTGATACTACCTTCAAAACAAAGGCCATACAAATTCCTGAGCAGCTTAAAGAAGATGGAGTGCTTCCTACACAAAACAGAAAACTTAACATTAAGGTATACTGTGACATTACATTTCTGAAGTGACACAGAACTTCTTGTGCTTTATCTAGGCTTCCTAGAGTGTAATGAAAATATTTATTTTTAAGTTACTTCTAAACACCATAGGTATCTGAATGCAGCCTCTGTCCTTGACAATAAGCCAAGCCATGAATTTAAAGACTCTAATTGCTAGACCAGCATATAAACTAAAGGAAAGGAGGTGTTCAGCAATGCAACAACTACAGTTGCGCACTGACTCTAGTATCTGGGATTAACACCCAGGTTTTTGAAAGTCTTGCATCTTGTGGACAGGATTTTAAAAAGTAAACTTCCTGTTTTTAAAAAAATCTGGTATTTCATTGAGTGGTAGTTCTGCTTTATTTCCATTGTGTTGTCTTCTGTCTCTGACAGCTCTCTGTTTAAAGTGAAGAAAGCTGTTGAAACCAAGATTTCATAGTTCTACTTCTGAGAACTTTTAAGAGTGTTCCTATTTGTATTGCTTTTGGTTTTGTATTATTATTTTCAGGATTTATTTTTTTGGTCATCCCTCTTTTGAAATCCATAAGGGTTGTGCATAGATTTAAGAATGAGGGGTGTCTAACTTACTTGAAGGACGATCATAGAATCATCATGGCTGGAAACATCATGGATCAAGTCCACCCTTCATCCCAATTTATCTCTAATCCCTAGACAAGTGATGATATCTTCAAGTGATACCTTGTTTTTCCTGCCACTGAATTTTGCTGAATTGTTCTTTGTTACAGTTTCAACTAATTGTATTTGTTCCAAACATTATGCTGTTATGAACAGCAGTACATCATAAGGATAGATTCTGTATTAATAGGTGGGGAAGTTTAAAGAGCTTAAAGTAGCAATGATGGTGACATGTATATATGTCTCTTTCCCTTTACAGGATCTACTTTCACAGATGCATCACTACAGTCCTGGGGTTAAGCATAATGCACTTCTTGGGCTCAAAGACCTCTTGTCTCAGTATCCATTTGTAATTGATGCACACCTTTCAAATATAATAAGTGAGGTGGCAGCTGTGTTTACAGACAAAGACTCTGGTGTCAGAGGAGCAGCCGTTCACCTGCTGCAATTCTTGGCTTCAAAAATAAGAGCGGAACAGATTGCGCCATTCTTCCCTTTGGTAAGTGCCCATCTCTCCAGTGCCATGACTCACATCAGTGAGGGAATTCAGGAGGATTCACTGAAAGTCTTGGACGTTTTATTGGAAGCTTACCCAGCTCTTCTCACAGACCGCAGCAGTATATTGTTGAAGAATTTTGTAGAGCTTATTTCACACCAGCAACTGTCAAAAAGACTAAAAAGCAGAGAGAAACTTTCTTGGATGCTCTCTGTTAACCCCAGTCGCAGAGTAACTTCTCAGCAGTGGAGGTTGAATGTACTTACCAGGCTCAAAAAGTTTCTCCAGGCAGTAGTAGATGGATCCACTGAAATACAGGATGAAGGGCTGCAAGAACAAAAGGATAGCCCTAATTCAGTGAGGAAACCAATATGTATAAGTTGGAAGCTCCATGCAAATAATCAGCAGCATATACAACTGTTTGAGAATGGTGGCTTACGACCAAAGATCAACTCATCATTTAGACTGAGGTGAGAAAAAAACATTAACTAATTTGGGAATTAATGTCAGCTTCTGTGATCACAATGTTAGCTGGTTTGTTGCAGTTGAAGACAACAGTTTTGGTTTTTATTGTGGGATTGTCCCTTGACCATATTTTAGGGTGTTTACTGAAACGTGCTGTCTTACTTCAGTGTCTTGAAAAAACAGAAATAGCAGATAATGGCACTATGCACATACTATAGACTTTTCTATTATAAAATAAAGCTTTTATTTTCTGAGAACTACAAGTTTTTGCAGAGTAGGAAACAGACCTGGGGCCAAGCAGGCATATTTCTTTACGGTAAATGTAAGCTTGTTTCGTACACTCTAATAATTAATTGTACTGAAATGTTGTGCTCTTACCTGCAGGAGTATCCTAAGTTTAGGAACCTCTTTTGTTTGAATATAGCTCATTTAAAATTTGACAGCATGATGTGTCTGGCTGTATGAAGCTTGAGTTTCTAATTCTAGGTATTTTAAATCAGTTCACTGGTTTATGTCTTCACTGTGAATAAAAGACATACTGATGAATATGGAACAAAGTGTAGCATGCTTATGCACAGAAAGGCTTGTGTGCTTTTAGTTATAATCTAAATAAATGTGAGCTGAAGTTAAGGGAGAAATAACTAACCCTCTCTTCCTCTTTTCTGATTGACCCACTTCAGAAACTAGAGGGGAACTTCCTACCCCACTTTGTTACCTTTTAAGCGTTGGCATCTTCATGTTATGTGCATTACTGTAGACCTGAAGTGGTGGGAACTGCTAAATTAAATTGTTACAGAGTGCTTATAATCCATAGATAAGGTGGTTTGAAGAGAAACCATAATCCTTGTTTTACTGCTGGGGAAGACCACATAAGGTATATAAAGCATTCGATTGTACTAAATTGACTTGGGAGATCAGTGGCAGAAAAAGGCATAAAACTTACCACCATTGCTATGTCCTTCTCATACATTTACATGAATTGCAGAAGAGGAGGTGTTCTCTTTTAATATTAACAGTTACTGGTCTGAGTTAGCAGATGTTTTGCACTTGTAGATCTAGGAAATTCATATTTAGCTAAGTAAAACATGCAGGTTGTTATCATAAAAGTGATTGCTGATATAGCATAGGAGTTCAGCCATGACCAGCAATACCTGCTGCAGGTAAAACTAGTTGGAAAGCAAACCAATGAATTCCACTCGAGGCAGGGGGAAGGCTCAGTGCTGAGCACGAAACAGGCCTGTGGACTTAATCTCTGCAGTCAGAAGCATACAGTTGTGGACCACTGTATAGAAGAGCATCCTTGTAGTGTGCCCTGGATGATGTGCGGTGTATGGTATACTGTGCTTCGTGATAGCCAAAGAGGCGTTGTATCCAAGGTCTAGGAATATAAACTTTACATCGGGTGTCACCTATACTGGATTCTGCTTTTCTGAGGAGCTAGATCTTGGTGAATTATCATGATCCACTTGTGGTTATAAATACATTCAAAAAGGCGCTTACAAGCATGAGGAGGAGCCAGAAGAATAGAAATGCTGCTGGAATCCAAGACAAGATTGGCAGAGAGAGTGGATGGCAACAGAACAGAAGAATAGAAAAGAGGCATCTGCAGAAGGTACTGAAACATTCTTATTTAATTGCATTTCTGCATATTTTTGGTGTATTCATTTTGCAGAAAGGGACAGTACAGCTTGCTCTGGTGGAATTCTGAAATTCTAAGAGTGGAAACTACTGTGGTAGCTTTTGTATTTGCTGCTGAAATCTTTTCTAGTAATGGGAATATGTTCAGTTCTGCCTCTTTGAATTCCAGCTGTGGCCTTTACAGGCGTTCCCAGGCCTCTGCTGTGGCCATTACTGCAAGGAGAAAATCACTTGTAAATTAAGAAGTGCCAAACACTTGTAATGCTCCTTGAGTAATTCTGAAATCTCAGTCTGTGTGTTTTAAATAAGTCATTGCAGAAATAGTCAAGTCCTAACTGTAGATAGTGAGTTGACCAAACTGTAACTAACTACCTGCAACGTGTGGATGTCGTCACTAGCAATGGAAGTTTCAGCTTTGTTCTTTAAAAAGTTGGCTTCCAAACACCACAAACAGTCTTCTGATTTTTCTGAGTTACTTAATCTTTTTTTTTAATCTTGGAAGGGACAGGTCCTCACTGAAAACAGAGTGGTTATGAAGTGGGATTTTCAGGATCATCTTGCAGTATTAAGATTTAGTAAAAAAAATGTAGATTCTGAGCTTGGAATGCTGAATGGTTCAGTGGTACAGATCTTAAGACTCGTTGTTTTCTGTTGCGTGCTTGGTCTTCATGCTGTGTGTGAATTAAAGTGAATTAGGAGATTATTAGAGAATATCTTCTGCCTAATGTGCTGACTATGTTTTTGCATCCAACTCATTTCAGATGTGGAAAAATGGAAAGCCTTTGCAGTTTGAATGTGGCCATAACAAGGTGTATGACCTCTTGAGCTGGAAGTGGTGCTGAAGAGAAATGGTACAGCTGCTGCGTCTGCTGAGAAGGGACAAAATGAAGCCACAGAGAAAAGCGAAGATGTGAGATATCAGAATGGAAGATGAATGTAGTGAATGAACAAATAGATGATGTTGCTGTGCATCAAAAAGAAATGGAAAATACAGTTCCCTTGGTCACCAAGTGTTTCTTTGCTGCAAGTGGCAGTGTGCACAAAAAAGGACAGTAACCTGACTGAACCTTAACAAATTTTCTAAATTCCAATGAGTGTTCCTATGTTAAGTTACAGAAAATAGTTTTCTTATTTTCTATTTCTTTTGCACTTACTTGACTTTGCTTTGCTGAATTTCTGTTGTCCTCTTACTGCCAGGTACTGGCAGGTACGTTACGCAGTTTTCTTTGTTTCTGCTTTATAAAAACACTGATGTTTTAAAGAAAAGTACAAGTGGTACACAGATATCTTGCAGCTCCTCTCAGTAGTGTTTCATAATAATATGAATCGGTGTTTCTGAAACCTACCTTACTATTAAAGAGTAGTGATAATAGGTATGTGACAAGAAGATTGACACTTTAATTTACGTCAGACCCTCCCAGTTCCAGTGAACCTGTATTGCTAACGATATTGCACTAATGAAACATGTGCTGGACAGATTACAATAGTACTTTTGTCATTGTCTGGTTTTGTCATCAGTCAGATTTTCTTTATCCTTCGTCTTGTTAAACTTGAATATTTGGAGAAGTCTTATCTTGAGAGATGAAGGCTTTTTTGGCAGGGTACGTGAAAGCTATGCTGAGTACTCTTGTCCAGATGCTTTCAGCAGCTGGGAGGAGTGTTCATTTTGGCCTAAATTCTTTTTTCCATCCCTTGTTTCAGTAAAGTACTGAAATAAGTTTTGGGGTGTGTTCTGCTTTTGTAGGAGTATTCAGGTGCATATTGCCAACTTCTTGTGTTTCACACTTAATGGGAAGATTTTTTTGGCGTTCTAGAAATAGCAATAAATTTCAAAGCTGTGATGAAATACCTGATATTACTGTTAAAGAAACAAAGACTGCTACTGCAGAACTATTTTAGCCAATTATTGATCTTTCAGAGGCTCAGCTAAGTATGTGGTCTTGTCATGGCCTCACTGTTTTGATGAGGTTGTGGTCTTGGTATCATCTGGCTTGTCCAATTACTCTTTACAATTCGTTGTGGTTAAAACTGGAAAATGGGATTTGTCTCTGTCGTCTTAGAGAGTTTGGTGTCTTCATCACAGTGTCTGCAACGTAAAAGCAACATAGAAAAGGGATAAATGAGCCAAATTGCACTGGATGCTGCAGTTAACACTAAGCTTTATACCATGCGAGATGTCTGATTGTTGTAGTAAGTACTAAAGATAAGACATTATGACCAGTTATGTTTCTACTTGACAGCTTTTTTTGTGTGCTGGGCATCTAAATTTTACCATCTTGCCTGTGTTTGTCTCACTCTCTTTTTATTAATCCACAGTTGTCTTCTCCCTGCCCCTTTTGCAGTTGTTAAAACCTGGGTTTGTTTTGGTCTTATAATTTTCTTGAGATCCCAATTCGAACCAGAGTGAAGTGACAGAGTCAGATTATGTGCATTATAATGCGCGTAATCATTGCAAGAGCATGAGAAATTCACCTTCACAGAAGGATGTAACTAACTGGATAATGGAAAGAGTTCCAGATGGAACAGGAGGTTCAGTGTACTAATGCTATGTCTTTTAGGAATTTAGTATTATGAAGGGAATTCATAGTGAGTTAGAAAAAAAATCTTGTCAAACCATGTAGAAATCATCAGTTGAAATTATTGTTGCTTTAAAAAAAAATTAAGGGATTTTGTTACTTGGAAACCCTTTTAGAAGCTTCTGTATTGCTTAAAATCAGCAGGAGTTATCTGGTGCTCTTCTTGAAGTTGATCATTTTCTTTTTAAACTATATACAAATTGCCTGAATTTACCCAGGAACAGTATTTGGTTGGTTGTGCTGATTCCTTTTGAAATTCAACGAAACATGTTATAAGGGGTGGAAAAAAAAGTCCTTTGTTTTCTTCCTTTCTGGGAGATGTTATTTTTTTAAAACTTGAACTGTCTTGATTTTTTTTTTTTCAATTTTTGTTGAACTTCATTATAAGATAATTTAAATAGTTTTCCAGCTGCTTGCTCTCCAGAGCATTGTAGTTAAGCATCACATGGGAACTACAGTTGTATGTTTTCAGAATGATTTTTTCCTATTAATATGAACAAGAATTACATATATTTTAGCTGGATGTGGTTATTAACTGTAATAAACCTCATGCATTTGACGATAATTTGTAGTCAGCTTCATTATTTTACTTCAAGGCATTTAAAACTTAAATCTATTTTGTTGTACTGAGTCAATTATCTCTGTTTGAAGGTGAATAATGTGTATAATTTCTCCATGTTTTAGATTTAAATTTTTATATTTAACAACGGGGAAAGAAATACTGAAAGCTTAAGATTTTTTTTTTACAGGAACAACTTACAGGGTATCTCAGGAGGAGCTGGTTGTAAACTATTTGAGTGGCCTAACTAATACGCAGCAAGAAAGCAAGAAAACATTTAGTCTATTCAACAAAAGTAATTTTCCCAGTTATTCAGAAAGCAGGAAAATGGTATTGCTCTGATCTGCTTTTGAAGTATGATCTTTGTATTTTTTTTTTTTTTGCTCTTGTCGTTTAGGTCTCTGGCAAATGTAATGGACAGTGCAGAAAAAGGCCTGTCCTCGGCCGAAAACTTAAAAGGTTTCATTGAGATAATAATTCCATTACTGATTGAGTGCTGGATTGAAGCATCTCCTGCACAATCAGCTCCCATTCTTGGAAACCTTTTGGAATCAGAGTCTCAGCAGCTTATGCAGCAAGTGCTTAGTATAATACATTTATTGTGGAAGCTCACAAAGCAACATGATGAAA
Source organism: Rhinopomastus cyanomelas (assembly GCA_013400115.1). Taxonomy (NCBI): domain Eukaryota; kingdom Metazoa; phylum Chordata; class Aves; order Bucerotiformes; family Rhinopomastidae; genus Rhinopomastus; species Rhinopomastus cyanomelas. The sequence continues at coordinate 591,114 of VXBP01006396.1, read as the reverse complement.
CATACAAAATGGTAAGGGAGAAGGGATCTGGAGTGTAATAATTGTTTTCAATACAAGCTAGTGATTGGGTGGTTTGAAGTAGTGGGGATATTAGGAGAAAATGCCTAGGTTTTGAGTATAATTTGATTTTGGATTTTGTCAGGTCTCTTACTCATGAATTCTAAAGAATCTGTTGAATTGAACAGCAATTTCACCAATAGTCTCTGGGGTTATTTGACAGCACAAAAGCTTTGGAAACTGAAAGCAGTGTTGGAGGAGTATTTTTTTTTCCCAATTATATTCTTTAGAATATAATTTTTTTTAACAAAGCATGGAGTGGTGGTGTTGGTTTCTTGGTTTTATTTGTTGAAAAAATTTACAGGGGGTGGGGGCAGTGAAAACTAACAAACCCTAAACCCCTAGAAAAAACCCTAAACCCCTAGAAAGGTAGGGGATAAGTGCGGTATGACATCCTAATATTGATGAAAATTGCAAGCATTGTAATTGCATTGTACACTGTAGTGTCACAATCCTAGTATCAGAAAACATCGAGTCAAAACCTCAAGCATTGTATAAAAGCATGCTTGAAGGGGTTTTTTTTCCCCCTTAATTATTTTGTCCATCTTTGATAAGTAAGTTGCTCCTTTGTGGTAGTTTTGTTGCTCTTCTAAAGAGTTTGCCATTGAGAGTAGCTGGAAGTAGTGTTCTGATGGCTCCATGTTGCTCGTCTATAGGATTGTGGGTCCATTTGCTGAACAAAAATGGACGCGTAAAATAATTACTAGAAAACATTATGACATCGTGTCATTAGTCCAGAGTTACCCAACATAAACAGTGTGGGGAGGATGGTTTCAATGTGTCTGAACAAAACACACAGAAGGTAGCCCTCCTTGTTACCTTTTCTAGAGGGCATCTCGGGAGCAGGCAGAAAGCAAGCAGTTTGCCAGGTAAATACAAATACAGCCTGTTGCCCCATGCCTCTTTCTTTGGGGTACTGCCTTGCCAAAATGCACCTGCATTGCAGTCACCCAAAAGGCGTGCACCTGTATAAAAGTGTGAACTGCTTAGGGTACATGCAGTTGCATTATGACCTTACAATGTCTTGGGGAAAAAAAGTAATCTGATGTTCATACAACTTCTTTTTGAGACAGTTCCCTTTTTAGTCACCTGTTTATATAAAATGCTGGACACTGGGGATGGCCACTGTCTGCTAACTCACAAAGTAAAATTACTTTTAAAGTTTTTTTGGAAACTGATCCTCTCTTTTTGTGAGGGTGGTCTTTCTACTGGACAACATTTTGACCTTTGAGCTAATAAACTAAATGCACTAATGATGAGTAAAGATGAAGGCGGTGTCAGAATATTTTAATGGAAAATTCAGAGCAGTCAGTGGAAGCATATGAGAGTTGACTCTGGTTTTAAGTGCCCTGATAAATTGATATAAAAACATCTTCGAGTCACATCTGTACCTTTAGGTTTAATATTGCGTATATCTACATTACTATTTGTTGAGAAAATATACTGCCATAATTTGGATTAAATGTTGCTGCTCAACCTTGACTTATATCATATTTTTACTCGTTTTGTGGACCTTCAGATTCACGCACAGGACTTCACATTTACATCTGAAAGTAAATACATATGAAAACTTACCGCCAGAAGCTGAAGTTCCTGTTTTCCCTTGATTGCAGTAATGGATTTTGGAGGATGATTGCATTGATGTATTTCACTTACTGCCACGTTTTCTGTCTATCATCTACTTTCCTTACCAGGAACTCTGGCTTCGAATGAATTACCTTGTTGACTTCAAGCACCACTTCATGCGTCATTTTCCTTATTCTTTCCAAGAAACAGTAAAGCACAAAAAGAAAGATTCATGCAAAGGGTAAGAATAAAATCACAGACATGTTACAGCTTTTAATTTCATTGAGATGTGAGTCATGCTTTATCCAGCATTAACTTTTTGATGTTGGAAGAGAAAGTGTCTTTTTGCATATTCCTTGAAGGATCTGTAGAGCACTTTTTCTAGTAAGATGGCATTGCTTTGAATTGAGAAGTTGTGTCGGTTCTTTCATGTAAGTATTATCAAGGAAGCTATCTCAATAGCCTCCAGTAAAAATTAAAATGCTCTCTTGGTGAAATCAGGTATTGAACATTTGGATCTGTATTTTGCATATTGCTAAATGGAGACTTGAATTAGTCTGACTGGTCTCATATTTCTGCATGAATTCTTTGGTTGACTGCTGTATTACATCAACACGCTGTTAAAGCATCTTTATCACCCACATCTACTCTTCTGTAGATCTGTTCCAGGGCTGGGTAACTATGTGTGGGAGGAGAGATGGGGCACATTATGCTTATTCCATTTGTCAAAGCAGTACTGGAGCAGGAGAAGGCAAACACTTGTGGGCTGCTTCACTACTGAGCTGGCAGGGTGGCTGCAGCAATTTTGTTGTGGTGCAGGCCAGTAGCAAGTTGTTTCCCCTCATCTCCCAGGTGTGAGACTACATTCAGGCAAAGTCTATTCCGGAGTCGTTCTGCACCACTGCAGTCCATGTAGGACACCAGTGTCTGCACTGAGGGTGCCAGCCAGTGTCTCTTGGTTTCAAATACTTGCAATCTGTGACTGCAGATTGAGCTGTTTTTTTATAGTAGGAGTCTACCATGGTGCCAAGAGGCTTAAATCCTATTCTCATGTCTTAACTGTTGCATTTTCTCTTCCTGGAAGAGCTGATAGATCAGCATAGTACAGCATATGTCTTTATTAAATGCTTTCATTTCAGCTGATATCCATTAAGTTCATAAAGCCAGGAAGGTTTTGACCTGAACACCCTTCCTTGAAGCTGAAAATCTCAGAATTAGTAGTTAGAAGATGCAATTGCTTTTGTTGCATTCCAGATGGCATCCTGGCTTAACTACACTTTTGTTGACTTTTCTTCACTCTGCTACTAAGTTTTGCCACATTCTTACACTTATATACAACAATGGGGGGGGGGTTATGTGGGAAAAATAATCAGTGAAACTCTTTAGTGTTTTAATTTGCTTCAGTACTTCTGGAAACTTGGTTTCATGCCATGAAAATAAAAATAGTTGCTGTGTTACTTTCTTTACCAATATTTTGGGTTAAAGTCCTGCATTTGGAAACCCTGTGTGGCATTTCAAGGCTTCCTGCTCCAGTTTTCAAAATACTGCAGAAGTTTACCACTGCAGAAATACCACAATATTTGTGACAGTGCTTCCTTATCTGCATATTCTGCACATGAAAAGCTGTTAGCATTTATGACATGTGCAAGTGATATTCACAGGGTGAGATATATTTGCTCACACTTTAATGCTTGGCTGAAGGGTCACTACATTTAGTGCAGCAACCTCTACTTTTTGTTGAAGAGCTTTTTATTTCATCTTCATAGCTCTATTTTGATCGCAGACCTACTGGGCAGCTTTCTGTAGGTAAATGCTGGGATTTATTTTCCTTCTATATGACCATGCAGAGAAGATCTAGTGTTGTATGTCTAGCTGCAATACTCTTGATTTATTTCTTACTATCCCTTCGTTTGGCTTTCAAATCTCTCTAGCCAAAGAGGTTGGGTCCTGCATGATATTGTCACAGTGAAAAATGTGTTTCTGATTCCGCACAAGTTTGGAAGAAAGTACACAAGGGGATGTATTTGGTTCATGGTGCTTTGTCATTGTGTAATAACAAAATCCAGATTCCTCTCTAAAGACAGATCAAAGATTAATTTTTGTCTTAGTCTTCACTTCTTTCAGTCACCTCAAAGTGCTGCTATGCTAGAGTGAAGATGTCAAACAGGAAAAACCAGACATAGAGATATAATGTAGAGCGTTGGTTATTATTGCCACTAGAAATGTTTGAAACACATACTGTGATGCAGAACAAAAAAATTCAGGTACCCAAATGTCAAATAGGAATTTACGATGCATGTTGGTTTTAAAACTTCTGTGTAGTATAATTTTACAAAAGGAATGGACATTGAAAGACAGAAAATACTTTAAACCTTTCTCCTTTTCTTTGCTCCTCCTTTAGCAACAGATATTGCACGGCATCTTCCAACAACGTAGACCATCTTTTACTGAACTTAACCTTGTGTGACATAATGGTTTCACTAGCAAGTACTTCAACACTTCAGATGGATTCTGGTTGGCTGGACATGATAAGGAAGTTTGTGACAGATACACTTCAGGATGGCAGCAAGCTGAACAGCAAGCAGGTGAACAGATTGCTTGGTGTGACTTGGAGACTAATGCAAATACAGCAAAACAAAGGTAAGCATAGGGAGGGAGACCGAGAAAAGCAAAATTATGCACTGACAAAGAGCTTCAATTATTCTAATGTTTTGGGTTCACTTCATCTTATTTCTCAGTTGTTACATCATAGTGTTTTGTCTGTGGAGGTAAATTGAATTTCATGGTCATCCCTGCGTGTAGCATCGAGAACTGCTTGATGCTTACTGTTGCTAGAGTCTTATTGTTGATAAGCAAAGTATTCATTTACTTGTGAACTTTTTTGGTTTTATTGAAGATAGTTACAGATTATAGCTCTTCTGTGTAACATCAGAAGGTAAAGAAGCACTACTTAAGATTTGAATCTGTCTTTTTTTAGTGGCTACAGAACCCTTGATAAAAGCAGTATATGCACTATACCAGCAAAGAAATCTCCTTTTTCCAGTTCGTACATTGCTGTTGAAATTTTTTAGCAGAGTTTACCAAAAAGAAGACTTGAGGACTCAAAGAATCAGGTGAAAATCATTTGCATATTCTTTTTCAACATACTGTATTTAGTTCAGGAGTTACAATACTTAATTTTTACATTGATATTATAACTTTATTCTGAGTCTGTTCTGTCACTGTCACTGAAATTAAAAGTTTAGGTTCTCAGTGAAATTGAGATGAATGTTGGTTCAGTTGTCTTTAACTTAATGAAAGTATTAAATACTTTTTTTTTCCCTTGCTGCAAGCTTGTTGTTACTGACTAGGGGTCATCAGTGTATGCGTCCAGGCTTACAGCTATAGTCATGCAGCATTTTCATTACTTCAGCCTGTGGTTGTGGACTTGAGTCTTTGTGGCTCTGGTGGTACCTGTCTAGCATGTAGCACCTTTTCTAAAGAAAATTTCTTCTGTTGTTTTGGAACTTTGCTTCTAAAGACATTAGGTTCAAGAAAATATTTTTGTCCTTTGGAGTTGCTTGTTTCACACTTCTATTAGATGTCTGACTTGCTTCAAGAAAGAGGAGGTGATTCTCTGTGTTGCTGTTATTACACTTTTTCATCATAAGATCTGTCCAGATTGTCTCCAGGAGCATGCTTTTCCAAGAGGTATTTTCCAACAGAAAACATGGAACATGGGTTCCATGTACATAAAGATTTTAAACACAGATCAGGTTGGATCAGTCATGTCTTGCTTGAGAACAGCGAAGGGCTGTAAGAACATAGCCATGATACCTGTTTCTGCTAGCAGGTAAAAATAAAATCTTAGAGCCCCTAGTTGTACTGGCATCCACTAACAAATTCAAGTTTTGGGGAAATGGTTCTCCTCTGCACCTCCTCTGCTTTGTTAAACCTTTTATTGTGGTAGTGCCTGATCTATGCCCACTAACAAGGCCTACACCTGGAAGTATCTAACTGTATGGATGCTATATGAAGTACAGGGAATTTGAAAGACAGGCAAGGGAAAGGCTTGTGAGTATCTCATTTTCCTCCTCTTTTTACCCAGAGTTGAAAGCAAGATCTTTGTCACACTGACTGATTTCCCTGAAGTTATGTAACTGCTGTTTCCTGTACTTACCTGGGAGCCTTCAGCATCTCCTCCAGTTACATGCGATCATGTAACTGTCTAGAAAGCTTAAACTTTCTATCTTTAGATGTCACAAATAGCCATAATTTTCCTGCTGTTCCTCTTAGTCTTGTACATAGAATAGTGACATTTTTAGTAACAGAAGAATTAAAGCTCAAATAGTCTTTGCAAAAAGCGTTACTGCACTCAAGTCTGACAAAGATGTGTTAACATGACAGTGTTTGTGTGCAGTACTGATCCATTTATTGCCTTCAGAAACAAGTGGTGTTTTTCGTGTCTTAACGCATGGCAGATCCTGGATGACATTCATGTTATTCAGTTTTATGTCATTGCTCCTTCAGACTTGTGACTGCTCTCTTCATTCCTGATTTACTTTTTTTCTCAGAAGATTGTCAAGAGCAGTTTAAGGGGAGCAGAATTCATATTGGAACATTTACCAAGTACATTTGCGTGAAACTGTTTATTTTTTAAGCATATTTTATTTAAAGGTTAAGGAGGAGCTTTTGGCCTGTTGCTGACCTTTGAAAGAAAACTTGATTGATTTATTACAGAATTCAGTTTTGGCCTTGATGCTCATTGTCTTCACCTCTTAATTACAACATGCCTGCATAGTCACTTTGTATGCATGCAGGTACAGTGAGTGTCTGTGTATGTACACTGGTAGAGACTTACGGCTCTTTAGTCTTGCATCCTGCCTGCTACATCAACCTCTGTGAAACGTGCTGTAAAGAAAGCAAGAACTCCTTTTCCACATTATCTAATCTTCCAGCTGTTTGAAGCCTGTACTTCCTCACCCTGCAGAGCTTCTTTGTGTTCAGTATCACACAGTAGATGACTTTTCCATGAACCAGTTACATCAAGAGCAACTGTAGCATCTTCTGGCAGAGAGTGACAAAGCTCAGCTGACTGAAGACTGAGGTTCTTCTGTTTGAGCCTGGCTCCTTCTAGCTTCATTTGATACCAGAGGCCATTTACACAAGAAGAGAGAAAATATTTTACTGCCATCCACCTTCCGCGTGTCAAGTGATTAGAGACCTCTGTTGAGCCTACTTTCAACACACGCACTTTTTTTTCTCCAGGTTGTTTTTCCTACTGTTCAACACAATCTCTCTATACAAGGCCCTTCCCTCTTATGTCAAGAATGCTTAGTTCCCTTTGAAAGTTCTCGGTGAGGTATTTTATTTGGTCTTTTGAAAACGAAGTAATTATCGTCATCATACTTGTTGACATCTTCAAAGACCTACTTTGAAATTCTTGATTTACACTCAGCAGTTTCTTTTTGTGTAATCATCACTTTAGTAGCAAGTTGATGAAATGCTTTTGGTTTCCAAAGGACACTTGATAAGTCAGGGTATCTAAAAATTGTGTCTGTAAGATTGTTTCAGTTTGAGGTGGGTCACCATGCTTCCCCTTGCATCCAGGACAGTATTGCAGTTTATTGTGATTTAAATGTACCTGACATTAAAGCAGCTTTGGTAAGATTGATAAGAGTAAGTTTGGGGGGGGGCTTTATTTTCTTTTTTTTCCCTCCCAGCCAATTTTCCTTTCTGTCTTCAGAAGTCGAAGTAAGGTTTTATCTCGTTGGCTGGCTGGCTTACCTCAACAACTAGCTCTGCTTGGCTTGAGAAACCCTGAACTGTCTAATCAGCTGATCGATATCATCCATTCTGCTGCTTCTCGTTCAAACAAGGAGTTACTGCAAAGTTTACAAGCCACTGCGGCTCAAATATACGGTAAGCCTTTAACGCTATAGCATAATGAATTTTGTCATCACTTGACAGGGAAGTTGCCATACATGGAAAATACTGGTGTTTCTAGGTGAGTCACAGAGTAGTGGGTCTTGAGAAGGACCTCTGGAGTTCATCCAGTCCAACCTCCTGCTGGAGCAGTTTGCAGGTGTCCATGTGGATTTTGAATCCCTTCAAAGCAGGAGACTACAGTCTCTCTGGGCAACCCGTTCTAGTGCTCTGTGACCCTCAGAATAAAGAAGTGTCTCTTCTTGTTTAGGTGGAACTTTACATATTCCAGTTTTTGCCTGTTACCCCTTGTCCTGTCACTGGGCACCAGTGAGACGAGGCTGGCCTCAGTCATCTGACTCTTGCCCTTTAGATATTGATAAGCATTGATATCTTCTCTGTTTTCTCCAGGTTAAATAGACCCAGGTCCCACAGCCTTTCCTTGTAAGAGAGTTCTTCACAGTCCTCTGCTGACTCTGCAAACATGAAGTCTGGCAGGGGACAGAGATGGAAATCTTTAGTTTAAAGGTTTAAACTAAATTTTTAGTAAAGGTTAAAATGAACTATGTGTATTGGTTATATTGTCTGTGTCAGCAAGCACTGTAAGTTCTTCACCAAATGCAAGTATTTAGAAGAGTCTCTGCAGGATTGTTCTGTAGGAGATGCTATAATATGTGTTTAAAGCAGTTGGGTGGGTTCTGACTTACTGGCTGTCTGTGGCACAGATCCACTGGAGGGCACGTTGGTGCTGCTGCCAGCTGCAGCCCAGCAGCGACTGGTCCAGCTGGTGTACTTCCTGCCACGTCTGCCCGCCAATCTGCTCGCCTGCCTCAGCCGCTGCTGCATCATGGGCAGGATGTCCTCTGAGCTGGCCGCCACACTCATTGGGATACTACACATGAGGTACCTCTCTGCCAACAGGCATTTTGGTTTGCTGTTTAAAATAAAAAGTGAACGTCAAGCATGAACTTTGATAATGATTTGCACTAAAAAACAGTCTAGCATGCAGGGCTTGGCAGTGTGAAGACACACAATTCTTCCCTCGAACTTTATTTCTAGCCTTTCGCTTCAACTCTGTTTTTATGCTGACCTGTTTTCTCCAATGCTTGCTAGCAAAGTTCAGGTACTTTTAAGGCTACACAGCATTAGCATCCTCAAACTAGAGCATCACAGAACTGTTTAGTTGGAAGAGACCTTTAAAAATGAGTCCAACCTTTAACCCAACACTGCCCAGTCACCACTAAACTGTGTCGCTAAGTGTCAAAATCTACACATCTAGTCATCTCCAGCAATGGTGTCTCAATCCCTTCTCTGGGCAGTGTGTTGCAATGCTTTACAAAACTTTCAGTGAATAAATGTTTCTTAATGTCCAACCTAAGGCTCCCATGACTCAACTTGAGGCCATTTTCTCTTGTCCTATCAATGTTAGTGTCATAGAATTACTGAGGCTGAAAAGACCTTTAAGATGATTGAGGCCAGCCTATGACCTAACATCACCGCAACCTAGACCATGGCACTAAGTGTCACATCCAGTGTTTTCTTAAAATGTCTCCAGGCATGGGGACTCCATCACCTTGCTGAGCAGTGTCTGATCACCGCTTCTATGAGGAAGGGATTCCTAACATCCAACCTAACCCTCCTCTGGCAGGTTCAGGCCCTGGCCTCTCTTCTTGTCACTAGTCACCTGGAAGAAGAGCCTGACCCCCACCTGCCCCCTTCTGTTCAGGTAGTTAAAGAGAGTGATGAGATCCCCCACGAGTCTTCTCTGGTCTAAACAACCCCAGCTTCCTCAGCCTCTCAGAAGACTTTTCCTCTAGTTGCTTCACCAGCTGTGCTGCTCTCTTCTGGACCTGCTCACCACTTCAAATCTCTTTCTTGAAGCGAGGGGCCCAGAACTGCCCCCAGTAGTTGAGCTGGGGCCTCACCAGTGCCCAGTACAGAGGCAGAATTAACGTCGCTAGTTCTGCTGGCCACATTATTCCTGATACAAGCCAGGATGCCATTGGCCTTTTGTGCCACCTGGGGACACTGCTGGCTCATGTTAAACCAGTTGTCACTGGTGGTCTTTGTTCTGCCACTGATTGCAGCTTTTCCTTGTGAATACTTCGACTTGACGTTGCTTGTAGTGAAAAGTAACAGTATAACCAAGCAGTGTGTATGCTCATACTCTGCTTTCTTTCTGATTTTAAAAATTATAATGCCCACACTTAACGGCAAAACTATAGCTGTTAGGTAAATGTCTTGCTAGAGATTATTCACACTCTGTCCTGGCAAGAAGGTATGTTTGTCTGTGAAGTTAGAGGCTGCTCTTCTGCTCAAGTGGGTGAGAGGTTTAGTGGGTGTTTTGCTTTGTTGCTTCTGGAAAATATGGTCTTGCATTTCTCCATTGCTTGGTATTGCTGAACCTTTGATAAATAAGCAGGAATTAAACTTATATGAATTGTGCTCAAAGGGGGTTTTTTCCAAGTGCTTCTTGAAACTTAAACATTTTTTAATTAAAATATATCCCAACACAGCGTGCTGTCGACTTGGGAATAAGATGTCTCACATGTGAAGTGATGATGGTGAAATGTATAATATCCCACTACCGCAATAAACAACACTTGTCCGGTCTGGGGAGGGTGGACCTCGAATTTTACTTCTGAAACAAAAAAGTTCTCTGCCCTATGTTGGAAAGTCACAGGCAAAGTGTAACTGATTTGAAGGCAGTCAGTGTAAGAACTTGTTGGTGCTAAGCACACAGGCACTTGTTTTGTTGTGAGATGTTAGTTTTCTGTGTGGGAGATTTTTACAGGAGTAGTATAACTTCTCTAAAGATGATCAGAAAGCTGCAGGTGGCCTGTGGGCATTTGATCTGTTTGGCAGAAGCAAGAGGCAGCTGGAGGGTGGAGCCCTTACTGAAAGTAGGATACATCCAGGCAACAGGGAAGGAGGAGAAACCTCTCCTTTTTCAGAGTTGCAAAGTCTTTTAATTTTTGGCATTTGGAACATGTTTTGAACTAGTACTGAATTCAAAGACTTTGGATTATCTACCCAAGAATTCAGTGCAAAATAATTAGATGAAAATATACTGATGTAGCTACACTAGTGCAGTTTATCATACTGAGAAGCTCTAACAATTGCAATTTCTGGAAGATTACAAGTTCTGATGAAAGTTGGAAACCCTTCAAGGTTGGTTTGGGGGGTTTTTTTGTTATAAGGCTGTTCCCATGAGCTAATTTTCTGTCTCTTATCAGAAGAGCCAGGCTGGAATATTCTGTCCAGTTCTGTGCTTTGCTTTTCGATAAGTGTGGACAAACTGGATCGAGTGTAAAGGACAGCAGACAAAGAATGATAGTATGTAAATTGTGATAACAGGGAATGACTGACAAACTGATATTGTTAGGCAAATGAGGGGGAGCCATGTGTGTAAAAGGCTACTAAAATCAAATAGGATAACAGTTTTAGCAGAATAATAAATACAGATCTTAAACATCAAAAGACTGTTTAGGCTAAATTTAACAGCAAGGCGCCCATACTGGATAGGCTGTGGAGGAAGGAGGTATCAGTGTACTTCTCTGGAGATACTTAAAACTGGGTTGAACAGAAGAGTTGAGTGTACTGTGAATGACAGAGGTAAAGCTTGGAAGGAAATGGACTAGCTTTTGTAATAACAGTTTTTGTGATGCTTGGAGCTAAACACACAAGGTTTTGAATGAACGGCAATATAATGGAACAGATAGACTCTCACAGTTCTGTGCCACAGCCTGGTTCAAGGGACCCTTTCTGCAGTTGTAAGTTGATGTGGCTTTTGCACTGCGAAACCTCTCCAGTCAGTCAGTCAGGAGGCATCAGTGATGAGTAGAAGCGGAGCTGTCAGTAGATGGCGCTGTCTGTCTTCAGTACGTTCATGTGCGGCTTGGTAAGGGGGAGGTTCTGTACATTTCTTTATGCCACCTGCTTCTGTGTCATGCTTTCAATAGATTGCATTCAGGAGCGTCAGAGGCTCGCTGCTGGTTTTGGTAATTGTTCTTAATTTCTGTAAAAGCCCGTATTTCCACGTTATTCTTGACTGGCAGAGCATGTTCATTTTCACATGCAACTGAAATGCGCATATGTGCCTATCTATATCTATATTTGTTAGAGTGAAGCTGCTTTAAGGTGGATTTGATGAGAGTATATATGGATGACAATAAAACTTAGTTATTCCAGGAAAAATCATAAACTCCAGGCACTCTGCTTTTTTGTGTGTGTAAACTATAAAAATAAATGTATCCAGGTGGCTTAAACCATGGGGTGTGCTGGTATTGGATAATGTTGGAGTATAATTATAGTGTGTAACTTTTAGAGGTTTTGGCTGGTTAGAAATGAATTTTGGTGACATTCAGGAGTTTCCGCTGCTTGCATGCGTGGAATGAATACCTAGGTGGTCTGCAGAAGTCCATTGAGTGAACCACGGTGATGACTCTGTGGTGAGAATGAAGATGTGGTTGACATCACTTCCGTATGTAGTGGGAGGATTTCTGAGGATGCTTACGTGTGCTGTTATTAGGCTGGTCATACTTTTTGGTGTGTGTTCACTAAAGCTTTACCAGTTAGCACTAGCCAGGGACTGTTCTGAAAATAAAGCTGGCATACAGCCACCCCATTTTGGATGCTGGTGTGAACATGACCAGATTGATACTAGCTGGTCTGTCAGCCAACAGAAGTTGCTGCTACTTGGGCTGCTGCAACACCTACAGCTGGTGAGTTCCAGGTAAAAGTGAGGATAAGAAGGTGTTAGCTTTATTTTTCAGCTGTTCTCCTCCAATGTCTGTCTTGCGCATGTTGTGTGGAACCTAAGATGTAATAACTTCAGTAAATCCAGACAGGTAGGGTTCTGAGGGGTGGAAGTGTGCCAAGTTTCTGGGGTATCAGTCTTTCTCCCTTCTCCTGTTAATACACAAACAGGTGGGGAGGGTGTGGAGAAACATGAATGAACCATCTGTAGTTTCAGACTGAGAAATGAGAGGTAGTAGCTTGGAAAAAAATGAGTTCTCAGAGTCAGCCTCTGGATTCAACCTCTGACATTAAATTTACAGGGGTAAATGGAAGGGTGTGGGTAACATTTTAAAAAGTCTTTGTAATAGATCTGCTGGATAGATTTTTCTGTGGTCTTCAGGTGGTGTTAATTTATGTTGACATGAACCATACATCTCTATGCAACTGTGCTACCTCTCTGAATAAATGCGATATTTATTTTTAATTCATTACTGCTGGAATAACTTAAATCATATAGTAGTTATCTGCTAATTAAAGATGAATGTTTTAGTTGTTGGGTGGGAATATGTAATGGTTGGCACAAGTGAACCTTTGGTTTAAAATTCCAGTCTTGGCTTCTGTGTCTCAGTAGTGTGATTGTCATGACTCCTTGAGGATGTGGACATGGACGGCTAGACGCTTCTCTCCAGGAAGTGGAGAAATGTATTGGTCACTGGTAGTCTAGTGCAGACTAAGGCCATAAACTTTATCACTGTAGGTAGAGTTGGGAATAATTTTTGGTGTAATCCCTCTGTGCTAATTTTGTACATTTACAGGGCAGATGGTTTACTACAAAATGGTTTTTAAAGGGCTTGTGAGGCATACACTTATTGTTTTGAGTCCTTTTGGGAGGACTGGCTTTGAGGCAAATCTTTCTGTCAAATGTGGAAAAGTATTCTGTATTGTACAGTCACCTTCTTGTTTGTGGTAGATTGTCTTGATTATCTGACAAGAGGGAGGTCTGCTGTTTCCATGCCGAAGCCTGTACTCTGACAGTTGCAGAAGAACACCATTTGTTAGGCTCAACATTTTTGTTTGCTGCTTCTTAGTGACTTTGTGGTTGAATGACAGATATTCTTGCAAACAGGGTTCTCTTTTCCTTTCACTTTGTTTAAGGTAGGATTCTTAAGATGATTAATATATAATCTGAGCACTTACTGTGACATACTCTACTCTGTGAAATATGGATTAAGAAATGCAGTTCATCAGAGAGCGATTAAATATATAAATATGATGTCAGACTGTTGACCTCACAAGAAAGTTCTGTCTCCTCTTAACGTGTCAGTACCTTAAGTCATGGAAAACCTATTCAGCGTAATTACATAAAGACAATTTATTTATGTGTCTCATTTGTGCGTAGTTATGACCTTTTTAAGAAGAATTACCCATTGAAAGAGCGTGTCTGGAAATTATTTTACTGTAATGAAGAATTGGACAGGTAATATTTCACTGCCTAGATAAAAAAGAATGGGAGTTAATCTGTGGCATCTCTCTTAGGAAGCAGTGTCCATAAACAAGATCTCCAGTGGCGTCATACAGCCATTTTTTATTCTTCTGGGGCTCTTTCCCTGCTGGTGTCTAACAAAGAGACGTTTCTGTTGCTGTTAGAAAAGAAGGTTGAGGACCATCTCAGTGAAAGCTGAGTGCTCTCTCCTGGCGAGCCATAGGTTGTGTTGGAGTTCCTAGTCGTAACAGGTTTGCAATAACTCTGGGGGTAAATTGCATTTTGCTGCTTCTAACTGTAAACGAACTCTTTCCTTAAGAGGTAGAGCCTTCAAAATACTCTATTGCTTTCCAGACAAGGGAGCTCTGCTGGTGTCTCCTCAAGGAGACAAGCATGCTCCTTGGTTCCTCCTGTCCTCAGGCATCTGATGTTTACAAAGAACTTGGATGCACATTTTAACATCTCTTTGGTGTAAGCTGTAAAATTCTGTATCTCTAGATATATTGCCCAGAGATGCTCCAGGGTCATAGAAGAGTTTAAAGTTTTCTATAGAAGTAGCTGTAGATGCTCTTGTGATGGGGTCTGCAGCCTTTGACAGTATACCTTGAGGAGACTTCATGAGAACGCAAAATGCAGGTAACAGAGAGACTTGCTGATTGCAATATCCTAGACAAGAAAGGCATATTATTCCCAAAAAGTATGTGCAAGCAAAAGAGGACCTGGAGAGAATATCATAACCCATTATTGTGAGCTACAGCACTAACAGGACAATTGAGTATTGAGGTGAATACAGAACTGAGTAAAATTGTCATACAAATGAAGTGTAGAAAAGATTTCAGAACAGTATGGGGCTTTAATTTTATTTATATCTTCCTTTTAAAAAAAACTTCTATCGAAATAAGCAAAGTGCTTATTTAAAACAAAAGAAATAAAACTAAAAAAGCCACGCTAAAACCCCTAACATTTTCAGGTCACTGTAACTGGAACACTGGAAAGCTGACACAGCTTACTCTCTTGTGTTACTCTTCAAGCTTGGAGAGTAAGCCAAAAGCATAAGTGTAGAAGAAGGTGTATTAATTACAAATGGATTGCTAAAAAAACCCCATAGGAGTAGTAAGAGATACGTTCACTGTGAAGTGCTTTTCCTGGCTTGATTTTCAGTCCCCTCAATTTAGACAGAAAACTGAAGAAAGACAGTCCTATAAAGGTAACAAATGCTTAAGGCCCTATGAAAGTGAATTTAAAAGAGTCTGCTTTCAAAATGCTGAAGGTTGAAAGATTGATTTGTTTTCCCTGCTGCAAGATCAGAAAGGATCTATAGTTCCTGAGAATCAGACGGTGGGGTGTGTTATGGGCCATTCCTTCATCCATGTCTAATCAGCAGATTTCCTTTCCTTTGCTCACTGTTATGCAGAGATCTGGGACCTGGGAGGTAGAGAAAGATAAGCCTGTGTTCAGGGACACAGCCCTTTAAATTTGTCGCCAGGTGCCTGTTAGCAGTTGATATTCCTAACTGGGGGTAAAGAATTACGTTGCTGCGTTTACAATTGCACCAGTCAGTAAATGCCGTTTGCTCATTAGCGAATGTTTCTTCTGATCTGTGCTCTCATTTATAATGTGTAAGCAGTTCTTTTCTTCAGTCAACCTTTGCAGCTGTAGAGCAAATGAGTAGCTGACAGGCTTACTTTTAACAATGCATGGCTCAAATTGTTGTTTGCTTAAAATAAGGGTCATGGTTTTTCCCAAATCCCTGGTAATTCCTTGCAGATGTTTATTGTATTTTGCCACATCTTCAAATGGAAACTCTTGATCCTTCAAAAGAGATAATGGAAGTTAAAAAACTTCTCACTAACAAACCATTGCCTATGTATGGTAACCTGTTAGAGGAGAGGAAAGATAAAAACTGTACTTGCTCCCAGTTTCTGGACCTCAGTTGATGTGAACAATGAGATGGGTACAGGGACCCAAGAGATCATCGAGTTGAAGTATTGGAAGTTTCAGTTATATATTTAAAACAATTTCAACGTCAGCTTGTGATGCTCTTTGTTTCTTGTCTCTTCAAGAAAAGGTATAAAAACTAAGAGTACTGATTCTCATTAGCAATTTACTATGAAACTTATTTGATTAAGTTCATGCAGGAACCTGAGTCTATTCTTTTTTGCTGTTGCATTTCTGTTTGATGGAAGTTATTTTCATTAAAGCTCAACAGGAATAAACTATGCCAAAGCTGAGATAAATATTGGCATGGGGCTTTTTAGTGGTTTTAAAAGAACATATTTTCCCTCACATAGGCATGTACTACTGTAAAACTCCTTTTAGAATTATTTTATAATTACAATTAAATGAACAATTGTGGGAGGTTTTGTGTTGAATCTGTGGTCAATTAATGGTAAGTTTAAAATGAGTTTAACTACTGCAGTCTACATGAGGTTTCTCAGGTTATTCTCTTGCAGATGTTTAAAAAATTCTGTAAAGCTTCTGTGCTAGAATATTCTCTATTATGGCAGTGAAAGCACCTTCTTGGGAGATGAAAGAGTTGGATTTTAGTTTTCTTGAGCAGAAAGCCTTGAACTTGCTTTCTTTTTAATTCTGCACGTATGAACAGAACTGTGATAGTGCTGGCACCTCAGAACAACTCTGAATCTTGCATTTGCCTTTTATTGTTTTACTTTAAAAGTACTTGAAGTTTGAACTTAAGATTTTGAGATTCATTACACTTTTTCCCATTTGCTCAACCACAAAATATATCAAAACCTCAACCCAAAAGCTAAGCAAAACTTGCTGTGCTTGCTAGATGTGTCTCTGGCTGAGTTGAAATTTGACTACTGTTTTACAGGTGAACAGGTGGAAGGGTAATTTCTACAGTGTCTGGAGCAAGATTCATCAGAATCTACCAGACACCTCTAAGTTACTGAGAGACTCCTCATGACTACCCAAGTCAAAGCCAATGCCTTAAACATGACCAACTGGTAGCTAGTTTAGATGAGGAAGCACGAACACAGTCACCTGCAGCGGACGAATAAGCAGTTGTGCACAAACCACAGCTGTTTTATGTTGCAGCTGTGTGATGTAGCCCAGCCTGAACGTAACAACAGCGTGAACAAAAGTCGTGAGTTAAGAGTGATAAAAGGAATACACTGCACAGTTGCTGTGACTGAGAAGTATTTCCTGTGCTAGTGGCAGGAGCAGCAGTGATTTTTAA
This sequence comes from Rhinopomastus cyanomelas, assembly GCA_013400115.1. Classification (NCBI taxonomy): domain Eukaryota; kingdom Metazoa; phylum Chordata; class Aves; order Bucerotiformes; family Rhinopomastidae; genus Rhinopomastus; species Rhinopomastus cyanomelas. The sequence goes on along the minus strand of VXBP01006396.1, from coordinate 574,162 downwards.
CTTAATTAGATTCAGCTTTTCTTTTAATACAATTCAGTGTGCTGAGCAGGTTACCTAAAGGTGCAATTCTGAACCTCAGTAGAGAGGTGATCATTGGAGAGCAGAAAACCTTATGGAAATCACAACATACAATTCATCACAGTTAATGTGGTTTTGGACTAGCTGACTGGAGAGGTCTCTCACGCAGTTCTTGGTAACAGGTTCCCATTGTCAGTGAAAATTCACTCACAGAAGAGAGGTTATCACAGAACATTAATGCTTATTAGCTCTCTTCCCCCTATGAATCAGATGGTGGGGTTTTTAAACCTCTGTGTTGTAGGGAGAAGTACCTGCTGACTTTAGAAACTCAGCATGAAGCATTTGGGCGCTGATTTTTCAGGATACTTAGCATTTACACTCTTTGAAAACAAAGTTTCACTGTGAGTGCAAGTGGAGCAGCAGAGATTGGATGGGTCTGTGCTGCTCTTTACCATGTATGATGCTCTGTTGCTCTTCAGCAGTAGTCCTGCCTCATCTCTGATTATTGATGTTCTGCAAGGAAAGTGATAACTAGCAGAGGGAAGGGGTGAGAGAGGACTCCACTGTGAATAATGTGGCATTTTTTCTGTTCTAAAAGTAATTAATACCTTTTCTGATGATACTTGGAGAAATGTGCTACCACTGACTTTGTCATCTAGGAGCTCTTAGAACCACTGAGATACAGATGGGCGGGTGATCCAGTATAATGCCTAATACCTATTTCTTACCTGAATTAGTGAGCTAATAGTAATTTCTACTCTTTTTTTAACCATTTTGTGTCTCATACACTGAGCACATAAAAAAGACAGGAACAGGTGTTGTCCTTCACTGCATAATCTTGATTGGTCCATTCATCTGCAGTTGGAACAAAGCATAGATTTTTGTTTATTTTTAGGAAATAAAACACTATTATTGTACTCCAAGGCATATGTACAAAAAGTTTATTGGGCAACTTTCTCTGTCACTTTCTAAATTGAATGCTAGATTATTCTTGGCATTAATGGTCTTCTAACATCGAGGTTTCTTTTATGTAATTTTCACTTCTAAAAAAACCCCACAAGTACCACTGAATTTGGGATCTTTCGTTTGGAGGATGCGTGTGTGTCTCAAAGTAGATACACTTGCTTGTAGATGAAGCGTAAAACCATTTAATAGGTGTCGTGGATCTGCATCTTACCCCGTGTCTGTGTTCTGAGGACTGAAGGGCAGTGACACTCCTCTTCCTCTTGTCTGCAGCAGAGGCACTTGGCGTGGCACGCGGCTAGGGTGCTTCTGATGCTGTGCTGGTTTGTGAGTGCACAGGTAGGCAAATACGGTTAGAAAACCAGAACGGCTTAAGGGTTGAAAAAATGTCCAGACACCTAGCACTGAGCTTTGGAATAATTTTTTGTGTTCAGGGATTTCCCAAACCTATCATGGTCTTTGCTAGCCTGCAGTGAGTCTTGAGGTTTGTACAGTCTCTTCTGGAGTTTGTATGATTCTTGTATCTAACAGTCCTTGTATGAGGAACCGAACATGTCTGATAACCGCTTCATGGAAAAATATTTTAATGTGATTTTTACTTTGAACTTGGTTCTGAGTAGCTTTGTCAGGTAAATTCCTACTCCCTGAATTCAGCTTATTACAAGTTATTTCCTTGTTTTCTGGCTGCCTGTCCAAGATTTCTTTTATTTTCACAACTCTTCAATTCTCCCTGTTGATTTCTCTCTTCCAATCTTGCATTCCCAACATTTTGTTTGTCGATAGTATCACAGTTTTAATTTCTCTGTCCAGTAAAGCCTGAATTCTCCTGAAGCTTGCTTCATGTTTATGGTTTTTCTGTACTAGACTCTAGCACCTTCTTCTCTTACATGGAACAGGGCACGATCTTCATTCAGTCTTTTTGTATACGGTCAAATTCTTGTGTGAATATTCACCTTATGTAGAATCTGTAGGGAAACAAGTTGCAACACCTCTTACTGATGTAGTTGAGCATGTGTGAAGTCTCTCTGCTGTAATGCATCAGATTGGGACCTCCTTAGAAGGAAGAAATTCTCCCTTCTCTCAGGAGAAGACTACTAACCATGACCAAGGGGCAGCCAAGTGTCAGCCTTATGAATGGAGAGAGTTTGAGAGATTCTGTCTCAAGCGAGCCAGTCCTCAGAGGAGGACCGAAGGCCTCAGGAGTTCCTAGCATCTAAGGGTCTGTGCAGAGCTGCCTGCACCATAAAGTCAGTGGTTACTAAAAACAAGCCTGGAAACAAGGATTTGCTATTAAGGGTACAAAGTGAAGTGGGAGACTTATTTCATGCGGCCTTTTTTTGTTCTCCTTCACTTAGCTGTGAGTTTGGTAGGTTTTTTTGTAAAGTAAGTTATGCTATATAGTAGGCTGATGAAATCCAGCGGTTTTCTTTTGGTTAAAGATATTCTGAAATTACTTTTCTTCTTTAATTTATTTCACCAGACACATGCTTATTCTGTCTGTCAGTTTTGTGAATGCTGAAATAACTGTGGCTGCATTTTCCTGGGGTGGCAAAATGTACATGCCTAGCACAAAGGTTTTCCAAGTTTGATACTTTTTGCTCCCAAAGCATAGAGCTTTAAAAAAATTTCTGAAAAACATATTTCCCAGATTTCTGTCACCCATGAGCTATGCTGTTTTGGCTGTTAGCAGGGAGAAATTAGGGGGAAAAGTGATCTGAGGCAGGTAGTTTGCTTGGAAAGTTGCATTGGGAAGCACTGAAATTTCACAAGTTTGTAGGAGCAGGAAGCAGCAATCTTCCGTAGCAGAGGTACGTAGTCTGCAGCGCAAGCACCGAGAGCAGCGTACAGTAAATCTGAATTACACGCTTTTTGCATAGTCTGATGTAGATCTGAGCTGCAACTTCTGAGGAAAGCCACAACCACATACAGCTTCTAATGTGAGAAACACAAGTAGGCTGGTGCCCCGTTTCTTACCAACAGCCCTTAAAAAGTGTCAGGAAGCTTTATAATGGGATTGCACCTTTCTTTGTACAGTACTCCCTTTTTGTGTTCTAACTCCCAAAGCCAGATTTTAATTTAGTTTTTGTGTTTAATACCTTTAGCTACTCCAGAGGAGAGGCTAAGGCTGCTTTTAATGGGATCTGTTGTTCATGCAACGAGCTGTATTTAAAGTAGCAGATGTGAAATACAAAGCTTGGCTTTGCAGCGTAATGGCTTTTACCAAACCAGGGAAATAAAACTGATTTGATTTACTGTGTGTTGGCTGTCATCACTGTATTGAAAGTTTATACTAGTGTTTATCAAAAGTTGGTATCTCAGTAATTTAATCAATGTAATGACCTACACCCGTGGAGGGGTATAAAGTTCAATATGACCTGCCTTGATTTTGTAGCTATTTAAAATGCTGTTCTATCAAGAGCAGTAAGAAACAGAAATGCTAACATTAACAGTTTGGTCATGCTAATTAACTGTGCATCTAAGTTGTGAATTCTTAATTACGTGCTTTTTTAATAAACTGTCTGCTGTTGGTTTTGTGTAGGTCATCCTTTGCAGGCTGGAAGTGCCAAGTGCAGGATAATTCAGTGAATGATGTGGACTATTTCAGCTTCTTGTTTTCAACCCTTATAGGTAATCCATGTGAATGTCATAATTCAGAATTAACAAAATGAAATTTGCTTTGATAGTCAATTGCTGGATTTAATTTAGAAGAAATGGTGCAGTAAGTACTTCCTGAAAGTAACTCTAATGTTGTTCCTTATTTTGGTATGAGATGCCATTTTTAACTCTTTGTACAGTTTTGACACCCTATTGTTGCGCTTTGTCGTTTGGGCTGAGTATTTGCACAAGTTTGCTTCATTCTAGCAACTTCCTTTGGCAGGGAGTCTGAGGAAAAACTTAATTCAGCACATGACGTGAACTAGATTTTTTTTTTTTCTAATTTTAAGTAAACTTCTTTTATTGGCTCATAGCAATATAAATGAGTGCCTGTGGGATTTCCTGTGGACATGCTTATGCTATTAAAAACATTCCATCAGAATGAAGTAACCCAAGTACGTTGATGTGAGCTGCCCAAGGTCAGCATGTGAGCAGAATCGCTTCTGCCGCTGTATTCTTACTTAAAACCAGCTGTGGCGTGTGGTGATGCAATGCCGGGAAGTTACGCTGCTTCAAATGGCGTCGTATCGCTGAGAAACACCTTCCAGGAGCTGGGCCTGTGCTAAAAACAAACTGTCTTCATGTCCTCAGTCGTTCATAACGTTCAAAAAAAGCTTTGCTTTCACTGCTTACCCTTGTGAAAGCTCTGCTGATACTAGGAAAACAAAAGCAAAACCAAAGTCGCAGCTTAGGAGCGGTACTTTGTTTTACTAAAACCTTTTATGAAAACATTTCACTCCTGGATAGAAATACTTATTTTGGCTACTGAAAATAGCAGTGTAACCATAGGCCTCTTACAGTTTTGTTTGGGTTTTTTGTCATTAAATTATATTTTAAAGAGGCCTGCCATTGATTTATTTTTCAAATATTTTTGTTTTGTATCAGAAGCTAGAACTGATATTTATGTACTTAACTTAAAATACCAAACAAGAGCTTTCAACAACAAACGTGTTACTCAGACACTTTTTGTCAGTAATGCTGGTGAAGTAGACCAATGCTTGTCTTGTTTTATGATGTTGTTGTGTACTGCTTCTTTTTCTCTAGGGTTTTCAAGAGAGGAGTTGACTAGTCTCCAGGGCATTAGAGGAAAACCACACATTAGCCAGACACAGCTTTCACCTGTCCGTCTTTACCTAACTGATCTGGACCAGTTTTTACACCACTGGGCTGTGACAGAGGTAATACATCAACACTAATTCTAAATGACAGCATACAGATTTCGAGTGCTCTCCATCCCTTCTCCACAGATGCCTAAATCCTGTTGTGAGTTGAGTTGAAAAAAGAATGAGAAATATAATAGCTGTCAAACAGCCAGTGTTTTTCTACAACCACCCGATAACTTTCTGAAGAAAGCTGCTTTAAAAGCTGAATGCTCAGACATGCAGTATGCAAAAAAAAAAAAAACCCTCATGGAAAAAGTGAGCAAAAGCCTTGCTGGAAAATTCTTAAAGGCTGTTTAGACCAGCAGCATGTTTTCACTTTCAAAAAGTAATTAATGGTAAAAATACTAATTAGAAAGAGGTTTGTTGGGGAGTAAATTCCACTGTTAATTAAAAAGCACTTGGATTAAGTGAGATTTTTCACTTGGGAGTAATATTGAAGTTGGCATTGGTGATTATTTAGAATAACTTCTGATGCTTATTCAATCAAAACTTACTGGGATTAGAAACTTCACAGTGAATTCAGTTCCTGCTTGTAAGAGCCAGAAGCTTAATTTTATTGTTGGTTCTAAGGGGATCTGAGCCACCAGGTTTTATTCAGAACAGGTGCATTAGTCTTCATCTTGGCTCCATTCTTTATTGCTTAGCTCACCAGAAACCACTTCAACGTGTGAAATCAGGTTTTAATGACATCCCAGTTTGACAGCGTTTATGGAGTCTCTGTTGTGAATACTGAAAGAACTTTTTAGTGGTGTGATTTATTCTGGGTTTTGGTAACAGTCCTTTTGATTCAAGAACGTGCTGTAGTAGGTTTTCCTCTTCTAATTCATAAAGTTTAAGTGATAATTTACTGAAACAATGTTGGTCTGAGGCTTATATTGAATGTGTGCTGTTAGCTTTTGAAAAGTATTTTAAGTGAAGTTGTTCTGTACCACAACTGACAGACAGCATTTCATGTCCTGTCTTTGTTGACCTGCAGAGCAATTGAACTTGATTTATTTCACTTTGTCTTTTCTGGGCAGTACTGAAGTGTTTTCAAGTCTTTTCTCACCAGAGCTCCTTTTTTCCAGTATTAGAAGACTAGAATGCTTTCTCTCCTTGTCCTGTGCATAACTGTTCCTGTGTGAATGCACCAGAGGCGTCCCTTGTTTCTCAAAGAGTTAACAATCCCTAGAGCATCACTACATATACAGTATCTGCTTCTGAAAATGCCAACTCTTGTGTTTTCCTCTTAATGCTTCTAGTCCACAAGTCTATCAAAGTTGGTTGAGAAACTACACTTAGGGTCTCTGAAGTTTGATTGTAGATAAGTGATTTGTGCCTTTGGTGCCTGGTTGCAAGTTTGATTTACTTTTACCATAATTTTCTGAATTGGTATTTTAAGAAACTTGACACTTGCTTTAATTTCCAGCATCTCTTCTTGGAAAAGATACGAGATGTTCTTTCATGTTCTCAGAAGAGGTGGTAGTCATTAACAGAGATCTGGATATCCTGGTTAGTAATGAAAGAGGATTAAGACTGTGTGGAACATTGTACCATTTCTGCAGTTGTGTCAGCCTGAAGTGATTTTGGGGGACTGTTTTGAAAGAGAAAACAAGAACAAAAATCCCATGTGTGCATCAGAGATCTAGCAGAGCAGTGAGGTGTTCTAGACCCATCTCATTTCATAGATTCTTAACCAGAGGGAGCTGTAGACTCTGAGCTTGAGGAGGTGGTTGGAGGTTTTTCCTCATAGGTATGTTCATGGCTGTAGGAAGTTTCTCATGAACTGGGTTATACCAAATACACCTGAGATGAGATCAGAATAGTCAGCAAGATTTATGAAGGGCAAGTTGTGCTCAACTAAGCTGTTACTCTTCTTTAACAACCTGATGAGCTTGGTGGGTGAGGGGAGGATAGTTTATCTTCAGTAATGATTTTGATGCTGTCACAAAGAAAGGCTTAGATAAATGAGAGAGGTGGATTGAAAACTGCCCAAGTAGTGAGGCCAGAGGACTGTGGTCAGTGATGCGAAGTCCACTTGGAGGTGGGTCACTAGTGGTGCACCCCAGGGAAGGTACTGGGGCCAGTACTTTCTTACCCTCCTTAATGGTTATTGCAGTGCTTTTCAGGGTGTTCCCTGCAGAATTGCCAGGCTTTGCCATGGAATTTGTGGACAGGAAAGTAGGGCCACCTCTTCAGTAGGCTTCTTTCTTACTAGAGAAAAATTAAGATGTTATTTCCTCTTGTTTCTGACCTGGTAATAGTGGTCTCTGGGATACGCTGTGTCCTGTCAGCTGCAGAGCAGGCAGCAATCAGGCTTTATGCTGAGAAATGTTCATTTAGGACTTCTGACTGTGTCTCTGTAGTTCAGGGCTTCCTCATGACAAAAATATTTTACTGTGGATGAAAATAAATAAGAAACTGATGGAATTAGGATTTTTCAGCCTGGTTTCCTATGAATAAATGAGACTAGTGATCAGATAATTATCATTATTCCATCCATCTATTTATTCTCTTCCACCACTAGTTCTGTCTAAACTATTGGCTAGTTTTTGTTTCTCTGCTTCAAGTTGCAAGTGCTGCTTTCCCTTAAGTTTAGGGAAATAAGCAGGTGGAAGATACAGCACAAGGCAACTCCAAAGCTGTGGCAGCAGCTGGCTGTGCAGCTGAGACTTGCTTTGCTCTGGATCAGGCTCAGCTGGTGCTGAAGAAACAGAAGGGCAAGGGATGGGGAGTCCCAGGTGTGAATCTACAGGGGCCACAGCTTGCTTTTTTTGTGGCAGCATTTAGCTAATGGAGATGTTCCCATATGGAGCAATGACTGGGGCAAGTGTCCTTGTTCAAACCAGCTGGTTTGTGTAGCTGTAGTCATTAATCTTTGTGTTATGTCTAAAAAATGTTAATTTTAGAAACTCCTTTTTTTGATAACTTCTACTTAAAATTACTTCTGCCTCATTAAAGCCAATTATTTAAAATCATTAACCCTGTAGCTGAAATGGGTGGGGGTCCAGAATAAGTGGTTGCACTCTTAGGGAAGAGGCTTCAGTCTGCTCATTTTACCTGTTGTGTAGTGTTGTCAGTCGTGCTGTTCACTGCCCTGAACTGAATTGCTCGGCCGGTATCCGATGAAGCAGAGCCCCCAGAAATGAACAGTGTAACGAGGTAACCCTGCGTGCACGGAAATTTCTGCTGTAATGTTTGAGGGGCTTTGACACGTGAACGTTTGGAGGAGGAAAGCAAATGGTAATTTGAAGGGTGTGCTCCAAGCTGAGATCCTAGGGTTATACTGAGTGCAGAGCTGACTTGAAGAGAGAAAAGACTCAACATGTGAAATGTTTAAGACCCAATGTGTGGAAAGGTCAGCTTCTTTCTAAAGCAGTCTTGATGTGATCCGTATAATGTACTAATGAGTGTCAAAAATGGAGACATCTTAAGAGTGAAATCTATTTGGGAGGGCTGCATGTGCTCTGATTTGCTACAAAAAATGATGATGAATCTATAAAGACAGTAAGTCCACGCACATAAATGAATAGCTCCACGAGGATGTTTGTCAAGAGAAGTCAAGGGTGGTGTTGCAACTGTGCAGCTTAACTTCAAGCAGGTATTAAGGCATCAAAAACCCACTGCATTTTTAAAATACAGGTTTTGAACTGAAGCTTCTGTAAAACTTCAGCTTGTGGTCTTTACTGGGATTTTTCAGGTTAGACCTACCTTGGAGACGAAAAGCAGATGAGGGTAAATAGGCCATCAAAGAGTAGCAAAGCTATTTCATGGTGTCCTTCCTTGGAATTTTGTTGGGAAGGTGGCTCTGAGAAGAGAACCAGACGTGTGCTCTTTTCCAGGTACAACTTTGTCTGCTTCTGGACAGCATATCAGCTGCTGAGCATAAAACCTGCTTTTGCTGACCAAAGAATAGTATTTTCAGAAATGCCCATCACTCAGTGGGATTGTCTCCAGCCTGTAGTACTCTGCCTCCTGGCACCAAATGCTGCTGGCTACCCAGATGTAAACATGGTCAAACTGTTTCTCAGGAGGTGAGCAGTGGTGATAGTCACTTGTGTGTTTGTGTCCAGTGGCAAATAAAGGTAGCTTCACTTGGTTTAGTTGACTCTGAATTGAGGTGTGCCACAGCTCAGGAGTCTGCACCATTCATAGATGCAAGATGAGTTTGCCTGCTGCAGTTGCCCTCTTTCTGAACCAGCAATTAACTGTGGTTTGTAATCCTCTGTCTTTGTACACACCTACTCTTTCAAGATATAGGACACACTGTGTGTTCTTAAGCATCTGTAGTTCTTAAACAAGTTGCTGTGTTCCTGCTTTGCCACCCTGAATGTGAAAATAGCCCCACAGTGGGTTTTTTCTCCTGTTGCCCACCTCGGTACTGTTCTTCTTGCAGACTCTGTTCCTTCGTGTTTATTTTTCTTAACCTGGGCTTTGTTTTGGCTTATGGTGATTGTGTGGGGCTTTTGTGTGGAGGTTTTTCATGTAGTTTGTTCTCTTTTTCTGGAGTCACTGACTCAGGAATACCTTTCACATCCGCCCCTGTGAGCTTAGCCAAGGCAGAGGAACAAAGATCTCTTTGTTGTAGCACTTTCTCAACAACTCAGGGCACTGTTAATATTGCCCTGTCAAATCAATTTATTTCAGAAAGAGAAGCAGCACCTGTCAGGGGAGTACAGTGTCTGATAAGCCAGGGTGCTTGGGGGGAGGCTGGCCAAGCTTCAGATGACAAGCTTCATTGCCTGCCCCATCACCTGAAAACTTCTCATTTTCTACGCTCCGCAGTAACGTGTTCTGCTGGAGAGTCCTGCTCCAAGCAGCGTTTCACAAGGGCTTGGGAATTGACTGCAGAACAGCCTGTTACATTTTAGTTGTCTGTGTTTGAGGTGGTATATTTTAAAGTTCACATTAGGATATAGAGTCTGCTGTGGGGCAGCTTTCTTTTTTAAATAAAAATCGCTTATCTTGGAGCCTGAACAGGCTGAGGTCTGACTCCACAGAGCGGCTCGCTAAAATACCTGATCCATTGGCATTCCTCCTTGCGTGGTTCCTCTTTGTGCTCACACTTGTGTCTTCAGTGAGTATTTCTGTTGGAAAACAAGTACTTTGCAGCATGGTTAAGCTTGTGGCAATATGCAGATTTCTGATAAAATATTTCCCTTGGGTCTTTTTGAGTCAGGATTCTGAGTTTAGACTATGGGAAGCCTTGAGAGTTTTAGGGAATGAGAACAGTTAAATAATGAACAGAACCTTACTCTTGGTTCATCATTAATGCATGTTCCTGTTGCCATTGAGGGTTCAGAGCAACACTGAGTTTCCTTAGGGGTTGGAAGAGACATCAAAAGATTGTCTAGTCTCTCTTAGATTTGAGAGCTCTTAGCAATCAGCAGTATTAGACTGATGGACATTAGAGCTATGTAAAGCCTGTTCTAGATTGGATTAAGAGTCCAGTTGGCTGTCAGCAGAACTGCTTCTAACTCATCTGGCTGAAGTTTCTACAGTAAAATACTCTCTGATGTCAGATCTGCAGATAGCCCCAGGAGTGTCCTGGGTTGCCTTCCCATCCTCCTTGTCCACACCCGCACCCTCTTCCACATTTTAGGTGGCTGCTGATGGAGTGTAATTTCATTGTGGCAGGCAAGGAGGGCTGTGCAGTAGCCATCACCTGAAGCACTTGCAGGGAAGAACCCGTTGCTGTAGCTGTGTCACTCACGAGCACAGTGGGTAGTTGGCCTTGTCGGGTCAATAAGGTTTGGTTTTTCCAGTCCATAATGGTTCTGTGATTTGCCTAATGATGCCAGATAATCCTAAGAGAAGCTTTTTCCGTGGCTGAATCTAGTCAAGTGGACATTCCAACAACATTACAAAGGAGAAAAACACAAAACTCCCCAAAACTTCTAAATGTAAACCAAACCTTTGAAAATATTTGTGCCAGTGGTATAAACCCCCCTTTGACCAGAAATGCTCATTCTCAGGCCGTTCACTTCAGTAACACTGAAACAAACTGCTCTGGCTTTGGTCCAGAACCAGTCTATGAAGATGCCAAAGATGTGAGAAACGCTCATCAAATGGAAAGTAATGAATCAGCGGTGACATTTCATTATGGAAATTAAGCATCATGCAAAACCTTGCCTAAGGAAAATAAATTGTCAGGAAAAGTACTAACTTTCATGTGATAATTAAGTTTTCTTTTCATTTCCATGTCTAGTAACGTTTCCGTTTCACTTTGTAGAACAGACATTGTTCTGAAAGCGGTCTCAAGCATGATTTAATCTATGGAAATGAAAAGGATTGCCACTCCCACTTAACTGGAGGAGAACAGAGCTGGATGTAGTGAGTGCTTGCGCTGTTCTGAGGGTCAGAAAGATCTAAAATGTAACTTGTCCCACTGCGCTTTCTACCACAGCCCTTCTAAGGCTGTGCGCTGCTCTTCAGCGGTGTGGTGCCCACTTCTCTTGCTGCTTCTGGAAGAATAGAGGTAGAGTGGTGGAGTCAGGCTCAGCAGGCTGGACAACAGCTAAATAAGAGCCACGTTATGGGGGGGCCTGTATTCTGTAGTTCTCGGGTGGAGGACAGAAGCCCAAGTAGAAGAGTGAGTGGAGACAAGTGCAGGGTCATGGTAGAAGGCAAGTACCACCCTTGCCTGCCTCACCTCCCCAGTTGCCACTGAGTAATAGATACAAGTCTCTACTGGAAGACAGTTTAATAAGGATATAGAGGATAGAGAGCCCATACTGGAGGTCCTAGCAAGGTTGCATACATCCAGGAAGTGCTCCAGTAATATGACTCCACAAAGAAAAGGATCCTAGTTATTGGAGACTCACTCCTGAAAGGGACTGAGGGCCCAATCTGCAGAGCTGACCCTCATCATGGGGAAGTCTGCAGTTTACCTGGAGCCTGAATCAGGGATATCACTAGGATGCTCCCTAACCTGGTGAGATCAGCTGACTATAACCCACTGCTGATCTTGCAGACACATGGGGAGGAAGCTGTACTCTCTAGCCTGAGGGGAATGAAGAAAGACCTTAAGGCATTAGGACACTTGATGAAAGAGTCTGGGGCACAAATTGTATTCTCATCATTTCTTCCATTTTGCAAGTGAGGGGTGAGGACACAGGCCAGAAAAGAAGGACACAGTCTTGGACAGCTATGTCCTTTTAGGAGGGACAGGTCAGCAAGGCGGGGTGGTGGAGTTGCTCTCTACGTGATGGAACAACTTGTCCTAGAGGCTGTCTCCAGGCACATCAAGGACAGGAGGGCTATTAGGGACAGTCAGCATGGCTTCTCGAAGGGGAAAGTCATGCTTGACCAACCTGACAGCCTTTTATGAGGGAATAACCGGGTGGATAGATGATGGCAGAGGTGGATGTGGTCTATCTTGACTTGAATAAGGCGTTTGAGACAGTCTCACATAACATCCTCACAGCCAAACTGAGGCAGTGTGGTCTAGATGATCAGGTAGTGAGGTAGATGGTGAACTTGCTACAGGATAGAAGCCGGAGAGTGGTGGTTAGTGGGACAGAGTCTAGTTGGAGGCCTGAATCTAGTGGAGTCCCCAGGGGTTGGTACTGGGATCAGTCCTGTTCAATCTATTCATTAATGACTTGGACGAGGTATTAGCATGCACTGTCAGCAAGTATACTGATGACACAGAGCTGGGTGGTGTCACTGACACCCCTGCAGACTGTGCTGCCATTCAGCGAGATGTGGACAGGCTGGAGAGCTGGGCAGGGAGAAATATAATCAAATATAACAAGGGTAAATGTAGAGTCTTGCATCTGGGCAAGAACAACCCCAGGTACCAGTATAGGTTGGGGACCTGTTAGAGAGCAGTGTAGGAGAAAGGGACCTGGGGGTCCTGGTGGCCAGCAGGATGACCATGAGCCAGCAGTGTGCTCTTGTGGCCAAGAGGGCCAACAGCATCCTGGGGTGGATCAGAAGGGGGGTGGTTAGCAGGTCAAGAGAGGTTCTTCTCCCCCTCTGCTCTGCCTTGGTGAGACCAGATCTGGAGTATTGTGTCCAGCTCTGGGCCCCTCAGTTCAAGAGGGATGTGGAGCTGCTAGAGGGAGTCCAACATGGAGCAACGAGGATGATGAAGGAAGTAGAGCACCTCCCTTATGAGGAGAGGCTGAGGGAGCTGGGTCTCTTTAGCTTGGAGGAGACTGAGGGGTGACCTCATTAATGTCAATAAATATATGAAGGGTGAGTGTCAGGAGGATGGAGCCAGGCTGTGTTCCTTTGTGACTTGGTCTACGTGATCCTGCTGCATCAGGGGGATTGGACTAGATGATCTTTCGAGGTCCCTTCCAACCTCTAATGATTCTATGATTTGATGATTCAATGATTCTGAGGGTTGGTCAATTGTACCTGCTACTCTGTGTTCCTACAACGTGTCTCAGGGAGAACCTGAGCAGACTGGAGGCCTGTTGTTAGGGACACAGTCTGGAGGGTGAATTAATAAGTTTATTAATAATGAAGCTCTAGTTTGCTGGGTGGCCTGGCAGGTTTGCTGTTAAAGCCCTCCTTTTGTTGAGCTCTTACGGGTAGGTACTGAAGTGAAAGGAGTATCTCCAGTGTACTGTGTCTGGTGATGTGGGCTCACAGGCATAGAGCCACCCCCATGTGTGAACTATGTGAGCTCTGTCTAACGGGCAACAAACATCTCCTGTGCTGCCTCTTTCAGTGTCATACTTCCTGATTTTCACCTTGTCTGTCTTCTCACCTGGCAGTGGTCATTGGTCTTCTTGTGGCTGTTAGTTACATTTATTTTACTGCAGTGGTTTTTCTGGTCTTTGTGTGACAATAACCCCTTCTCAGGTAGAGCTTTGCCTCAGCAGGTGAAGGTCTTTATGTTGATACCTGTAAGACAGGATCTCCAGTCCTTGTGGAGTTGTCTGCTGCCTGTTTGTTTGCCTTTCTCAAGTGACTCCTGCTCTGCACAGGAGTCAGAAATAGTCTAAGTAGGGTCTTGCAGAGTAGCACAAGACCAATGGTCGGTGAACTGTCTGATGGCCTCTGGTGTGATTGTTTTTCCACCCTGGAGTGACATTTGCTCATTTCATGTTTTTGTGACAACCACCCTGTGGTCAGTTGTAACACACTGAAATTCCTCCTAATCTCCTGCTGTTAACACCCTCTGGCTGCATGCAGAAGGTTGTGAGATTCTTTTAGTCTGCAGATGCATCACCCACCCCTTGTGTTCCACCCATGTTTTTATTTCGTTCTATTCCTCATCAAACCCAAGTGATCTTTCCTATAGGTTACTCCAGTCCTCCTGTCTGGGCACAGTTCTCACCTTGGAGCTGTCAGCCAGCAACATGCAGTCGATGCAGCTTTACCTTTCACGTGTGTGGTGCTTGTTCAAATACTAGGTCAGGTTGGTGTTAGGTTGTCCTTGGTGTGACAGTCTCCAGTGGTGACCTCGGTCTCAGTGTGACACTTTATTCCTTGACACTGCTAGCACACAGATGTTCTGAGGGAGCTTCCTGGGAACGTGATACGTTACGGCTTTCAAATCGCAGCGTGCAGCAGCGCCGCCACATCTAGGATGGAGCGCCCAGTTTCAATAACACTATAAATGAGTGCCATCAAAAATAAGAGCCTCCAGTGCAAGGTACCTACAGAACTGTCTGTCAAACAGTCCTGCTAGTCCTCGAAACAGTGAGCACTGTCCTGGCAGCATTGTGTTCTGTAGAGCACATCTGTGAAGGATCTGTTGAAGAAGGATCTGTTGAATTCAGCCAGCTTAAGCAGAGCTAGAAGTGTCACTTATTTTTGGCTCAATGGGGGTCACATTTACTGTTCTGTCATTCTTTTGTTTCGGTGTCTTGACCTGCCCTGAGAACTTCAGTCTCCAAACCAAGACACCCGTGCAGAATTTAATCCCTCTGATCAGATTGTTCTGTGAAAGTTTCCTTTGGTTCTTTCTTCCTGCTGCAAGGTGTGTCACAGAGGAATGGGTTTTGCTTAGTCTAGATGTTTGTAAAACTTGGAGGTTTGAAATACTCTCCCTCAAATGCTTGATCTTGCTGTTCTGATTGCCTTAAGCACCAACAGAAGGGTCAATTCCACAAGTATTGGTTCTTCCATCTTCCTTGTCCTTAAAGGATGTTGTGACTGCTAGTGGCTATAACACATTCACACAGCACACATTGCTTTCTGGAGACTCTCCTTGTCACTCTGGTGGGGTGAGCAGCAATTGTAGACAGAGGCAGGTCATCCAGGCTCTCAGACTAGTTTGCAAATTAATGTAGTAGATGGTAGGAAAAGATGCTGGCACATCTGCAGGAGCTCTGGCTGCTTTACCTTATCTGGGAGCCATTCAGTGGGCCACCCCCTGCTCTAGTCATTCTCACCTGTGGTTTTTTACTAAAAAATGATGATCTGAGTCTTCTGTTTTGGGTTTTGTGTGTTTGTTTTTAGACCTCTTTCCATCGTGCCCCTCTGGGCAGCTAATGCCGTTTGCTAGTTCAGACTGTTAGAGCAATTCATAAAACAACACTTCAGTGATGCTGTAGTGGTGACCGTTGTTGAACACAGCGTTTGGATGGTGTCGTGGTGATCTGTAGACAGCCACGGTCACAGCCTACTCAACAGTGTCAGTTGGCAGCGTTTCTCTTACGCTGTAAAGAATCAATACGTTGGGCAGAGCTGCTCTGTGTCCCTGCAGGTACTTGGCGCTGATGTCTGGCTGCACAGGGAGTGACTGCTGAGTGCATGTCACATACTTAACCATCCCCGTGTTTTATTGAAACAGATGATCTGCCACAGCTTGTCCACGGTACCGTCACAAAGCCAGTGCTTTGACATTCTGCAGACCGGCATCTGTAAGTACCTGGTAAGTGCCATTTTGTCTTCTAAGTGGCAAGTTCTGTAATAGTCTCATGAACCCTCAAATCCACTTATTCCCTATAAACTGAGCATTTGCAGAAGTTTCCAAAATGACCAGTAGACTGTGGACTTTTTTGTTCCAATCTGGGAGTGGTTCAGCTTGTTTCAGGACAGGCAGCTGGAAATTACTTGGAAGGGTACGTTCTCTGCTGGGTTGAAAACTGGCTGGATGACTGGGCATAGAGAGTGGTTGTGAATGGTGCCACATCCAGTTGGTGTCCAGTGACTAGTGGTGTCCCCCAGAGACCACTTCTGTTTAACATCTGGCCTGGATGAGGGGATCAAATCTACCCTTATTAAATTTGTAGATGATGACAAATTGTGGAGGGGTGTTGATTTGCTGGAGGGGAGGAAGATGCTCTGGACAGGTTGGGTCAGTGGGCTGAGGCCAATGGGATGAGGTTTAACAAGGCCAAGTGTAGGGTCCTACACTTTGCTCACAGTGACCCCCTGCAGCTACAGACTGGGGGATGAGTGGCTGGAGAGCTGCCTGGCAGAGGAGGATATGGGAGTACTGGTTGACAACCAGCTCAACAGGAGCCAGCAGTGTGCCCAGGTAGCACAAATGGCTAGTGGCATCCTGGCTTGTATCAGGAATAGTGTGGCCAGCAGGGCTAGGATGTCATTCTCCCCCTGTACTGGGCACTGGTGAGGCCTCCCCTCGAGTCCTGGAGGCAGTTCTGGGCCTCTTGCTTCAAGGAAGAGATTGAGGGGCTGGAGCAGGTCCAGAAGAGCAATGAGGCTGGGCAAAGGACTGGAAGGAAAATCTCATGAGGAGAGGCTGAGGGAGCTGGGCTTGTTTAGCCTCGAGGAGACTCGGGGACCCTCTGCCTCTCTACAACTACCTGAAGGGAAGTAGGCAGGTGGGTGTCAGGCTCTTCTACCAGGCAACCAGTGGTAGGATGTGAGGGCAAGGCCTGAAGCTGCACCAGGGGAGGTTTAGGTTGGATGTTAGGAAGCACTTCCTCATGGAAAGGGTGATCAGTCACAGGAATGGACTCTGCCCAGGGAGGTGGTGGAGTCCCCATCCCTGGAGGTGTTTAAGGACAGACTGGATGTGGCCCTTAGTGCCATGGTCTAAGTGATTGTGGTGATGTGAGGTCATGGGCTGGGCTTGATGATCTTTGAGGTCTTTGCCAGCATCAATAATTCTGTGATTCTGTTAAATGGAACGCTTCCTGGTTTGCTTTGGTTTTCAGGAGAGTGATGGCACCTTTAGAGCAGTTTTATTTAGTCTGTATAGGAATCAATGTTGTAGCATGAGAGTCACTCATCTCTAGGCACGTAGATGCCACCAAAACACCTTGTGTGTACGAAGTCATAACTTCACTTCTTTGTTTTCCTGCAGGTTGGATTGGTTGTCATACCCGATAGCACAGCTGGATCTGTTCTATGTGCCATAAACAAGCTCTTGGATCAGGCCTGCATCCTAAGTGAGAACCTGCACAAGTTCTTGGCCTCTTGCTGTTACAGTCTTCTGTATTTTCTGCTGACTTTAGACAAAGAGGATGCAGAACACATACAGAAAAGGTACTGCGGCTTTTCTCGCTGTGTTACTTGCTCTGGCTTTATACCCACAAGTATTTAGAGCTGTAAAATGAAAGGATACCGCTCCCCTCTGCCCCCCGCAATTCACTCTGCTGTCTTTTGCTTGCTGAGACCAGTACTGGGATTTCAGAGGAAGAGCTGCAAAGTGAGCTGAAATTATTTAAAACTATGAGGAAGGTTATAGCTGGCTGTCAGAACCATCCTGATTTGAGAGAGGTGGATATTTCTATCTTCATCTTTAGCCTTGAGTTCCATTAGGTGCATTGAAAAGCAGCGTGCCAAGGATTTGCCTTTACAAGCCTGTTCTCTTAGCTGACTTCTGATTTCAGCTTTAACAAAACTTCCTGGGCATGGTTTCATAGCCTGCAAATCCACCCGATTTAAAACCCAAAACCTGGAAATACTGGATTTAAATAAATTTAGCCATGTAACAGAGGTGTCTTTAAACAGTTGGAACTTCAGATTCTTCCTCCAGCTGTTCCATCTCTGGGAATGCTGTTCAAAGCTTACTTAGCATCCAAGGCCTGTTTTTAAAGCCAGAGCCCTCCCTCACAGTAGTCAATGACCTGCGTATCACAAAAAGCTGGTTCCATTGTTTGATTTCTTCTGAGTCTTAGATAAAGATTCCGGTGTAGCTGAACAGTAACAGCTGCATGAAGCAGCAGTTGCACTTTGTAAGCGCTTCAGCAACGTTCAGAGTTGCAGGGCACAAATGCAGCTCTAGACTGCAGAGCTTTCCTGGCTCTGTACATGACTTTAGAGTATTTTCATTTGAGCATTTTTCTGGAACAAGTTTTCTGCTTCAGCAGTAGTTTAGTGTGAAGGCGGTTGGTGCAGCTGAGTTCACAGCAGCCAGCTCCAAATATGTGTCCTCAATTGTTCCAGGGTTTGTTCTCTCTTCCTCTCAGGGATATGCTGTGGGGATCGTGTATTTCTGCATTAGCCCTCCTGCCACGATTACTGAGACTGATGCTGCAAAGTCTGCAAGTGAGCAGGATCTGCCGGGAAGAACTGCCCGTCGTTGCTCAGTTGCTTCGCTTGCTCATGCAGCACGGTCAGCTCAGGAGCCATATGATCACAAATGAATTTCTGGTGCAACAGATCATCAAGGACATCATGGTATGAAACTGGTAGTGTCCCACTGATTACCAGGGTTTAGCAGGTTTAACCGGCTCACCCAGTCGGAGAAACTGTTGTCTCAAAACAAGACAACAGTCTTTTCCGTTTGTTGGAGCAGGGCTATAGAGTATCTGAAGGTGCTCCCAAAGCAAACAAACCCTGTTCAAGACCTACTGTGCAGTGTAGAGTCTTTCAGACACTGCAGAACCCAGCACCTGTGTTTGCATGCGCACTGTCCAGTGGTTGTGAGATGGTGACACTCTTGAGAAAAAACCCTGGAAGTCCCTTTGCAGGAAGCTTATAGTTCAGGCTGCTGACTGCTTGTTCAGGGCATGGGTTTCACTGGGTTAGGTGACACCTGTCCACCAGTGGCTTCCACATCTGCTGTAGGAAATGTAACATCAGTGGTGGTGTAGAAGCAGCTGTGAGCGTGTGGTGGTTGTTCCCCAACAGGGGTGATGTAGGTGGTTGCCTCTGCTGTTTAATCAAGACTTCTGGGATGTCCTACCACTTGTGGGTTGTGTTTGTTATTTTTAACCACTTCAGAACACTGAGGGTGGTGAATTACCAGACCAGGGGCTGCACTGGTCTGTTGGTAGCAGTTCTGCTCTAGACTGGGGTGTTGGGCTCTCCTGCTTCAGGAGAACCACCCTCATTTGCATTTTAATTGACTGTAAATTGCAGAATTGGAAGGTGAGAGAGCCACTGTAATTAAGAGCAAGGAAATCACATCTGGTGTAACTCACACCCCTGATAATGTAAGTCTGCAGTGTAGTGTAGTAACACTGTCACCATGTCAGCTGTAACACAATCCTCTCAGGGTTGTGTCAATGAGCACAGTGTCCCTGTGTGCAGGTGACTGAGATACCTTGTACCTCTGACAGGGTGCCTGGTTGACCGTAAAAAGAAAGTGAGGCTCTGCAGGGGCTGTTGGTAACATTTCTACCATTTTTCTTCTTTCTTTCCAGACACTGAAGAGTGGGGAAGTTCAAGAGCAGTGGCTCACAGACCTCCATTACTGTTTCAACATCTACCTTGCCTCTCGCCCCCAGGGGCCCGGCCCGATGAACGCTGTCTACTAGGGAGGTCGAACTGCATTTCTTGTAAAGCATTTACTGCTATTTAGTTTTGAATGGAAGATGTTGGAACGAAGCTCATCAACTTTTTGTAAGTGAAACAGAATAAAAATTTTCCAAGGAACTGCCCCCTGGCCTTTCTTTTTACCAGTAGGTTTTCTCAGTGGGTGTTGTGACCACACTGTGGGGTGCTAAAGGGAAAAATCTAGGCTCCTTGAAGCATGTAGGGATAAAGGCTTAGATGGACTCAGTCATCTGCTGCCTTGAAGCAACAAGTAATGTATAGACCTAGAGAAAACAAAGCAATTACCCTGAATCTAGAGTAACTTTATTATTTTTGAGTTCATGTTTTTAAATAGCTGTGCAAGGTAAATACTGTCTGCTGGCAGCTCCAAAGCTGTCTATACACAGAGGTTTCCTTCTAGAATAGGGCCTGTCTTTTCCTGCTTTCTGTAGAAATCTTGTGTGTATAAAAATATTTATTAATACGAAAAAAGTCAGTGATAATCTCAAAGGGTAGAAAACCCAGCCCTGACAATTCCCAAGGGCTGTGGGAAGCAATTCGTGTACCAAGCGTTTTGAAGCAATTCAGGTTCCATCCCGTTAGTAAATAAATTAACAGTTGCCTGTAGAAACTTCATTTGTACACAAACCAAAGCGAGTCCCAGCTCCTCAGGAGTCCCTCTGTTTGGTGGGTCGTGCAAGGTGCTGCCAATGGCTCGTGCCTGAAGAGAGAGAACGGGGTACCCGAGGGTGCCTTTTACCTTCCAGTCTGCTTTTGCTCAGTGCTTGAGTCTTGGATTCTTTGGTTGGGCAGCAGTGGTTGGTCTCATGTTGTATGAAAACTGCCTTGATTTTCCCATATTCTCCAGCAGATTAACACCCTGCAGGTTGTTTACTGCAAAAGAACAAAACCAGACAGATGAGCAACTAGTGGATAAAACATTTGATCCACACTGGATTCTGGGTTTTGTAAGTAATAAATTGTTACCAGGGAAGGAACACGGCCCTTTCCTGACACCTCACTGATCTGTAAGGCAGAGCTGGGTCTTCATGGTGCCTGGCCATAGCTCACAGAGAGCGCTGCTGCCTGTGGTTAATGCAGCCTCTCGGGGGGAAGTCTAACTTGAGAGGTACCCTGTAAATGAGTGCAGGTTTCCAGGCTGGCAGGGCAGTCACTGGATCAGTGTTCTTGGTTGAGTTGGCTGAAGAGGAGCAGGAGATTCTGTGGAGCAGTATTTGGGAACCTAGGAGCTGGGTCATTTCTAGAAGGTTAAGGAAACTACTGCAGGCTAACACAGGTACCCCCTGGATTACTAGAAAGCAGAAATGGGTCTCAGTCTGGCTGAGTGTCTGGACTCAGTGTGTTTACTTACCATAGTGTGCTGCAAATACTAGGTGTTCTCTTCTCCAAACTTTCTAGGGAGTGGATGCAAACAGTTCAGAGCTTTACCACATTCTGGCCAGGGTCATTGTAAGTGCAAACCTGAACACTTCAGTGTGGGCTAAGGTAGGTGTGTGTGAACCCAGCGCTTCTTAAGGACAAGAACTGCAAAACCCTCCTCCTTTGCAACTCTACAAACATACTTTGAAGTCCATAGTGTGACAAGGAAATTGTCTGATCTGTCTGTCCTGCTGCAACACAAGTCCAGCAACTGCCAAAAGCCTTCTAGTGAATATTAAACAAGAGGAACAACTTCCAGGTTCCAAAATGACTGACTTGTAACCATCAGAAAGGCCCTATTTGCCAGAGGATCACAGAGCACCTCCCCACTATCTCTGTATCCCATCACAGACCCTTTTCTCCCTGTCACCCTCTGCCCTCTTCACCAGTTGCACTTTTCCTTTCAGTACCTGCTGCATGTCTCCAGGCCCACGTGATTCCAGTATCTGTCCCTGTTTCAGATTTGTCACCGCATGCTTTTTCCACTACCTGTATGAGCATTAAAACTGGGCCTGACAGTCAGTCCTCACCCTCCCAAAGGTAACCTTCAGCCAGGGAAGAATCAACGTGAGCAGCAGCTTTCTGACCTGCTGCAGGCACCGACGTCAGGAACAGAGTCTCTGGCATTAGCCACTGACAGCTCTGAACTTTTCCAACAAACGTAATGTTGTCATGCACAAAGGCAGCCAGATGAAAAACATGTTACTGTCTTTAAGTAAGGGCTAAAGTTCCCCGAGGTCCTATTAGGTGAATAAAAGTAGGTAGTGTTCTAAAGGAACTGGGCAGAGTTCCTATCACTGTCCTCGTCGTCACCAAGTTATGAAAGCAAAGGACACTCAAAGCCCTAAAGAAAAAGCCTTTTTATTTCAGAAGACAGGGAGGGCTCTTGTCCTCCAAAGGAGCATTATTTGCTAAAGCTCTTTTAAAATTTAGATTAATGCCTCCATGAAGAGGTGGCAATCAAGCACCTGTCTGGTCAGGCCTCATGAAAACAGTTTTCAAATGGTAGAAGAAAAAAGCCTCTGTCTTTTAGCGAGGCAGAAACTCAGCCATGGCACTAAACTCAAAAAGGAAATCTCCTCGTAGCCCTATCCTTGACTCCAGAGTTTTGTAAAACTGGTTGGAAAATGTATTTTACCTCCCTCTGCAAATTCTCTGAACTACTGTCTCCTTGAAGCTTTTGCTTTGTTCTTGTCTAGTTGTGGCCACCTCCGAACTATGTTTGATACAGCCATGAAAACCAAACCTCCAAGGAAACACAAAATCCTCACAGGGTGAACGTTACCATCGCTCCCTTCACCAAGGGCATCAATGCACCAGAAAATGGAATATAGTGAAGAAAGCAGTGGAAGAGATGACCAAGTTATCACCATCACCTTGGTAATTTCTCCCACTGTTTCTTTACTAAACGTGAAGCTCTCTGGCTTATTTTTAAGCCTCTGTCAAATAAAACCACCTGCATAAAAGCTCTGGCTGTTCATTACTTTGCTAACACTTCTGCAAGTCCTGTGGTTGCTGTTCTGTATTATGTGGTGCAGCCCCATCTGTCTGCTGCGTGGTTTGACAGTCCTGGTTGTGACACCCCTGCTGCCACACCATGAAATTCCAGTGGCTAGCACAGTTAAAGGCTTTCCTGGGGAAGGCCTTTGTGACTAGGTGGCTGCTGAGTTAGCAGCCAGTCAAGACTTGGTTTTGTTGAAGCCTTAAAACTTGCTGGAAGTTCTGTGATCCCCATTAAGCCACTTCAGAAGAGTGGCTAGAGATCAGAGGAGTAACCCGGGACTTTGCAGTTTTCATCAGTGCACTTGCTAGTGGATTTGTCACACACAGGGCTGTGAGCTCTGCGCACAGGCAGGAGTCTACTCTCACTCCAAGTCTGTCCTTGTAACAGCCCAGTGAAAAGAGGCGTTCGTGCAAGCGATTCTACACCAGGATAGACAAGCGCTGCTCAAGTCCAAACGCTGAGGAAGGGAGAGGTGCAGTCACAACAGTCTGGCAGCAGTGATGTTCTGACATGGGATCCCAGTTCCTGAACAGATTCCTTTTCTTCTAGCTGACCCAAGCTCATGCTTACGTACACACAATTAAAACCTGTCCTACCTGAGACCAGCGGCACATCAGCAGGTGTCAGCTTCGGAGGCCTGGCTGGCTGGCACGCTCTGCCTTCCTGCGAACGGCCTGTAATGAACCACAAACAGTTAACTGTGTGTCTGCTGACATACAGTGGTTGTGCTCAGCTGTAAAGCAGCTACACCGTCATTTTATCCTAAAAGTAAGTTAGGATGGGGAAGCTCGGGAGTTGTTCTATAGGACAAAGCTGTGACAGCCACAACTGAACGTCAGCTACGGTTAAAATTCATACTGCAGCTGCTATAAAAAAAAAGATGGGAAATACAATTATTTACTTTATTCTACCATTTTTTGCTCTGTAACCCCCAGAGCTGTGACAGAAGTGACTTATTGCCTGGAAAAATACCTAGAGTTAGCTCAGTGATCCACACTGTGAAGTAACTTAGGGTTTAAAAGCAGAGCTTTTCTGCTGCCCTCCCTTCAGGATGCACCGTGCATGTTGTGTTACATGCTCTGCAGGAGCGACCAGCTGTCTTCAAACCCAGAACTTGGGAACATTGAACCAGACCACATTCTTCAATGGGGATATTTAAAAACAATACAGAGCCCCAGAAGTTTAAAATGATGCTCCAAAAAAATGAAGCCTTGATTCCGGCAGCCCTGCGCGTCGATACCACCCGCTGTCCCCACTTTAACCGCTCTCCTGTCTTTTCACAGGGCTCTGTGTGGGCAGCTCCGGCAACACAGCGATTTGGTTGCTCAAGACCTGTGCTGGAACACCCTGTGCAGAGTCAAATGGCTTTAGCTGGGGCCAGTTTAAAGCACAGATGGGGTTTTTTTAATTTCAGCCTGGAACAGAAACACCTGAGATTAGAAATGAGTCAATTTCTACAAACGTTTGACATCCCCAGCAGTTGGAGAAGTGTAGAGAAGAATCCACAACACAGTGAAACCTATAAAACAAAGGTGTCCTGTAAAAGACACTGAAGACAGGATTACCATAGATCTGCTTAAGGATGGACTGCCTGCTGGTTTTCATGGCTGAGCTGGTTTTGTTTACAGATTTCAGGTTTTGACACGAAGGAACTGATTTCAGAGGGTCATGGTTCAGCTGTTTCTTCCAGGCAACCTGAATGAAGAAGGCAGCTGTCTCTTGTCTCCATTTGTCTTCATCCTCTTTGCACTGCCGCTTAGCACCAAGGAGTTGAAACAACTCCTGTCTTAGCTGGTAACTAGAGAGCAGAAAAGAGAAGAGCACTTGTTTTAGGTGACCTGTTTTAACTTCAGTGCTTTCTGTGCATCACTTCACACGGTAGATTACATGAGTAACTGGGAAAACAGAACTCCCACTGATGTGCTAAGTCACTTGGATGAGAAATGTTTGCTCAGAAGAAAAAGCAGGAGCTGGGTTCAGTTGTGGATGCACCCATTACCTCACACAGCCAACAACGACCCGGCCCTACCGGTACTGGAAGTGCCAGTACTGCAGCATCAGCTTGCCAACTGTCCATGTACAGCCCGTAGCACCCTGGATGTATGACACAGAAAATCTGGAAAGGACAGAACCTGTCACTATTTAGGAGCCAACGGTATCATCAATATGATTTGTTCATTTTCACCACAGTCACAGCCTAGCTTTACCATATTTTCTCATGCCTCTTCCTGCTCTGTAGCCAACTNTTTGTTCATTTTCACCACAGTCACAGCCTAGCTTTAGCTGGGGCCAGTTTCCGTTGGAGCCAAATCCGTTGCTCAGGGGTTCAGCAGTTCTACAGAAGTCTGAGCTGCTCCCTTCACCCTGTTTCTCAGCAATCTGTTCTTTTATCCCTTCCCTCCAACAGCTCTTGCCCTGCCCTTGCCACAGCTGCTGGTCTCACACACAGTCACTGCCCCATGGAAGCAGCAGCAGCAGAAGGTTCTCTGTCCCTCTTCCCACTGCCGTGGTTGCACCAGCAACAGGATGTTGTTGCTGACTCGGGTCTAAGTCTTGGCTCATGTACTGGAATTTCACAAGTCTATTAACTGAATCTCCCAGTGAGATTCCCAGTGAAAGCTGTCACAAAGGAACACCGAGTGGCACTTGTGAAATACTAATTGTGGAAATGGGCCACATCACATTGACCAGCATCCTTTCTGGCATCCAGAAAGCTGCTGCTGGATGCCCCAAGTGAAGGATGTGAAAGGAGGGAGGAAGGGGTGATTTTGTTCTGTTGCTCCACCTGCACCAAGTTCTACATTAAAACCTTTGCGAGAGCCTTTCCAACCCAATGCATTCTACGATTCTGTGGCAATTCCCACAGACCAGCAGCTGCAGACAGAACGTGCATGTAAGAGCACAAGTTGTGGCCCCAATATCTTTAAACTTTCCATAAGCCCAGTAAATCAGCTCTGTGAAATCTGCTGGGTGAGACAAACATGTTGAATGTTAATAGGCACGTGCTGGTGTCAGACACCTCCTCAGAGCACAGAACAGATGCAGGGAGCAACTATGTCCTACCAACAAGTGTCTGTAGTGCCTACAAGTTGCAAAGCGCAGCGTGAGTTTGGAACAGGAGCAGCATTAAGAGACAGGAGAAATAAAGACCCAGTTTTGTTAAATTACAGGTCACTTAGAACTCCGGAACAAGGCAGAGGGAGAGAAAGTGAATCATAGAATCATTAGGGATTGGAAGGGGCACAGCTACAGTGAGCTGCTGCTGTGGCTTGCACTGAGGCTGGGTTACTGGGTACTGCTGCAGGACAACAACCAGGGGAACAGTCAGGCTTGAGCAGCAAAAACTGGGCTGCTATTTTCTTGGAATTCAGTGATTACTGCCAGAAGCCCTATTGGACAGGTGAGACAACCCAGTCACAGACACTCCACCTTTGCACTCAGCTGTGATTCCGTGTTTGTAGAGAATTTCTGGTAGTTTGTAGCAACAAGAAAACAACCATGAGGCTCCACCTCTGAGAAGATATGGGCAGTTTATCTTTAGTATGGGTGAACATTTTTAAATTACAGAATCCTAGAACAGAATAGGATCAGAAGGGACCTCAAAAGATCATCTAGTCCATTCCCCCTGACACAGCAGGATCAACTAGACCAAATCACACAGGAACATATCCAGGTGGGCGTTAAACATTCTCCAGAGAATGAGAACTCCCCCAGGCAGCCTGTTCCAGTGCTCTGTCATCCTCACTGTGAAGAAGTTCCTTTTGATACTTATATGGAACCTCCTATGTTCTAGCTTGCACCCATTGCCTCCTGTCCTATCATCAGATGACATTGAGAAGAGCCTGGCTCCAACCTCCTGACACCCACCTCTCACATATTTATCGGCATTCATGAGGTCACCCCTCAGTCTCCTCTTCTCCAAGCTATAGAGACCCAGCTCCCTCAGCCTCTCCTCATAAGGGAGGTGCTCCACCTCCTTCATAATCCTCATTGCCCTACGCTGAACCCTCTCCAGCAGCTCCACATCCCTCTTGAACTGAGGGGCCCAGAACTGGACACAATACTCCAGATGTGGTCTCACCAAGGCAGAGCAAGAACCTCTCTTGATCTGCTAACCACTCCCTTCTGATCCACCCCAGGATGCTGTTGGCCCTCTTGGCCTCAAGAGCACACTGCTGGCTCATGGTCATCCTGCTGGCCACCAGGACCCCCAGGTCCCTTTCTCCTACACTGCTCTCTACCAGCTCGGTCCCTAACCTATACTGGTACCTGGGGTTGTTCTTGCCCAGATGCAAGACTCCACACTTACCCTTGTTATACTTCATTAAATTTCTCCCTGCCCAGCTCTCTAGCCTGTCCAGGTCTCGCTCTCCTGTAACAGATCACTCTGATCCTAGTGAGAAAAGAGAATAGGACTGAGTTTGATCCTCTGCGAATCTGACACGTTGCCTTAATGAAACACCCAATGCTGCACTGACAAAGCTACTAGCCATAAAGGCAACATGGACGGTGCGTGCGGGGTGACAAAGCTGGCAAGTGTTCGCGTTCACTGTTACAGAAGCCCTAATCTTTAACCTGCTGCTGGTGAAACTGCAAAGAGGAATAAAACATAAGAACTGTGTGGTGTGACTCCAGTGGGACAGCAGCAGAGACAGCAGCCTAGTCGTTTCCAGCTCCCGTCGACTCACTGGGGAGCCTGGGGGATGGCACAGGCCTGGGTGTTTCCCACGAGAGCGCGAGCCAGACACAGGCTCTGCAAGGCTCAGCGAGCAGGACCGGCAGTGAACCTTTGTCAAGCCACACACCTCACAACACGCTTCTGAGGCAGCACTTAGGCAGCAGGTGGGCTGTGGGAATTGAAATGTTTTCCTGAGACAGGCAAGCGTAAGGCAGGTAAGTAGCCCAGTACCGTCGTGTTGCAGCTCACAACAGCTCTCAGCAAACTTCCTGTAAGAAAATCATGACTTTAGAACGTGCAGAGAGAAATGTACTGATTTCAGAGGAATTATTTAGAGAACAGCCAGAACTCAGGCACACATGGCTACATGCTTCTACACATCTGCATTCACTGGTTACCTACAAGTACCTGCTGTCTACCAGTGCAAACCCAGACCCACAAGACAAACACATGAGACTGAGTGGGACACACAGCAGGGACCTGCTGAAGAACTAATTCACCTGCCCTGGCGCAGGACGGTCAGACTAGATGATCTTTCAGGGTCTGTTCCAACCTCTAACACTGTGATTCGCTGCAGGGGAAATGACTGCAGCAAGAGTTTCAGAATCACTGACGTACTAGCAGTCAGCACACAGAGCTGCCTCGTGTGAGCCAGCTGGGAAGGAGAACCATGACTTCTCAGCAGGCAGGTGCCACCAACTTCTTCAGGATCCACAACCTAAAACACCCACAGAGCCTCTTTTTTTGTGAGACACAAGCTCTGCCTCAGAGGCAAGACTCTCTTACTGCCGTGGTAACAGCACACAAGTTGGGAGGAGGAAATGGGGTCGTTTCACAGCTCACATCATCCAGATGAGGCTCAAAACGCTCAGACACTAAAGCTCACGGTGAGCTGGAAGCACACCTTGCATTTCCTAAGGTAACCTAGAAAAGCAAAGGGACCAATGCCAGCTCTCAGAACTCTTCAAACAAGCAGCTAGTGACACCAGTCTCAGCTCCAAGGTGTTTCATATGACAGGCAACGGAGGAAACACTGCACATTGCAAAGTAGGAAAGGGGTCCACTGAACCCTGCTGGTGTAGTAACTCCCCAGAACTTCTGGTTCTGACACCGTTAAGCTAGTGAGAGACCCAGAGGGATCTGTGTTTGTAACCCCCCAACGATTTGTAGTTTCTGTATCCACATGAAAACTGAAGAAAATCCCAATTAAAAAGAGGAGGCAAGAACTGTGCACACATCCTGCACTTCACCTTCAGCTGCCTCCTGTCCAGTTGTACAAGGTGTTACATATTAAGGGCTGTATTTGGGACTGAAACTCAGACACCCATGAAGGCAGGACAGCGCTGTGGAAAGCAGACTCTGGACATCTCGTTCCCTGCAGTCTGCCTCATCAGTTGTTCTGCTCAATCGAGTTAGCTTCAAGTTTTGCCAATGAACTCCACGTGAGCTCCCAAACACCTCCTGGTTTGGTTATGCACTGTAAGCCAGGTCACAGTGCACTTCAGGTGTGCCAGGAAACGGTGGTGAACGATCTGGTCACAAGAACCTGCTCAGAAAACCCCCTATATCCCTCCACGTGCCAGTTTGCTAACCAACACAACGGCAGCAAACTCCTGGTTTAGGCAACCTTGATCAACACTCCCTATAGAAACTGCAGTGCTTGAAACACAAAAGTTTAGTAACTTTTTCAAGGATTCAAAGTCAGCACTTCCCTTGTTTATGAATTTACAACTGGAACACACGAGCGCTTTTATGGTGAAACATTATCTAAACTCCTGACTCTGGACCGAATAAAGCACACTGCCAACAAACCCTGTTTGACTTACAGCTGTGAGTATCCTTCTCTTCTCTGGCTGCTGCAGCAGTATCTTACCTTCTCCATGTCCTCTGTATGACTGTGGCAGCATGGTTCTTCTTTCGAAACAGCTCTTTTCTTTTTCTTTCTTTCTCTA
Organism: Rhinopomastus cyanomelas; assembly: GCA_013400115.1. Taxonomy (NCBI): domain Eukaryota; kingdom Metazoa; phylum Chordata; class Aves; order Bucerotiformes; family Rhinopomastidae; genus Rhinopomastus; species Rhinopomastus cyanomelas. The sequence goes on along the minus strand of VXBP01006396.1, from coordinate 545,173 downwards.
TTATCTGCATTCGAACCTCTAATGGGATTAGTTCAATATTTGTACTTGGCCAGGTGACAGAACATAACTGATCCTCTGCGCTCCTGGATCCAATTAGGCCTGGTTTTCCCAAGTTCAAACTGTCATCGGGAGCAGAACATGCTGCTGGGTTCCTCGGCATGGCTCTGGCAGGTTCTGCCTCAGCAGACAATGCAGAGGAGCCCTTCTTTGCTAACTCATTATTTCCCACCTTGTTAGTTTGTTCTACAGCACGGGCACCGTCCATTCTGCTGCCTGCAGGTACCGCTCTGGCACTTCCTGGCCGACTGGAGCCCGCTGGTGAACATCGCTTCCCATTTACCTCTTTACTTCTGGATTTCTGCTGATGCCTTTTGCTTTTGGAGGAACCTTCACACTGCTCTGAGTTTCTCACAGTTCCACCAGTACAACTGAGGTTGCAGAAGAACGCAGCCGTTCCTTCACAGCGGTCCCGGCTGCCAGATGAAGATTGCCTTTGATCTCTTGGCTTTTCCCCAGCACTAGCAGTCCTACAAGCAGAACTATGGTGCCTTCTGCTCCGCTGAGCGCAAAAACCCGCTGCCTCAACAGTCTGCTCCTTGGGCTTTTCTCCAGCCAGCTCTGCCGCAGCTGCAACCTGGTGTTTCACGTCAGCTTTTGCTCCCTCTTTATCTTTGTCACACTGGAAATGGACACAACTTGATTTGCTTTTGGTGGGCTTCCTTGAGGAATCTTTAGACAGAGAAATGGAAACCAGCATTAAGTCTCTGACCCAGCAAAACAGTTTCTGTCTCCACTGTTGGCTCAGTTACCACTGAGGCACACTAGGACTTACTTAAATCTTAGGCAGCCCCACAAGCACAACTGCTTGTTCTGGTGAAGATCCCGTAACAGACCGTCCCTGTTTCAAGCTTGTTTATCAAACTTCTGCTCTCCTGGCACATGCTGACAGACAGGGTAACCCACTGACCCAGAAAACCCAGTGCACTTGGTATCTCCATACTCTCCTTGGCATCCTAAATGAAACTTCCCATTTTTCCTTGCTGCAAGACTACTTTTGCAAGCCTAAGGTAGGAAAGTAAATCTTGTGTGCTACCTAATTCTAAACACTCTTGTGAGGATATGTGAAGGGTGGGTGCCCGGAGGACGGAGCCAGGCTCTTCTCAGTGTCATCTAGTGGTAGGACAAGGGGCAATGGTTGTAAGCTGGAACATAGGAGGTTCCATATAAGTATCAGAAGGAACTTCTTCACAGTGAGGGTGAGCGACCACTGGAACAGGCTGTCCTGGGTGGGTTGCAGAGTGTCCTTCACTGAAGACGTTTAAAACCCACCTGGATGTGTTCCTGTGTGATTTGGTCTAGGTGATCCTGCTGTGGCAGGGGGTTGGACTAGATCTTTCAAGGTCCCTTCCAATCCCTAATGTTCTGTGATTCTGTGACTCGGAGTGTAAAACCAACAAGTTGCATCTACCACCCTTCTTGTTTGTTTGGAAACCAAGAGGGTAATGAGAAGATAAAGCTAGCTGGAATTTCTAACAGAATTTCTAACAGCTCTGTTTGTCATCACTTGGTTATGACAGAGTTTATTAGAGTCAGACAGACACACCTGCTTTTACTGTGCCAATATCGTCAAGTACTCTGTATCTACCAAGACATTTGCAGGTACAAGGTAAAGAAGTCAATGTAAAATAATTCAGTAGTAACAGCTCTTGGACTTTCTTTTCCTCTGGATTATAACATTCCAATTGGCAGAATTTCCAGAGGAATTAGCAGGAATTTTACACCTGAGGAGTTCTGGCAACTTACCATAAATAAACTACTTTTGCTTCTAATGGTAATAAAGGTGCTTCCATGTGACCAGTTGTGAAAGAGCTGAGGCTGGGGCTGCTATAACTGCCTGAAGCCAGAACTGATTGAAATGTTATTAAAAAGTTTATCTTGTAAAAACTAACACAGGAGTGTGACAATAAACTGAAGTTGCACTTACAGAGAGAATAAAACAGCAGAGCAGGGCAAGAAAAGTAAGAGAACGAGCTCTGACATGTTGTTTCATGGTGTAACTTCTAAAACCAGCTTCACTTCTCAAAAATAGCCTTGTGTTCTTAGCAAGAAGGCTTCTGAGACAGCTCACAGGAGAACCCTGTCATGGAGAACGAAGCTGGCGGAACAGCTCCCTCTGTGCCCTAGAGGTGTCACTTAGAACCACTTTACCTTCTTTTTAACCTCTATTCAAAGCAAGAGTTAGAATTTCTCCATTAGCATTCTTCAAGAATCACACGGATATGCCAGCTGTTTTTAATCTCATTTTGTCTAAACCTTGCAAGGAGTAAAACAACCACCATCCTGTTCTCACATATTTTAGGTGTTTGTTGTTACAGACACTGCAGATACTGGGATTTTTGACTGCTGAAGCTGACAGAACTCATGGATCACAGAATGTGTATCTAACTCAATCCTGAATGAATCACTCAGATAATAAAAGAACAATAAATGGTGGAAAGAGTAAACAGGTCCTGTATACAAATAACACCACAAGGTATCACAATATAACACTACAAGAGAATCAGAACAATTAGGAAAAGATTACGAACCTTGCCTGACTCTGTGACCTTCAACCAGAGGCTCCACCGACTCCTTTGGTGTCGCTGTGTTGCGACAAGCTTTAGGTGAAGCTCTGCTGTTCCTCCCCGGTTCAAGTTGTGAGACACTGAGGGACAGGAGCCTCTTACTCGGTGTATCAGTGGGTGCATTAGGTAACTGTGAGATGCTGGCACTCCTCTCCTGATTTGCAGGATTCTGTTGTGCTCGCGATTTACTTAGTTCCACGTTCTGCATCCCCTTCTGCAGCCTGGCTTCTTTTCTCTTACTTTCCTCTTCACGTTTCCTGCAATTACAGTCAATACCCTAAGAATTCCAAAGACAAAATCTTGAGGGCACGTATCAGACTTGGACACATTCTTCTGTCACCATAAAACCTTGAGTCTTTCTTGGGAGAAAGGGACACCTATTGCACTGAAGCATCTTAGCCCGATCCAAAGCGACTGAGGGTTAAGTCCTTACCAGCCAGCTGCTGCTCGGCTTGCAGAAGTTTAAAGGGAAAATATTTCCTTTATTTGAGGCAATAAAATTTAGGCTTTTTATAAAATTAAAAATTAAGAGCACAATTTTGAAGGTGTCAGGAGACCAGAAATAGGACACTAATAATGATGTGTTCAATTAGTAATGAACAAAGCTTTTGTGGAAGTAGCAGTGCAATGCACTGGTTTTGAAACTTATACAGGACACCATCTCTTTCCAAATGGCATTTCATACTTACCTCTGTCCTCCAACTAGCTACTGATTGTAACCTGCTCCTAAATATTCATCACACATAGGATCATAGGATCATAGGATGTTAGGGGTTGGATCATAGGATGTTAGGGGTACACATTTCATTAGTTGTTTCATAAACAGATTATGCAAATGACAAACACTGACAACGCGAGATGTGGATTAAAAACTCGGGTGCACACGGTGTGCTGTTCCAGTCCTGACCCTTGGTTTTCAAAAAAGGAGGAAGTTGGGCATCTCTCTGACAGCGCAGAGATTCGAGAGATTTGGACAAGGGCAGAAAGGCTCATCTCTTGAATATAAAGCTTTCCAGCCCATTTGGAAACACAGTGGGACACCAGCGCGCTTTAGCTTTTAAATTCTTTTCCCCACAAAGCAGAATAAGCCCAGCAGCACACAGCACACGTGACACACCTACCACACGACCTCCATCTGTTTCAAACGAGTTACGCGCTGGTTGTAAGACGAAGTGACACCTCTCCTGTCCGAAGGGACAGGCACTAAATGCCATATCGTGTAGCTGCCTGGTATTTTAACCTGCTTCCAGCGCCGCAACACGGTCAGCAGACTGCTGACACACGAGCTTCCAGCGCAGCAGATGACAGGTGAGTTATGCCACACGGCAGCCCCGGCTCCTGCGCGCCCTATCAATGCCAGCGTACGGCATTACCGCGTGCGCTGCCGGGAGCGGCTTTAACTTTCTCTGTCAGTTCCATCTCAGTGAGAACACGCTCAGCAGAACAAGCTGATTGAACTTTGTACCTGAAAAGCTGCTAATTGATCTAAAAGATGCTCCCGGCAGCTTGAGGTTCAGTATTCCCTGCGGCAAGGAGAAGTGTCTGCTTTCAAATAATATTGGCATTCCACACCCGGACTATGTGGAGGTGGCTGTCTCGTGTACAATATGGATCTCACTGGCATTACTCTGCTGTTTGAGCTGATAAATCAGATCTTAGCATCCACAGAACAGGCATTTTCTTCTGTCCACATGAGTCAAGCAGCCTGTTCCCGGCATCCTTCACGCAGGGCATCACAACCAAGCAGGAGGCAGGCAGCGTGACACGCAGCAGCCCGCCCTCTTTGGATGAGCGGATCAACTCAAAACATTAACCTCAGCGAGGCACCAACTGTAAAGTTACTCAAATGACACAGGACCAGAACCTGAGAAGTAGTAAAATGGGATTTCTTTGGTGCTAATTTTTCCTATTAAACTGAAGAAATAATAAATGGAAGGGATTTCAAAACTCGCTATTCATAGACCATCATCATCCTCCTCACTGTCAAAGTATTGATTTCTGAACACGTAGGAACCTCCCCTTAGGCTCTGCTTTATTCAGGCCAAAATTCGGTCTGTTCTGCAGCGAAGGGTATCTTCAAAACTAACACTGCCACAGCTTCCTGGTGCTTAAGTTCAGAGGCTAAGTTTCATGACCAAGCGAAGGAAGTGGACTAGTCCCCAACTTATGGGCTCTCAGCCATTCTTGAGAGCTTCTGGCAGCTCAGGAGAGGATCCACGTTAGGGCTTTAAAGAACTAGTCTGACAGAGCTAACAGCGCTGGCAGGACAAGTTTTTCCACTGTATTGGCAACACTTTTGTCTTGAACGGTCACGACTCGTATTTTGTTGCAGAAGTGAGAGAATGAAAACTGAGCCTTTAGCAGATGGAAAGGAACAGTTCCAGCCTTACATATCTGTGAAGACCCTCTGGGCTCACACTGGTACCTTCCCCTCAAAAGCCTAAACTCCATTTGCATTTTGCCTCTTCTCAGGACATCCCTAATTACCAAAACAATGCTTTCACTCTTTCCTTGCAGCCATTCCTGCTTCCACCTCCTGTACACTCCTTTTTGCACTGCGGCTCTTGTCATGGCTTCCCTGCTTACCAACCCGGCCTTCTGAGGTGTCACTTTGCTCAGTGACAAAACAGTGACCACGTTTGTTTTGGCCGGCGTCGATAAACTTCATTCGATAAACTAGCACCACATCTTGGACAGAGGTCTGTTGGACAGGGGATGCTCCCTTTGTGCAGAAATACTCCACAGGCCTTGAATACAGCAAATGCACAGAAATGTAACGCAGATACGCGATGTCGGCTGACCTTCTGCTATGAAAAGATTCCCAACAGACTAAGGAAAACGTGCAGACTCAGGAATTATTTGTAGTAGCGAGACTCTCTAAAAGAAACTATTAGAAATCAAGTTTTAAATATATCCACAGAAGTAGCTGGAGAGGTGGGGTGTGCTCAAGCTAGGACTCCCACACAATGTCTGCTTTTATCTGGAGAGCAGATTTTTAAACATCAGTGAGGATATTGGGTCTGTAGCAACACCCTGGCCAATTTCTGCGGTGGAATGCACAGATGGTTATGCAGAATGATGACAACATAATGTACAGACCCAAAACTGCAATTAAGTAAAATTTGTTACGTGACAACTCCATTTGCTTGTACACTCCAATCGTATTTTAACTCTGGCTGTATGGTATTTGGTGCACAGACTTTGCTTCTATTGCTTTCTAAACACATCAACAACAGTTTAGTAACTTGCAGAAAGTGTAAAGAAGCCCACAAAGGAAAACAATTACAAAACCACCCCCGAAATTTCCATGAGTCAACCCTTTTCTCACTTAATCTTCCAGACGGGGTATCTCAGATTCTTCTAACCTGGACAGTCATCACAGAGAACAAAATTAGCTCATTTGGTAAAGTCAGTTGTGACCACAAAGCAAGAAGCAGAGAAAAGAAATACAGAAGGTATTTGGGATATTTTCAAAGGCAGCATCTCCACATGTGGGTTTGACTTTGACTGACTTCAGCAGAAAAGGCAAAGAGTTGGAGGGCTGCAAGTTAGAGCTTTAGGATCTAAAGATGTGAACAAGAGATGAGGTATCTGATGATTTTAGCTCTGGTTTATACAATTATTAACGAGGGCAGCAGCAGCACTGAAACCCAGCGCGTGTGGGACTGGCCAGTTATGCAGAATGTCACACTGCCAAATCAGAAACAGAGAAGAGGGCAGCTGACTTCATCTGCAAGACACTGACACAAGGACTTCAAGGTGCAGTGACTATGTTGTTTGTTCAGATGCCCTCTCTTTACAGAAATAATAATACAAAATAATGCAGAAATATTTTTTCTTTCTTCAAGGGAAACCCGGTGCTAATTGTTCTTCATATCTGGGGTTATCTGGAAAACTATTTCTATCTGTAGATGCGTGCAACAAATCCATCACACGCTTCCTGCAGTTGCACTAAGAGGAACAATAAGCAATTATGAGTACCAGATAAAATCCTATGGTTCTGTACAAAAACTTGAAACAAGTGCTGGAGTACCTTTCAAGTCTCAGACTTACTTGGCAGCAGCATCTTTTCTCAGCTGTTCATGCTTCATGAGAAGATTCTTCCTCTCTTGAAAAGCCTTTCTAACTTTGTATCCTTTGTAGACAGCCTGAATCTTGAAAGCAGCGATGTCCTGTATGGCAGCTATAGACAGAGCCCCGCGTTCTAACATGAACTGAATCACTTCATGGTGTTCACCAAGCAAGGCATAATCCAGTGGTGTATACCTGACAAAAACACAAACCAAACCCACAGCAGTTACCACTGAACTAGAATTCTAAACATAGTGTGCATTCACTTTGGCCTCATTTCATAATAAGGCAACTTGTAGTGCAAAGGCAGATTAAGCACAGCTTCCAGTAGGCTGTTTCGCTGACTTGTAAATACTGTTTCCTTGTATTACTCATTCTACAGGCTGTGACTTATGTTTGAGGCTTAATTTAGTCTCTTCATATAAGGGGGCAGGGGCAGACTATGTCAACTGTTGACTCACGTTCCTCCAAAGCCCTGTCTGCACAATTAACTGCTTTAGGCAACTAGTCTTAAAAAGGTGTAATTAGGGTTCTCATGTATAATCTGAATTTCACAAAGTTAAACCACTCGCTGCGCTATATCCATATGTATTTAAGTTCTAGATTTTGACTGTCAAATCAAATATTAGCTTCTGCAGCAACGACTGAGGACACCATGACTGACCAAGCAGCAGGACTACACCTGCTTCAAGGGTGACTAGTTGTCTTTTTTCAGAACTAGGAAGACTGAATCTGTTTTCAAATGGACACAGGTGCTAAAAACATGGAATGGCTTCAGTTTTTAATGACATCAAAGACGCCTGAACCCTTTTAAAAATAATTCAGAAGTTTCCAATTCCATTCCAAAAACGACATCCCCTCCTCACCAACACTGAAACATTAGGCACAGACATCTAGTCACTGAAAATTATCAGTCACAAACCATAACCAAGATTATGTAATCCAAGACTATCAGGCAGCAAGTGCCAACGCATGCGACTGAAAATTAGGGCTCTTCTTGACGGTAACTTGCTAGGACACAGTGCTGGTGAGCAAAGAAAAACAGACAGAAAGCACAATTGGACTTGCCATGCTACAGTGGCTTGATGGAGGGATTAACAGTATCTGAACTGAAGTGTCTGCAGGAATAAAGACAATGACAGGCCATGGCAATGTGTATGTCAAGGTGTGCTGCTGACAGCATGTAAAGAGGTACCGATTTTTGACAACCCAGGAGTGAGAACTTCAGAAAGGACTTCACGTCAGAAAGTCGTATTTTTAAAGCGTATCCAGGTCTGATTATTATAATTATCAGGTACAAAAGACACTAAAGTAAACTTCATGCCACGGGCACGTATGTGCCCAGACAATGTATTACCTTATGGAGCCCAGACACACGGACCCTTATTTTTAAACGTAGCTTCTCCACCTCCATTGGAGCTGCCTTTGAAAGTCAATTACCACTCAAATCTGAATAGGGGTTTGTAGGACTGCACACTGCTGCTCACACACCAGGCTGCCCACATACACTCCTCACAACTGGTCATTCCTCTGTGGTGTCAGTTTAAAGCCCATTATAAATTTCCCTTTGCACTGGTTATTTCTGAAGGGGGTAGCTTTTAAAACAAGCTGGCATCACAGGAAAACACAAAGACATCAGCTTTTACACAGAATTCAGCATGAAGTTGGTCAAGCAGCAGCTAATCTAGCATCATGTGACACATCAGGGACATCAAAGCTGGGCTGCACAAGAAATTTGCATAGAAAAACAACCCTAGCACCCTCCAGACTAGCACTTCAATCATCTATCTGGAATCAAGTGGGCAGCCTAAAATCCTAGGTGCAATTCCAGATTCATCTTTTTACAAACCTGTTTTGTTTTAACCACTACACTTCAATTTTGAGCTGGTATCTTGTATAGCGCTCTGAGGTAGTGCACAAGGAAAGTTTCCATACTGACAGGGGAAAGAATTGTACTGTTTGGCAAAACTGTTTCTGACTAGAAAGCATCTTAATCCACTTGTGGATGAAAGAGATCTGAGGTTTTTTACGCTCGCTCACAACACTCACCTTGAATTTTCCATTTTCCCAACATCCAGTTTCTTAACAATAACGCAAGAGTTTGGAGACGTTTATTGAGGTGCGGTCGTGCAACGTTTACGTACAACATACCCACTTTTAGGAGAATTACATTTAAAGACTGAATAATCTAGAAACCCTGGAGACGTGGGTTCTACACATGCATGAGTGCTTAAGGCTGACAACTGTAATGCTGCCAGCTATGTTTTTGAATAATCCTGGTTTAAATATAACAGTACCTATTAATGCCAGAAGGGAAACCAAACCAGACACCGAGTGACTCCTCTGTTACCCCAGCTAAGTTATTTTCCTGACATTGGAGCATCATTAGTACACTTCTACAAAGAAAGGAATATAGCAGCAGCCCCTTGCCTGGCCAATCATTGGTTTTTAATCTGATTTATTAAGAGTAATTTAATTACAACTGTTTATTAAACTTACTATCAATAAATACTAAGGAGAGCATTTGAGTACTTCGGAACTACTTATATTTTCATTTTCCTTCTCAATTAAAATAAGAACAAAAAGGATGAGAGATCATAGTGGTTTAGAGTGAAGAAGAAAACAGAAAACGTGAGGAAAGAGCCATTAATATGAGACAAGTATGCAAGTCTCAAATTTAACACTAATACATGGGGTTTCAAAGTTCTTCAGTCCATTTAAAATGCTGAAATATTCAAATTTATATGGCATAATAATCATAATTTTATTTATAATGATGAGCAGGTCATCTATGCTAAGAAAAGCACTATACATTTCTGCTGAGAGTAATTATCAGTCAGGTGAGTGATTCGAACTCCACAACCCAAATTGCTTTTAAAAAACCTGTTCTTTGTCTCTCACTGACACAATTCAAAGAGATGCAAATGTACTGTCTCTTTGACTATAGGAAGGTGTTTCTTTTCTCTTTTAAAAACCAGGCCTTTAGCATGCAGTTAACCACCCGGTAATTGGGGATCGGTGTTTTAAAATGTAACAACACCCTACTCCAGCTTCTGTCTCCTCATTGAATTCCTACCCAACAGAGAAGAAAAATTCCAGTCTATTCCAACAGCAGCAGAAATGCCTTTCATCTTTTGCCCACAAAGATCCGCTGTCAACTTCATATAAATGAGAAGGATGTCTATTTCAACCACACCAGAATGAGTAAATACTTGGAGAAGCGTCTAAGTTCACAGTTCAAAAGCATAAATAGTTGGAGTTGCAATTTTCACATTAGAAAAGCTCCTTACACCAAAGCCCAAGATTACAGCACTGCTTTTAGACACAACAGCACAATTCTCTGGCAATAGCTGAACACTTAACATTTACATCAGTAGGTAGCACTTCAGCTAAATTACAAAATTACACGTTCAGACAGCAGTACCTCTCCTCGCTGTTCTCCATGTGATTAGGGAAAGCATCAAAGCCAAGAAGCAGCTTTATAGCATCAAGGTAGCCATTGTTACAGAGCCAGTGCAAAGCAGTTCTTCCCTGTAAACAATAGGGCAAAAATCAATATTATTCCAAAATTATCATACCACAATCAATGATAAATCATACTGTAATTCAATGTTTTTCTGAACATGAAGGATGAACTAATTATTCTAAATAAACTTCTTAGAATCATAGAATCGTAATGGTTTGAAAGGACCTCCAGGGTCATCAAGTCCAGCCCTTGTTAAAGTAAAAAGAAGACAGCACTTAAAAAAATGAAGTAGCTTTGTTTGTTTCTTTAAACAAGACTTTTCACCTAAAGTAACCTTCAGGAGCCTAGCTCTAGACCTGGTGTTTTGGTACTACGCTGTCTAGGTTTGAAGTGGCTCTCAGCAAGCTTTGTGAAAGCAGTTCTTTTCTAGGCTGCTCCAAAAACAGCAACAAGACAAATAATTACTACAGAATTCAAAAGGAGACGAAGGTTGAGGAAAGCTTATCAGCTGAGACAAAAAAGGGCTCCAGCTCTGCTTTCTGAAGGAGCTTGAGTTCAGAAGTCTCATTTCTCTCACATGAAGCAGAAGCCTGTGTCTCAAGCTGCACTCTGCAGGCAGCTCCCAATATGACCATGCTTGGAACGAGGATCACAGAATGCAAATTCACTTCCAGTCCGCGTCTCCTGTCTGTGCTTGCTTTTCTGAACCCCAAATGTTTGAAATACCTACAACAGTATCTGGAGACACTGAGTTAAGTTCTAGCAAGCTTCCCCCTGAATCCCAAGGACATGCTGTGGTGTGTCTGTGTGAAATAGGTGGTGACGTGTGTTCAGCTTTACTGAAGCTGATGCCATAGAGAGCCAGTGGCAGATTGGAAAGCGCCCCCAAAATGCTCTGTAGATCATGTAATAACTTATCTGCTTCCTGGAATTACCCATTCCCTACAACGAACAGCTACAGAAAGCTTTAACAAATTGGGTGGAACTCTTTTGACTGATGAAGTTCCACCAACTTCCGAGAAACTAAGTCACAAAGAAACTGGTTACATGTTGCACAATTTTTCTAGCTCCTAATTCCACTTACTGCTTGAATAATGGCACAGAAGACCCACACAAACTTACCAGTGTTCTTTGTTTTGTTTCACCTGGAAGAGGGATATGTATGTGGATAACTGAAGCCTCTACTTGTCCTATGCTGAGCAGACACAGTACAGACTATGAAAATCACATTCCCATGTGAGTTGTTAATAAGGAATTACAGGAAGTTCAGAAATCATAGGATTAATGTGACTCCTCATAAGATCACAGTTTGATAAGGAAAAGGCAAATGTCATATGGAAAAATATGACACTTCATGCTGTAAAATATCTGTGGTCAAGAATTTAGAAGTGAAGCCACAGGAAACATTATATCAGGATGCATTTTCGTTTAAGATAAATAGCAGCAGAGATGATTCTATGTCCCAGAAAAGAATGACCTCAAAGGAAAAAAAAAGACATTTTGATTGTGATTAAAGTTAAAAAATAGCCGACCGAAGAACAACATACCTCCTTATCCTGAATATTTGGATCTGCATTGTTTTCTAAGAGCACTGCCATGCAGTTAATGTAACCTCCATAGGCAGCACACTGCAGCGGTGTTCTACCCGCGTAATCCTGCACATTAGGATTGATTTTATTCTCTATCAAGATTTGGCACACGTCAGCATTTCCTCCCAGGGCTGCCCAGTGAAGGGGTGAGTGGCCATCTTGGTCAACCAAATCCACTCTTGCTCCTCCTGTGACAACACACACATATTTGAACATAGAAAGAAAGCATTTCTGAATGCAAAGAAAATAGTACATTCAACTAGAAATTGTTTTGGCAAAGTGACAATTCCGAGAAATATTTCTGAAATTAACTTCAGCTTTGTTACTCCAATTCTAAAACCCCAATGTTTGATACTTGAGAATTTTTTCACAGTTTCAGTAAGGGTCAGGCACCTAACTGCTTTGCAAGCTTCTGAGTAGTTGCCCCACCGTGGCCACGGTGCAAACCCGGCCTCCCACTTATTCTACACCTCTCATGTCTCTTCACAGTGCTAGACCAGAGTCAAGCTCAACAGGGTCTTCCTTCCCCGCTGATTCCGCCAAGCCTGTTCCCTTGGCTGTGGTTTCACTGGACGGTAGGTGAGGACAGTGGGAATCTCGTTCATCCATTCATGCACGTCATTAATTAGGGTGGGTGTCAGGAGGATGGAGCCAGGCTCTTCTCATTGTCATCTAGTGATAGGACGTGGGGCAGCGGGTTGTTCCATATAAATATCAGAGGGAACTTCTTCACAGTGAGGGTGATGGAGCATTGAACAGGCTGCCCAGGGGGGTTGTGGAGTCTCTTTCACTGAAGATGTTTAAAACCCGCCTGGATGTGTTCCTGTGTGACTTGGTCTAGGTGATCCTGCTGTGGCTGGGGGATTGGACTGGATGATCTTTCAGGGTCCCTTCCAGTCCCTAACAATTCTATGATTCTATGAAAGAAGCTTGGGTTTAATTCAAGCATACTATGACTCACACTTCAGGAGAGTTTCCACAATCATCTAAACCTGTGCACAATGTTAAATCTTATTTGCATCTACAAATAAAGTACTGATTATAAAAACTATCCCAAGGAAAACATGAATGATGTAGGATTTTTGCTGTCCACTGTCATTAAAAACTCATTTAAATAGTCAAAAAGCCTTCAAAGGAGCCTAAAAAGGCTTTCTCACATGGAGAGGCAAGCTTAATTTGGTCTGTCGTACTGGGGAGGAAAAAAAAGAAAGCAAAACAACGACTGCTTATTTCCCAGTCCCACCGAAAGCAGGACCAGAACTCTGCACAGGTTTGCAAATCACCTTCAATGAGTGTCTGTATCACTTCTTTGTGTCCCATCTCACAGGCTCTGAACAGTGGTGTGTGTTTCATCACATCCAAAGCATCCACCTGCGCATTATGCTCCAACAGCAGCTTCACTGTGCTGACGTGGCCGGAAAGGGCAGCTGCATGTAATGCTAAAAGAATAAAGTGGGGAAAAGAAATCACAGTATCATGAGGATGGTCAATGTAAAAGTTAATTTCAACCGCAAGAAACTGAAGAATCTTAACAAGTGGTCACTAACCACATTTTCTGGTCGTATAAGCAATAAGAAGGAAAGTCTTAGCCCTGAAATTTCTTCTGAACTTGTACAAATCTGAATTTTAACCTTACCACCAGCAAGACTGGCTTATACTGAGGAACTGTGGAAGGTCAGCAGCTTCTGATTAATAGAATAGAACAAGATCAGCTTCTGCCTCTGTTTCATGGCATTTCTTACACCACCCCAACGGAGCTGAAACTGCCCAGTGCCAGTGAAAGCAACCTTTCATTATGTCTTCAGTGCTTTCCTCAAAATATTTTGTCTTTCAAACAAGCCAAGCTGCCTCAATTACAGCTAATTCCAGATAACTATCCAGCTGCAGACACCCTTTGAAAAAATTTGTTTCAGAATTACTTGGAGAAAATTTTACACAACATTACGTAGCAAGGCCATCATCATCTTGCACGGTACCTGCAGCTCCCTGTTTTCTTTGAGAAAAACAAGATCACAGAAAGACCAAAACTGCATTTTCTGTCATCCTAACAATTTAGGATGTTCAGTTGTAAGAAAACTGCAACTGATTCTTCACTGTCCTACTCTTCAACAGTTTCCCTTGCCCTCTCATATCTGAACACAGGGTGCAAACCAAGAAACAACAGAGTTACTTTTAGACATCATGATGTCCTATAACAGAAGATGCCATCACCTAACACACCACCACCCTTCGGTCCAACCAGTTTATGGTTCTTTTTGAAGGAAAGGAGAACTACACAGAGCAGTGAGGTTTCAAACAAATGAAGGACACATCAGTGATCTCACAACCTAATTTTGAAATGCTTAGGATTATTTCCTATAGTCAGCAACTGAATCAGATAATCCTCATTCTCATGCTGCCTTACACGTGGAATATGTCAGAGATGAAAAATGCAAAGTAATTCAGAAAGAAAATACAGAACAACAGAACTCATAAATACACGTTTAGTGAATTCATATTTCCCCATGAAATGTCACCAATATTTCACAGCGGCGAGAATTCAATCTGCTCAAGCAAGCAAAATGTGGAGCTGCACCAGAACCTTCATGTCTCTACTTGTTTAACGTTACACCGGGCAGGGTTGGGATCCAGCAGAGGCGTTACACCGAAGGCACATCACAGAGGGCCACCACGAGAAGGAATTGCTGTTTGAACCCCTGCCAGGAGATTAAACCAGGCTTTTTTCTATTTGTCTGCTACTGGTTACCAGCAGTACCATCTTCGGAAACCCTAATTCAGCATAACATGTCGCGGTTCACACTGGCCGCATGTTCTCACAACCAGTGACAGAAACTGGAATTATGATACAGACAAATGAGGCACCTTTCCACAAGAAGTGGGGTCACAGCCAGAGCCACCACTCACCGTACCAGAGACTGTTTAAGTGCTGCCTTAGCAATGGCCCTCATGCCTTTTAGATGGCACCGATGTTTAACTGCTGCAGCTAACAAGCACAGGGGCATTCATCACAGTCACGAACGGTATCTGTAAGTAGCACGATGCCCAGTAGCCATGCGTGTGGGTGGCTATCAGCAGAAACTTGACAAGAATGAGATCCCTGTTGCTCTGTACATTTGGCTGGGCCTGACTCTCATGGTCTGACCTTACAGTAAACTCTAGATTCTGGTTTTTGTACTGCATTTCTTATGAAACCAGAGGCAGTAAACCAGTCCATCAGATGACACATGGGGTGTGTATAACAATACAATAGAAAAAGAGCTGCTGTGTCAGCTTGGCCAGTTCTTCCCCCCATCACTCATTCTGACGCAGGCATCTTGTTTCGCACTTTGTGCTCAATATTTTCGTGTAAGCCAAATTTTCTGTGATGGAGTCACGGTGACTGAAGAGATTCTTCAGCCAGCTGGTCACAATGCGCCCTTTGTTCAGCCGACAGACAGAGCCCTCTCCATTGTACAGCAGTGACGGCAGAGCTATAAAGCTGCCCCTGTAACACTCCTGCTGCGCTGAGCTCTGAGAAGAGGGAAATTCCTTTCCCGTGGTGTCATTCTCCTACACAATACAGAGAGTCTCGATGTTCTAGCGAAACTGAATGGAGAGCTGACTCTTTTTAAGTAAATGCAAAAGTCTGAGCTAATGCAACTATAACTGCGCTTAACTGAGCTAGCACACAAAAGTCAGAAAAACACAACCTTGAACTCTCCTCAGCAACTGTATCCCAGGCAGGGCGGCATGTGCGCTGGTTTCTACTGGCGCAGTTTCCTGTCAGACTACAATGCTACTTTGCTCTCAATAAAACTTGGGAATGATTAAGAACCATCAAAAGAAGTCCCAGCTCTGCAATCAGAGTGATTTACTGGTGGGGCTCCCTCTTAATTTTGCAGCTCTCTCTAATAAAGCCCGTGGTACTGCACATGATTTGCACAATGGGTCAGGTTGCTCAACAGCAAGTGACAGCTCCCCACTTGAAGACTATTAGTGTGTCCTACACAACAGTGGTGGTTTCAAGTAAATGGAAAATCCATTCATCCATTCATTTCTTTGGATTAAAAGCCCTACAACAAAATCAAGATTAAAGGGTTATTATACCTCACTGCTATGAAAAGGTTTAAGACTGAAAGATAATAAACCCAACCACTTGAATTATTCAAGCATGAAATCCACACCTGAGTAATTTCAGGAACACAGTATGTGACTGCTGTCTGCACAGAAGCAAATCCTCTAAGGGTTTGCACAGTGACTACAGCATCACTACATCTTAAGGTCTGAAACAAATACAGTGAGGTGAGCTATCGCAAAGTAGCAAACAGATGAAATGATAAAAGATGAAACAAGACTAAAGTTGTAGAGTATGGAGTTTGTTAAATCATCAGACATGAACCCTGAAATCTTGGTTTTTGCACTGTTTCTTAAACTCAAAAATTGCAAAGTACTGTAGCTGGCAAATTCTTACTTTGGTGTGTTAATTTGTAAGGAAAGCAAGAGCACAAACATTTAAAACGAATTTTAGGGTAACTGTATTTGACTTTTCTGAGTAAAGACCCACCATACCACCAAAGAAAATTTAAAATAACATTATTTAAAGTAGTATTCACACATGATACCTTTCAAATCCTGGACCACAGAACCTTGCCATTACGTTTATTTACCATTTTTATGTTATTCTAAGTGTGATCTGAAAAGAAAAAAAGCTTAGAGGATATCAAATGCAACCTCTTGTTTGGACAACAGAAGTGCTATAGCTCTCATTTTTATTGCACTGTCTTTAGAATTAACTATGGTAATTGGGATTTTCATGATAATAATTTAACCCCTTCACTGACAGTTTGCTTTACATTGCTTCAAAGCATCCATTTATGGACAGCTCAATAATGGGCTTTTCCAGGGAGGACTTTTAATGCAATTATATTTTGTTTTATTCTTCAAAATACAGAACAGCTCTCCCTTTCCCAGGATTAGAGATCTAACTAAACAGCTGCACAGCAGTACCTTGGTAAAGAAACCAGCCCTATCTAAGCAGAAAAAACCCCCAGTCTCTTTCCCACAACATGACAAAGAAGCGACCCACACAGATAACTGATCTATATGCAGAAAGAGGTTCAGGAAAGAGATTAAGGGACACAGCCAGTAACAGATAAAGCCTCTAACAATGTTTTGTATTTGCTATAAACCACACTGACTCAAAACACCCAGTCATTCTTTACTTAAAAGATCTTACCTGTGCCAGCATATTTGTCTGTCATATTGATATCAATATCCAGTTTTAAAGTCAGCATAGTCCTGATGACATCATCACTGCCTTTGCCAGCTGCCCACATAAAGGATGTTCTTCCCTCAAGATCTGAGTCATCTTTTACAGATGGATGTTTCAAAAATACTTCAACTGTTTCCTGAAAAGACATACTATTGAAACCAACATTCAAAGGAATCAGTAACAAGAAACCATTGTGTCTCATTTAGCTGCTTATGAAGCTAAACAAGAAGCTTTGTTTTCTTTTTCCATGTTCACAGAGAGTAACACCAGCTCAGCAGGAGCACTGTATTTGCCATTATGCCCCTCTTCTCATCAGCGTTCATAGGGGATCCTTAACTATGAGCACAATTTATTTTATACTTTTTTCTACTTAATCTCAAACATCATGTGTTCACCATTGTGAAGAAAGCAATGGGAAAAAATATTACTGGCTTCTCAAGACATTACTGTAATGCTATGATGTCGTAACAACGCTCCTTCAAAATACTCTCCGGAGATTCTTTTCTCCAATTCTGAGTATGAGTGCATACGCAAATACTGCAGTTTGCCAAATAATAAGAGTCCGAGTATTTGACTGTTAAAAAAAGGGAGGGGGGGGAGAATTTGGGGCAATACAGACATATTTAATATCAAACAGGTTATGGGATTACTGGAAAAGGATTAAATAAGAAGCATATTATGAAAATCTTACACCTGAGTCCAGGCTTTCCTCTGTAAACATTGCACTAAAATTTCTATGTAAATCAAAGCAAAAATAATTCTTTTCAAATGCTGTGTTTGTGTTGAGCTTCAGGAAACACATTGACTTGTTGAAGCTGCTGCTAAATCCTTAATAAAAGCCACATCAGAAAGGAAGGTAGAAATAATCATGATTGCTAAAAAAAGAACTAGAGGAAGATCTTCCCTGTTCTATCTGATTCTTTAAAACTGCTGTGTATTTAAAGGCTGTAAACATCTCTTCAGAGCCACTCAGAGGCTCTGAAAACCTGATAAAAGTGGTTTTTCTTTCCATATTTTATTTTCCTTATATTTTAGTATTAGCACTATTTTATCCTTTCCCTCATGTGACCCCAAAACAGCTCTTTCACTGCTCTGGGTAGGATGAGAATTCCTTGGCTGCAAGAAATTAACACTTATAAGCACAGAGGAGTTTAAAGTTCTAAATCCCATGGATTAATTTGAATTTTTTTAACTCCTACTTACTATTTCATCCTTCTAACTAAACAGCAAATTTCTCCTTTATTTTATACTAATGGGATCTTAACAGCATTGTGAATTTGGATCTGTTTCTAAACTATCTGTTTGTTGTCAAAAAGTCCAGCCAGAAATAATGAGGGATGGAAGCCTTGAGGCTTCCACGCAAAGCAGCATGTGTTTGTACCGGTGTGTCCTCACACTGACCACCACCAGATCGCAGATACAAATGGCTACTCATTAGGGCTGCAGCCCCCTACCAGCACTCTGCACTGCATGAGATCCTGCAAAGAGAAAAGCAGTGTGAAGGCTGGACCTTTTCAGTACTAAGACACGCACCCTACAAACATAAATAAGTCACTTTATTATTCCATTACGTTTAGCAAAACAACATTTCTTTCAGCCACTCTTTTTTTTCCCCTAGAGTTTTTAATGGGGGGAGAAAATGGAAGAAAAATCCCACAGTACTTTACCAGTTACTTTCCAAAATAAAGTTATGACAACTTGAAAACAAAATGAAACGAAATTAGAACAGAAGAGTTGAGAAATCAGTTTAATTCTACATGTATTGTGCCATGTATTTCATCTGCATTGAAGTGGAAGATAAAGAAACCATGCAAAACTGAAAAGCAACAGCAAAGGAAAGAAGTATACCTGAATAACTTCATTCTGTCCTACCAAGAAACTCAGAAAAATACTAAATGCTCTACCTGAATATTTAGAAATAAGACAGGAGACCTACATTTCATGTGCCAGATCACTATGTGATTATGTGAAAGGGAAGTATGTTGTCTTGGACATCTCTGGCAAAGCTAATTGAAAAACAGTATATATTCCATCTTGCTTTCTGCATACTAAAGTAATACTACAGCAACTGCCCTCATAGGTAAAATCAAGTAAAACTGATAGCAGTGACAATATTTATAATAAGCACAGAAGAACAAACTCTATTCTTGTTAGGGGCTCAGAAAGCCTGTATTCTAACAGAGAAACATATCACACCAATCCAAACTTGTGCAAACTGAGAAAAAGGACAGTGAAGTTCTCGAGCATGTGTTCAGAGAAGGGCAACAAGGCTTGCAAAGGCACTGGAGCACAAGCCCTATGAGGACGAGCTGAGGCAACTGGGGTTGTTTGGCCTGGAGAAAAGGAGGCTGAAGGGAGACCTTATCTCTCTCTACAATTACTTAAAAAGAGGTTGGAGTAAGGACAGGCACAGTCTCTTCTCTCTGATGGCAAATGATAAGACCAGAGGAAATGGCTGAAAGCTGCATCACGGAAGGTTTAGTCTGGATGTTAGGAAAAATTTCTTCACTGAAAAGATTATCAAACACTGGAACAGGCTGCCCAGGAGAGTGGTGGAGTCACCATTGCTTCAGGTATTTAATCAACTGTGGTCCCGGTGCTCGGGGACATGGTTTAGTGTTGACCTGGCAGTGCTAGCTTGAAGGTTGGCCTTGATGTTCTGTGAGTTTGTGAACAACACAGCTTTCAAAGGACAGATATATAGATGGCATTGCCAAAACAAACATAGATGTGTCTCCACTCAGTTGTTGAACTCAGTGTATTGCAAATTAGTCAAAGATTGGTAGGGAATTGAGAAAAAAAGTAAATGGTGGTGCTCATAAGCAAGCAGAGTGGTGAAAGAGAAGCACCAGCCATAAAAACTCATTAGGAGGGATACTTGGGATACATCAACAGCTAAAATAGTCCTACAGATCTGAATGAGACTGCAGTTTGAGTCTTCCTGTAAGAGGGGGAACAGTGCCTTCACTGCAAGTACACAAGATTACAAACACATATCTGATCCCATCACCTACTCTATTTCTCTACAAAAACCTAAATGATGTCATAGTTTGGCTAGCTGGTAGGACCAAAAGGCAGCAACATAATGATGTTTCATACAACTGAATCAAGCCCAGAGAAAGCAAGCCAGTATAAAAAAAGTCTTTTATAGGAATGTGTCAATATAGAAAAAACAAGTACGTGGAGACAATTACCAGATTGTAAATAAAAAGATTCTACCCTTCTCATGAGACTCAAACTAGAAATACAGGCTTTTACAACATACATATTTCAAGTGTGACTCAGATGCTAGCCATACACATAATGGACAAATCAGCATCAATAATCTTCTTTAAAAAGGTGCAAATTATACAGAGATATACCCAAATCAAAGTCCAAATTATAAAAAAATACCTGTATGGTCATAGAAAGACTGTCTCCAGAACACCCTACCAAAATCCTAATACTCACTCTCACAGGGAAGAGAGTTTCCTCTTCCAGTACCAAGCCTGGATTTGTTACCTTGACTGGTTCTCAAGAGCGTTAACATTTTATCAGTTTTATGAAAATTAGTACGTGGGCAGGCAAGAAAGACCCTAATGCCTGTTAAGAAAATGCTGCAATATGCACTACATAACTACATTAATTAAGCACTAAACCCTTTTCGTAAAGGGAGGTTATGAATAATACAACTGAAGAAAACTCAGACGGGAGCGCTCAGCTTCCTATGCCTGGCAAAATTCAGCTATGAGAGACAGCGCAGCATGAACAAAGCCTTTTTAAGTTCCAGTGCTTAAGAACTACTTCTACAATAATATTTGTGAACAGTAATCATTAAACTGCTGAGTTTCACACTTGCTTCTGCCGTACTTGATCTTCCTCTTGAATAAAAATTACTTATTCTATCAAAACATAAGAAATGCCTGTCTGAGAAACCAATTTCCTTCCTAGTCTGCATTTAAAAAATATTTTTAAAATAGTCAAAGCTTTAATTAACTGTCAGTGAGAGCTGTGACAGAAGGTACTTGCTCTTTAGCCATGCTTTGTAAGACAGTGATTCATCCATAGTAGAAAACGTTCATAAGGTAATCCCCTTCTGGAAAGCAAAGACTGGTTTGACTGGTAGTGAAGCAGATGTGCAAATACTCACACAGGTGATCTTGCTCTGGATAACTGCTTAGTATCTTACTCTAGGTAACTGCTTTTTAGAGTGCTAAAAGGTGAAATCACTGTGAAATAGTAGGTGCCATTCTGCTTTATATTAAAAGTACCTACACAACTCCTGTGTGTTGTGATGCAAACACACAGACCAAAGGGTGCTTCCCTGCACTGCGATTTAGGTATTTCTAATCTGTTTTTAATAGTTTGAAAATAACCACATTTGTCATAGCACAGGAAATATCTGAACTAAGCTTACACAGACAACACTGTAATTACATGATTTTAAAACCAATTCAAACACTGTGTTAGGGTAGAAATATTTCAGCAACATCATCTTCACATTTAAGATATGTGCTACTTACAGCAAAGTTGCTCTGTGCTGCATAATGTAAGGGTGTTGCACCTTGACTATCAGATGGGATTGTTCCAAACTTATTTCTTTCCAATAAGAGATGGACAATCTGTGCATGACCTGAGAAAAATAATATAAAAACTAGATATGTATCAGAAAGTTAAATATTTCCCAATTAAAATAATTTTTTAAATGGAAGAAAATTAACAGACTTCAATAAATAATAGCGTGCTTGTGCTGTAGCCATTCGAGTCTAAACATAAGAGAAACAAGACCTGATATCTGAATTAAGCTGGGCATCCACACTGATTTTTTGAGGGACATCTGTATGTCAAAATGACCTATAAATATGAATATGTGGGAGATTTTTCTGTTTCTCTTGAAAGAAACCACTAGAGCATTTCCCTAAACTAAGAAACCAGCAGGAGCTGCTCAGACAACTGCAATATTAACATTGCAATGCCTAAGTTGAATATTTGCCAGAAAAATCTCCCGATAATTCAGTTAACACAGACCAGTGATGATGAGCATTTTGTCCATCTGCATTAAAAGGAAAGGTAAACCAGCATGGTTTCATCTTGCACCATGGTGTTTGACAGAATTTCAGTGTAAATTCTTTACTTCGGTTTTAGCAAATCAAAATTTCAACAGAAGATGTAGAGCAGAATCTGAGGGTGAGTCTACTACCAGGTCTCCCATCTGCAACAAACAACTTGTTCCATCAAACCAGATTAGAATGTTTTTACATTAAAATCCCATTAAATTTTGCTGGAGGTGGATAAATTTTGT
This sequence comes from Rhinopomastus cyanomelas, assembly GCA_013400115.1. Classification (NCBI taxonomy): domain Eukaryota; kingdom Metazoa; phylum Chordata; class Aves; order Bucerotiformes; family Rhinopomastidae; genus Rhinopomastus; species Rhinopomastus cyanomelas. Next base: position 522,891 of record VXBP01006396.1, on the reverse strand, counting down.
ATCTACTTTGTAGACAGAAAAACAAAGACACAATACAGTATATTGCCTCTGAAGTAAACTGATCCTTTTGTATGCTTTCTGTCGTAGGCAGGTGCAGCTCTCTGGATGTCTTAATGAGGTAGTATTTTGAGAGATATTTAAGGCATAAATCATATAAAAATACTCCAATTTGACATGAATTATCTCCCAGTATGTTGTGTGGGAGGAAAACAATTTTGTAGCTTGCTATGTGTGCACAGTTGACTTGAATTACTCTGGAATAAATAAAAAACATGTAGGCAGGCCTTTCTACCAGCAGTGGGCTTCTTAAAATGAAAACACCAACAGTAATAGAGTAAGGCTATGCAATGGTTGTGGGCTGTACCTTTTAAAACACTGTCCCTTCCTACCAGGAAAACACTAAAAAGAAGAGATGCACTGCACTGAATGAAGTTGTTTCTGAGTACAGTTGTAGCAGGAAAAACATACTGAGCCTGGAAAAAAACATGAACTCTCAGGATACACGAAGAAGGGTGACTGAACTCTGTAATCAGGGCAGGAGCTCTACCTAAGTTACCCATGAGAAAGCAGGTTTGAGTGTCTTGAAAAAAAACTGTATTGGGTAAACACGTTGGTGCAAAGATGGATCTCACCTGGACATTAACGCAAACGTTACAACTCAATTCTTGGTGTCAAGAACTGTAATTTCTGTGGTACTTCCAGCTATAAGAGATGTAACTTGCCTGAGACTCTTACCTATACAAAACAAACAGGTAACAGGAGCAACAGTGCCCTAAGACGCTGTCACATAAAGCCCATCACCTTTACCAGAATATGTGAAGGTGCATCCATGCGTTACATAAAACCTCCTACAGTTAACCCATTCAGTAATGTTTTAGACTCTCTGAGATCTATACACAGCATCCAGTCTCTAGCTTAAAAAAAGAACCTAAAAATTAATCATGATTTACCAATCGAAGTTCCCCATGAGCATATGCCACCTAGCGAGAGCAAGTTCGCAAAGGACTCTGGAGGTCTTGGCACATCTTCCCCCTTTATTCCACATTGATCAGATAATCCATTTTTCCAAGAGGCAAAACTTTTCTGTTAAATACAATCAATTTCAGAACACGATAAATTTTGCTTCTTGGCCAGAACCAAGTGATACTGATGCTATTTTCTTTGTGTGACTAAACCTATGACACTTAAAACCTTTCACAATTTCCCTGTAAAAATTCAATATCCCCACTTGAATGCAAATGAAAATCTGAGGAAAAACCCTTCTCCTTTTCTTTTTTAAATAAACATAATCAAACTACATGTATATTGTCACTGGAGTTGCATTAACTCGCTCCAGTGAGCAATCTGATTCTTTTATTGGCATTCTTTGTCTGCAGTGTCCCAAAGGGTCAGGGGGATGCAGCCTGTTAAAAAGGAGAGAGGATGTTTGAAGATTCCTTTTATTCAGTACATGGTGTTTATTTTTACCTCTTGTGCGTAGGAGAATGGAAAACAGGAGGTCAGTTTTCTAAATCCTATTACTTTTGCACTTGCCATTTTACAAGTTGCATTTGCCTGTATTTAGACTATTTGTACTTAATCAGGGTTTTACCTGTTTTGTTACAGTTTTGTAACCTGGAAAACCAAATTGTGGAAAACCAAAACTCACATATGCAAGGCTGTAACTCACAGCACACATGAGTCTCAGGGCAGCAATCTGAGCAGAAGGTAAGTTTACCTAAATAAAACTTTTTATCAAGTCTGATTAGATTGTCATGATGTGTCTGATGAAGATTTTGAAGCAGGAATAGGAGGAGTTTAAGCTCTGCCATCTTCTTTGTTACTGTGTCGATATTATTTGATTATCTGTGATTTCTTTGTAGGAACCTTTTTAAGTCATTTGTCTATTTTGGGAGGGGTAGTTTAGTAAAAACTAACTAGTTAAAAATGATGTAATTCATAAAGCTATTTAACTGGGCACCCACAAACAGCAACAAGCCAAAAGTGAACAAATCAGTTGATGATGCCAGTGTCAACCCATCTGTAGTGACAAGCACTCACTTGCATCAGGCACCTCACAAACCCTATATAACTGACCTACAGACCAAGGTGGGTGCTAGAATCAATACATGTACTAAATATTATTTTTTTTCAGATGAAATTAAAATATAAACAGAAGTCCTCAAGAGAGTGTCTGGCATACATGCTGTGGTGTGCAAACCCCACTGTGGACACCGCTGCTGTACAGTAACAGTTGTTTTTTCATCTATGAACAAAGCTGCATAGGCAAGAACATCTCCACGTGCTCTATCTGTTCTTAAATCATGAATGTGCAACAGCATGCTGAAATAATGCATTTACAGAGCTTTGGGGACTATAAAGCTAAAAACAGTCTACACACAACTTCTAATCCTGGCCTAGCAGAAAGTTGTTGAGCTAAGTTAGCATAATGTCTGGCTAGAACCAAAAAAATTAGGATTTTTAGGACATTAGGATTTAACACCACAGCAAATTAATTAAATGACTCGAGCACTGCCCAGTTTACCAAGTAAGGCTGCCCAGTGCAGCGGAGTTCGAAACAAGTTGTCATAAGACGTCACGTTGCACCCTTCGTAGGAGGTCAAGACATCAACAACTGCTACATTCCCATCAGCAACAGCAAAATGAAGGGGAGTTCGTCCTTCATAGTCTTGCCAGTTGAGCAGAGATTCTGTAGGTGCAGCTTCCTTCAAAAAAAGAAACCGAACCAAAATTTAAAGTTTAAGAGAAAAACTATATACTCTTCACAGATTCTTTTTTTCAGTCCTATAGTAAGTTGATAAACTGTCTTTGTTGAGAAGAATACAGTTCTACAATCAAATAGTTTTGTTACAGCACAGGCTATTTCAAAGTATTTCTTAGAGAATTTTTTAACAATTATTATATAACACCTGTAGCTTTACCAGTCTGTTGTGCAAGTGACTCCTTACCCAAATCTTTAAAAAGATGTGAAAACAACTAGATCTTACTAAATTTTCCAAGTTGAACACAACATATTTGTCTTCATATTTTTAGAATCACTGAATGTATTGGGTTGGATGGGACCTCCAAAGGTCATCTAAGTCCAAGCCCCCTGCAACAAGCAGCAACATCTCTAACTAGACCAGATTGCTCAGAGCCCCATCATGCCTGACCTTGAATGTCCCCACGGATGGGGCCTCTACCGTCTCTCTAGGCAACCTGCTCCAGTGATCTACCACCCTCAGAATCAAGAACTTTTTCCTGATAGCTAGCCTATATCCACCCTTTTCCAGCTTAAAACCATTACTCTTCTTCTATTGTTACAACACATTTTCTCCTGCAACACTTCCCTTTTTGCACAACTTAATGTTCCTGCTTTCATTATAATCCTTTTCTAGCATTTTAAAAACACACAACTATCAGAGTATTTCTAAAGGAGATGCCATGGTCTCTAGTTAGAGAGTATTTCGTAGTGAGCTTTATTTTGAACTAAAATGGCTTAAGGTACCCCCATTAGTCATTAGATTACATAACACAGGAATTAATAGATGCTACACTTGGCTTTTCTTCATATTTTCTTAAAAACCATGCTAAATCACTTTCACTTAAAATCCTATGCTACAGTTTTATATGATGGTAGTTTCCTCTCTCCTTATCTTTCTTCTAGTCAGATTTCTCTCCATGACTTTGTATCTCACAAAACAACAGAACAGGTACAAATGAACATCATCTTAGCATTGCAGAGCTCTTCAAATGGCAAATACCGTAAGGCCCACAAAGCACAAACTTTAAACTTCACTTTCCTGAAAACAGTCAGCTCTAAAGAAAACAGTAACCAATAAAACAGTAGGAAGTCAGGAAGTGGGAATCCAGACATCCAGAAACAGAAGCAGAATGTCAAAACAAGAGCTTAAATAAACTAACTGCAGAAAGTCTGCTATTCTAACTCTAACAATCATTCTAACAAATATTCTAACAATTCAGGACAGCTCACTGGAGTCACAGAAACCCTGTGCACAAGGAAAAAGGAATGTAGCCCTGAGATTTTTAACTTCTAACAGTAAAGTGGTTGTTACCCCGTGGCAACTGAGAAAAACAATCCTCCTATTCAGCCTTATTCAATATATACATCAGTGACCTGAGTTTGGGGACAAAAGTGTACCCTCAGAAAGTCTGCTAACAACACAAAGCTCAGAGGCATAGCTGACTCACCAGAGGGCTGTGCTGCCATCCAGTGTGACTGGACAGGCTGGGTGGGCAGGAACAGAGAAACTTGATGAGGTTCAACAAGGGCAAGTGCAGAGTCCTGCATCTGGGCAACTCCATGCATCAATGCAGGTTGGAGATTGATCTGCTGGAGAGCAACTCTGGGAAAAAGGGCCTAGGGGTGCTGGAGGACCACAGGACACCCCTTGAGCCAACAATGAGCCCTCTCCAGAGGTCCCTTCCAACCCTTTCTACCATGCCGTGAAAATACAGCGCCACACTGTACCTTACAATATAGTTACGGAAGAAGAGAGAGGCTGATCCCTGCATCTTGCTGACAGTTAAAGCAAGTTTCTGATCCCTTTCTCACTAAAGTAATTGCAGTTCTTTGTATTCACTTGACTAGGTAGGCAAATAAGCCATAAAATCACTTGCATTTGCACTATTCGAAATGCAGTAACTACTGCCTCGAAAACAAACATCTAACATTGAAAATGATAAATCAAGGAGCAGAGTCAGGAAATTCCAGACTTCAGTTCCTATATTAATTGACCAAGGTTCTACATTCAATATCTTCTTTATATAATAGATAAAATGGAATACATCTAGAGATGTATTTAACCAGTGCAACCTGGCTACATTAACACTGCAGTAAGTAACCTGAACTCTGCAGTTTCCTGATTCTTTGCTTCTTACTGTCTCACACTTTAACAGCAACAACTTAAATCTCCTAATAATTGCTTAATGTAAGTTTCATAAAGTTAAACATTTACATACTTTGCCTACCGTAGGTAAATGCTAATTAATTGCTTGTCTCATAGATAAAACAACAGCATCAGTTTTGAATACCAGTAGTGCGAGCCATGCTTTGCTAGAGAACAAAAATGCTTGATACATATTGTTGCTCATTACTATACATACCCACAAGAACAGATGATGTATTAAAAACAAACATCGTGTAAATGTGGATCTCTTAATTTAAAATGCAGTTACTATTGTTACATGCAGAAACCACAATATGCTAAGTACGTATAATCATAGAATCATTAAGGATTGGAAGGGACCTCGAAAGATCATCTAGTCCAATCCCCCTGGATCACCTAGAACAAGTCGCAGAGGAACACATCCAGGTGGTCTTAAATGTCTCCAGTGAAGGAGACTCCACAACTCCCCTGGACAAGTCGTTTCAGTGCTTTGTCACCCTCACTGTGAAGAGGTTCCTTCTGATATTTATATGGAACCTCCCATGTTCCAGCTTACACCCACTGTCCCTTGTCCTATCACTAGATGACACTGAAAAGAGCCTGGCTCCATCTTCCTGGTGCCCAATCTTCAAATATTTATAGACATTAATGAGGTCACCCCTCAGTCTATTCTCCAAGCTAAAGAGACCCAGCTCCCTCAGCCTCTTCTCATAAGGGAGGTGCTCCACTTCCTTCATCATCCTCTTCTTTTAATGAGCATTTGGAAGCCCTTATCTTAGCCACCACAGTGAAAAGTGAAGTTTCCCATTTTTCCCTGAATTTAATACTTTTCAAGAGAAAGCTAACTGGTAACGTGATCTCTTTATTCAAAGAGCTCAGCAGAGGGAGTACAGAGCTCACAGCAAAAACTCAAAGAGCTCTTCCTGAGAATTACTTCTAAGAATGATTAAAAATGAATGATGATATGCACAGAAGTCACTACTGAAATTCTAACTCCACTAGATGAAAATCTGTTTGAACAAAACAGACAAACAGAAAACAAATGCCTCTTCGCTTTACCAGGACTTTATTGATGTCAACTGGAAAGCTACTTTTCAAGACTTCTAAAATGACTAAATGACTCCTAAAATTCCTGGCTCAAAGTCACTGATGCTCTTGATGGTCCCCAGAATGTATTCCCATAAACCAAATGGTAAAGAACCTCTCAATAACAAAGCCACTCTTTGGAGTCTAAAAGTACTCATGAATTTTGAAGTATCTGGCCTCTTGCACTAAAGTTTTCTAAACTAAACTAAAGCCTTTCTCTGCCTATACTCAAGAGTACAATTTAATTGGATTTTAAGTGGCTTTGATATAAAACTAGTTACAATTAAACTGTCATACTACATTAATATTTTAAGCATAGTACACAGAAGAACCAGAAGCTGCACACTATTTTTCCACAGCAATTAGAACTGAATTGTATGTAATAACAGAAATATTGTATAAATAAATAGCATGTCTCTTACCATGAAGAATAAAGAAAGAGAAGAGATACAAACTAGACAGAAAGTACTAAGCAGTTGCTTCCACCATATTAATGGAACCTTAGTCTTTTCTTTTCTCCTTAAATCTTCCCAACGATTTTCATGTAACCAAGCATTGTTGAATCTGGAAAGGTGGAAAAGGAAGTCGGCCATGAGAGGATCCCTAGATTAGCGTTTCTCTCTGTTTCACAGGTTTACATGCTCAATATGTCATGAGTTCCATTTTGACTGTATTTCTGATTATTAGATATGACCAACTTGTGTCTGTCACCCCTGCAAACCCAAGCTGCTACTTTCGCGTGCAGTTGGGCTCTTTTCATTGTTTATTTTGACAACCTCGATGGACTAAGTACTATACAGACATCAAACAGAAAAATTACCCTTAGGTTTATGAATTTATTGACAGGAAGTAACAGACACATCCAGATGGTAGAGCATAGGAACACAGTACAGTACTTTTCAATATCACTGAACTGTGGTCTCAATAAAACCAGCAGCTCAAGTTTTGTCAAGTTTTTCTAAAGCGGTACTGGAGAATTCTGAGTAGGACACTACTGAGAAAAAGGGTTTTTTGTGAATTCTTCCAGAGTGTTGAAGACATCAACAGAGAAACAGCAACAATGTTGGTTTTCACAACTTAGTCAGCAGACAACAAAGTCTGCCACTGCAGACTGACCAGTGGCTGATACCAGTATCTGAGTGCTACCTATGCAAAGGCACATGGTTTAGGGCTTACCGCACCCTGTCATGAAAGCACAAACAGTTTGGGTTTGATGTGATTTCAGAAATGGAGACAAACAGTGACACAGTCACAGGCCATTTGCACTGCTATCACAACAAGATTCTTGTGAACTTAGAAATGCAATTATGTATGTTAAGATCACAAAATTTTAACTGTGTGGGTTCATAAATTTGAAATCAAAGGTAATCAAATTGCCTGGGCAATAGATCTGGAACTGGGTAATATGTAAAAAAGTAGCTAAGAGAGGAGGAGAAGACTGTGAGCTCTGCTAGGTAGATGTAAGGAAAACAGGCTAGAGAGAAGTCAAAGTCGTACTAAAGGATTAAATTCAGAGGCACCATGACAACCAGTAAAAGGTATTTCTACTCCGCGACAGATCAAATCAACACACAGATCACCCATTAACAATGTCATTGTATCATCAACTTTTATAGGATATTTTGTAAGCTAAACTACTTCAAATTGATTATCTTACTCTTGATAAAAATGCACAGGTACAACTATTTGGAACATAATTTAGCTGATGCATGAAAAAGCCTGAATGGAATTAAGATCAGATTCTCTTAATTGTCAAAGTAAAACAACCCAACAAAATCCCAAGGAACTGTGCATGATCATGATTCTGTACTAGCTAAAGACAAACTTTGATAACATCTTTTGCAAGGAGACAGGTCTTTTTGATCTTTTGTAGTGCATCTCACTAGGATGGAATTAATTTTCCTCATAATGGCAGGTATGGTGCTGGGCTTTGTATCTGTGGTGAAAACTGCTGGTAACATACTCATGTTACTAAACCATGATTGCACAGTATGAAGGACTCATTCTCATCCTAAGCCACTGTCCATCATCTTTTCAAAGTCATAGGGATCAGGAAAGGTGCCTAGGGACTCAAGGATAGCAAATGTCACTCCAATCTTCAAAAATGGTAAGGAGGACCCAGGTAACTATAGACCAGTCAGACTCACCACCATCCCAGGACAGATGATGGAACAATTTGTTCTAGAGGCTGTCTCCAGGCACATCAGGGACAGGAAGTCTGTTAGGGACAGTCATGCTTGACCAACCTGATAGCCTTTTATGAGGAAATAACCAAGTTGATAGATGATGGCAGAGCAGTGGATATGGTCTATCTTGAGTTGAGTAAGGCATTTGACATGGTCTCCCACAGTATCCTAGCAGCCAAACTGACACAGTATGGACTGGACGATCAGGTAATGAGATGGATTGTGAACTGGCTGCAGGATAGAAGCCAGAGAGTAGTGGTCAATGGGACAGAGTCTGGTTGGAGGCCTGTATCTAGTGGAGTGGCCCAGGGGTTAGTGCTGGGACCAGTCCTGTTCAGTCTAGTCATTAATGACTTGGACAAGGTATTAGCGTGCACTGTCAGCAAGTTTGCTGGTGACACAGAGCTGGGTGGTGTCATCGACACCCCTGCAGACTGTGCTGCCACTGAGTGAGACCTGGACAGGCTAGAGAGCTGGGCAGAGAGCAATGTAATGAAGTATAACAAGGGTAAGAGTAGAGTCTTGCATCTGGGCAAGAACAACCCCAGGTACCAGTATAGGCTGGGGACTGACCTGTTGGAGAGCAGCGTAGGAGAAAGGGACCTGGGGGTCCTGGTGGCCAGCAGGATGACCATGAGCCAGCAATGTGCTCTTGTGGCCAAGAAAGCCAACAGCATGGGAGTGGTTAGCACACAGAGAGGTTCTTCTTCCCCTCTATTCTGCCCTGCCTTGGTGAGACCACATCTGGAGTAACGCGTCCAGTTCTGGGCCCCTCAGTTCAAGAGGGATGTGGAGCTGCTGGAGCGAGTCCAGTGCAGAGCAACGAGGATGATGAAGGAAGTGGAATAACTACCCTATGAGGAAAGGCTGAGGGAGCTGGGTCTCTTTAGTTTGGAGGAGACTGAGGGGTGAGCTCATTAGTGTCAATAAATATGTGAAGGATGGGTGTCAGACGGATGGAGCCAGGCTCTTCTCAATGTCATCTTGTGTTAGGACAAGGGGCAATGGGTGTAAGCTGGAACATAGGAGGTTCCACATGAATGTGAGAAGGAACTTCTTCACAGTGAGGGTGACAAAGCACTGGAACAGGCTGCCCAGGGGAGTTGTGGAGTCTCCATCACTGGAGACATTTTAAGACCGCCTGGATGTGTTCCTCTGCAACCTGTTCTAGTTGATCCTTCTGTGTCAGGGGGACTGGACTAGATCTTTCAAGGTCCCTTCCAATCCCTAATGCTCCTATGATTCTATAATTTTTTCAAGCCCTGCCTTGGACTACTTTCTACAGTGAGGGGCCTTGAGGTGGGCAGGAGCCTGGGAGGGGACAGAGCTGACCCAAACTGACAAGCAATATTCCATAGCACATAACATGCTCAGTAAAAACATTTCTGGAAAAGGAGATGGCAGCAGGGATGCTCCTGGCTGCACTACCTGTCTTGTCAAGCAACATCTAAGCATACTTAAGCTCTTTTTCCACTTTCCTGGGAATGGCTAACATCTGCCTTTTGACTGGATATAGTGAATAAATTCCATATTTTGCACGCAGCCTTTGCTTTCCATACTAAACTGTCATGATCTTAATCCATGATCCTAATCTTGTTTCCCTTCTATTTCCTCCCATTTTCACAAGAGGGTAGTGACCAAGCGGTTGTGAGGGTGCTCAACTGTTGGCTGGGGCCAAGCCGCTACATTTAAAAACAAGTTCCTTGACTATGTAATGTTTGGAAAAATCTGTGTTTGGCTACAGAAATTCTTTCCTACTTTTCAGCAGGTTTATTTCTCTAGTGTGGCAGAGAAGTATATATACGAGCTAAAACTTGACGATGAGAAGCCTCCAACCTTTTGGAGAAAAGCAAAGCAAATTTATATATGCCACACAAGTTCTCACATTGACAGCTAATCAGCGGAACAGACGTTTGTAGTCAGCTCACAATCAACATGTGTCTAGTTCTGAAAGACCTTTGAAAGGCAGAAGATAGAGAGATTGTTGTAATATGAAGGAAAAGTTCAACTGAGGCTTCTCTATCTTTCCGCATTAGTGAAGTTCAGAGATTTCTACACAATCACAGAATCATTCAGGTTGGGAAAGACCCTTGGGATCATTGAGTCCAACCATGAATCCTAGTCTACAAGTTCACTCCTAAACCAAATATAATAGAAGTACAAAATCAAGCTGAGCACTTAATTTCACTGTCCTAAGTAGAACTGCCAGTATAGACAATTGAAAGGCAACAAAAAGAGAAAACACACCATAAGGAAAAATTATTAAATCCCACACTAAAATATTTGTAAGATTCTCAGTAAACTGATCACGTGATGATTGATAATGGATCAAATCTTTCCCAGAATTCTGACTCAAAACATCAAACTGACTGGTGAAATAAACTTTCAAGTAACAAAGAATAGACAAACAACTAAGAAACCAGTGTGCAAGATGCAACTAAGATTAATAATACAACTGGCCACTTTAACTAGAACTTGCAAACTCTTCCTTGCTCCCTTACTCCCTAAGGAACAGTTAAACACAAGCTAAGAGACTTAATATAGTTCATATATTAGAGCAAAGATATTCACCCATAGAATTCAGAATGAACCTCTTTCAAGAAAGCAAAAAAGATGATTTTTTACAAAATTCTGGACTTCAGAAAAGCAAATTATTTCATTTTTAGAGCTAGTGGACTAAAATGAAAAATTTCCAGAGAATAAGCATTTCTAAATAATAAATACAGAAAATGTTATATATAGTAGATTTTCTTACCAGAATACATTTTACTGTATGAACTGCACTAGGGTCTTTGTTGTTAGCTGCCCAGTGAAGCGGGATTTTTCCTTCAATATCAGGGATTCCAATATTTGAATCATGTTTTATGAGAAGTTTCACGTGCTCTGGGTTATTGTAGTAGGCACTCCAATGCAATGCAGTTTGCTGGAACACAACATGGACAAGTTTTACAAACACGTTCAAAGACAAAAACTGAAGTTGGTTGGAAGCTTTGTGTGTACTTGGTAGTTCACTGAAAAGGAGTTCATTCCAAGACACAGCTGGAGGGGCTGCAAGGCAAGGTCTGGTAACTGACACAAGGACATAGAGCCATGCACCGTAAAGCATCACAGCCTGTTGAAATTTGCATTGACAAAGCTTCTAGCAGTAGAAGTTTGTAACAAATTAACAAATGTTATATCTTATGTAGAGCTCATCAGTATCCCTAGAAACCGATAGCTACAGTGAAAGCAAAAACTTTTGATTACCAGGAGACCAATGCACTCTTCTCTCATCTACAAGCTGTTTTTCAGTCATTTGCCTACATGGATGTAGGTATCAAAGACAGTTGTTCTCCCTCACGCTCAGGAATTCTATTTGACAATCTCAATGAGCACAGCTGCAGTAAGGGAAGTGAAAAAGCTGTGTGCCCATCAGGGTCAAACTTCTTGGACTCTGTCCTCAAGACTGCCTTTCCTTAATGTGAATTCCACCTTTGCTACTGTGAATATCTATGACACAAACTGGAATAAAGTGCTATGTTCTGGGAAATCTGAAAGTGCTGTAATATTGCCTTGGAAATGTGCTGCACAACAGGAAAGGTTCCTAAAAAGCTTTGTCTGGTTTCCATATGCCCTTGTTAATTAAGTAACATAGTCAAGAAGTCAGCATGACCTCTCCAGAATGACTGCTGTAATTATAGCCAGCGTTTCCATGATACATGTTAGAGCATCCTGGAAGGCAAAAAGCTGACTGTTAGGGTGCAGCCTGGTTCAATTACATTGCTTAGAGTGAACAAAAGACTCATTTGTTGGAATTGGGCTTACAGGTATCTTATTCTGCTTTGCAGACATTCCTGCTCAATCCTTATAAAGCTGCTGGCATCATGAACAGATCCAGTTGTATCCAGACCATGCCTACTTTGCCAACAGTAGTTATTATTTTTAGGTCTTCCTTTTGCTAGCTGCATTGACATTGTCTCACTTCTTGTTACTACATTTCTTCTAAAAGTGATCATTAAACACCAGTATTAGTCATTATTCTGAAGACTCAGAAAAAGATTTCTATGACTGAAATAAGTTCTCACACACAACTGCTTGACGTAACACCAATCCTAAAGCTGCTACTAGTGTGTCTTAAAATAAGCAGTGCTTTTACCTTGTTTCTGTCNTAGGTGATCCTGCTGTTGCAGGCGGATTGGACTAGATGATCTTTCGAGGTCCCTTCCGATCCTATGATTCTATGATTCTATGATTCTATTTTTAGGTCTTCCTTTTGCTAGCTGCATTGACATTGTCTCACTTCTTGTTACTACATTTCTTCTAAAAGTGATCATTAAACACCAGTATTAGTCATTATTCTGAAGACTCAGAAAAAGATTTCTATGACTGAAATAAGTTCTCACACACAACTGCTTGACGTAACACCAATCCTAAAGCTGCTACTAGTGTGTCTTAAAATAAGCAGTGCTTTTACCTTGTTTCTGTCTTGGGTGTCCACTTCTCCGGGTGCCATATGTTTCAGCAACAAAGCTAAACATTTGGGGCTTTTGTGACGCGTAGTTAAGTGCAGTGGGGTCATATCCTCTAAGTCCTTCTGCATCCAGTTCCCTCTACGAGCCAGTAAAAGTTTCATGAAGCGATAATTTCCCTGGGCAAAGAAAATTACCAGAATTGTATTTACTGTTGTACTACAGTGCCTAAAAAACACACAACAAACCAGCTGTAGCCTTTGGAAATATTTAATTAAGAATTTTTTTCCATTAACAAACATTAACACTCGATTTTTCAGCCTGGCTTGCTACTTGATATTAGCTACGTATCTTCCGTTAGCAGAGTGTGTAAGACAGGGTTCAGTAACACCAAAGATTCTGCAATATTGTCAGTTTCTGTATAGTTCAACCTCTACAAACACAATGTAAAAACTAATGTAAGAGCATTACATGATACTCTACAGTAATCAGCTGATGTATAAAACTAAACACGAAAAAGTTCACGATTTTCAAAATGAAAGTAAGGAAAAACAGCAAGGAATGCTTCAGAGAGATAAAACGGACTCACCTGAATAAGTAACAGATGCACACTGCACCCATGATAAATGGACGGGGCAGCCAGCTTTGTGAACACCTTTAAAATACTATGGATTTACTAGGTTTTCAAAATAATGTAGTAACACTCCTGTGACCAGTACCTGAGGGTGGATCTCAAATAAGACACCACCATCTTACTTCACAAACGATTAAAAAACCCAGTCAGATATTAAAGATATAACCACAGGATCATGAGGAAGCTGTTAATGTACAGCCAGCCTTCACTTGCTACTGCCCCTAAGGAGGTTCTTTTCTATAGAACAGAAATGCTACAGAGGATATTGTGACACTTTGACTTCAATACAAAGTCTTTTGGGCTTTTCATCCCACGCTCAGTAGTTACATTTCAGTCAAAGACCAGTAACAGCTCGAACAACAACTCATTTGATGAAAATTTATTATACAACATACACAGGAAAGGTGACACTCAACTCAAGAGAAGCCATGTGTTTGGATCCTTCCGCTCACGGAATTACCTGCAAATTAACATATTTCAGTATGCTACAATTCTTCTATAAATCCTGAACGTTAACTTGTCGTTTTAGCATGCCTTCCGAAAAAGCAACGAGATACGGTAACAGTGTAGACAAGCGGAAGTAGGGACAATGAACAGGGTTACTTGTGAGTATCGTAAGACTTGGAAATGAGATCCACTTTGTTAGCAGAGTGGTAGGGTGGAGATGGGACAAAGGATTCCAGAGCCTCTCCCCACAGTATCTAATATCTAGTGTCAGGGCTTAAAAATATTCTATTAAAAATATTCTAGTTTCCTATCACAGAAACCACAAGCATTGGAAGGACACATTTTGCATATATTACTGTTCTACTTTCATGTAAATGGGAAAAGCTGAGCTTTATGTGGACAGAATGGATTTCACCAAGTTCAAAATAAATGAACTTGATTTTTTTTTTCCCTGCTGCACGATTTAAAATGCAAAACAAGGGAAAGCAAATAATGAACAAGCTCAGAAAAAAACCACCTCATCCTGCCTTTAGAGTTTACTATTATCAGTCCTTGCTCTTCAGTGAAAGCCTACAATAAATGTTTGCCGAAAACCTTGCCACAAACCTGCCTGAAAATGCAAGCTTCCCATCAGGCACAGCACTGTTGCTGTCTTCATTGACAGTATTCACACCATGCAGTGACTGAGCAATCATCTTTTTTCTGCTGGGTGTCCCAGAAAGCATAACCATTCATACACAGACACGCATCAAAGCACTCAAAGTAGTATGGAGGCAAAACACCGTAATGTCTGTACACCTACTTATCCAAACAGAACACATGCAAAACAATTAGTGATGTATTTGGGACTGAGTTAGAGATAACAAAACTCTTCATCATTGCTACTGTATTTTATAGATAAGTGTATGAAAAATTCACAAAACTCATTAAAACTCAAAAAAAGATCATTATGTACCAGGAAATCCTTGGAAATTAGACAGGGGGAAGACAACCCTAAATAGAATCATAGAATCATTAGGGATTGGAAGGGACCTCAAAAGATTATCTAGTCCAATCCCCCTGACACAGCAGGATCACCTAGAACAAGTCACACTGGAACACATCCAGACAGGTCTTAAAGATCTCCAGAGAAGGAGACGCCACAACCTCCCGGGGCAGCCTCTTCCAGTGCTCTGTCAGCCTCACTGTGAAGAAGTTGCTTCCCACATTCATATGGAACCTCCTATTTTCCAGCTTAAACCCACTGCCCCTCGTCCTACCATTAGATGACATTGAGAAGGGCCTGGCTCCATCTTCCTGACACCCATCTTTCACATACTTATAAACATTAATGAGGTCACCCCTCAGTCTCCTCCAAGCTAAAGAGACCCAGCTCCCTCAGCCTCTCCTCATAAGGGAGGTGCTCCATGTCCTTCATCATCCTCGTTGCTCTGCACTGGACTCCAGCAGCTCCGTGTCCTCCTTGAACTGAGGGGCCCAGAAATTCACACAACATTCCAGATGCAGTTTCACCAAGGCAGAGTAGAGGTGGAGGAGAACCTCTCTGGATGCGCTAACTACCCTCTTTCTGATGCCACCAAGCTGTTGGCTTTCTTGGCCACAAGGGCACATTGCTGGTTCATCCTGCTGTCCACCAGGACCCCTGGATCCCTTTCTCCTACACTGTTGTCCAACAACAGTAAAGTTGTGCAAGTACACCAGCATCCAAAATGAAAAAGAGAATCTGACAGGTATTTTTGTTTCCCACATGATAACTCTCAGTATATGAAAGATTCAGAGTCGTTAATTCATTTTTTTCATTTACCCTTTCAATAGAGGTATATAATTTAATACATTCCAAGACATGTTGTTCAAGTCTGAAACTCAGAGCTAACAACAAACCACTTTAGTTAACCTTTTTTTTCATGACAGGTTTTATTCTTTCATGGAAGCAAAATTCTCCAGAAATTTCTAAGGTCATACAGAAGTGCTGACCTTAACAGATGACCAGATTTTCTGTCCTTGATTTTGAGATATCACACACATTCTCTTTCAGACCCAGGCAGCTTAATTTGCCAGCAGAGGTCATGTACAGTGCTCTGCTATGGTTGGTAGTGGCCTGGTGACACCAGCAGTGAAGTTGAGATCACTGCTTGGCTATAGGGGGATAAAAGAACAACTGCAATTAACACTTACTAGGAACACCTTACTAACGCTTCTGTGACTGCTGTTATACAAACACCGTGGAGGAGCACATCAGTTGTGCACCATCTATTGAAACTGTGTTATCACAGTTGTGTTCTGGATAGAGTTTAAGTAGATAAACGTCCAGACACTTTTCCAAACCACAAGTAACACCAAAAGGCAGTTGACAAACACATTTAGGACTAAAATAACAACTTACTGTCTTAATCTGTTACTATTTTCCCCCTTATATTACTTCTATTGTACATCGCCACAGCCTTATTAAATCAGTATCTCCTGTACCAGATATGGGTTTAGAACAAGTGGGAAGGATAAAGAGAAGTGGCAATAGAATTATATCATCTAAATCCCAAATGAATGACAGCGCATCAGTTCCACTGTAGCCAAGACTGCCAATTTTTATGCACCAACAATTGGGAAGATTTTTCATAATCCCAAATAAAACTCTGGGCACATAATGACAAATGCCGAGTATTTTCCATAACAAACTTTTAAGCATTTCAGAGACATACAAGTTTGCTTCAAAAAGTTCACTGGGGTTCTAGAAACAGTCTCCTGATATGGAATTGAGCTCTGCAAAAAGATTATTTTCCTTCCCATCCCATACTTCTTGTTGAGTTGACGAGATCATTACATGCCCATGTGCTTCTACACTCCAACTAACCACTTCTCCTCATCTGTTATGTGGATATATCTCAGGTAGCACTCTCCATCTTTGGATTTTAAAAAACATGTTCCATAGGCTTAGAAACACCAATCTTGTTTAATTCTTGTTTCTCTCTCTAAAGGGAAAAACTGAGCTCTACAAGATAAGGCTAAGAGTCAGGGGAATATGTGCAGTTGTGCAAGCATCAGAAGCACATCCATAGATAGGCTACCACTACCTTGTCACTAGTGGGTTAAAAAGGGCCAAAGCATATGGAAAAATGGCTTATGTCCCTATTCATTGCTGAGACCCCATTTTCATAAAGTATAACAATTCTAATCCATGACTTGAAAGGCTGATTTGTAATAATTTATAATGTAGTGCACGTGAGCTGACTACCAACTGCTCCAGCACAGCTACACTGGTTTTCAGAATACCTCCAATAGGCCTGTGAAGATTTAGTTGAGTGTGAGGGTTGCTAGAGAACAGGGAAACAGCAGCCCAGCATCTCTGTATAAACTCCGGGTAAACATGGCAGGGGCCACTAAAAGAATGCCAGGCTGTTAAGCCGTGAAGATGCCTCTTTGGATTCAATTCAAAAATTACACACCTGCTTTCCCAGTACTGGGAACAGTCAGACCAAAACATCCCTACAAAGGGGGTGGTTTAAAACAATTTACAAGTGATCTTTACAAAGGAGGTGGTTTTTAAGGGCTCTTCATTGCTGACAGTCCTAAGTACCAAAGATGTAGTCAGGGCAGCACAGAAAGCCTTAGAAATACTTACCGATGAAACAACAAATTAGAACTGATGGTTAAAATGTACCCTTCCCAGCATTACAGGGTGTAAGGGCATCTAATTAATTTCCAAAAAATTCTCAGAAATTTCTTGTGAGATTTTGATGTTTGATTTCTCTCTGTTGTGGATTGGGTATTTTAGAGGTTTTTTTGTTGGGGTGTTTTAAAGACATCATGGCTCAAACACACCCACAGCCCAAACTCTTTCTACCCACAGAAGTACAGTGTAGATTTAAAGATTTTAAAGATCTAAACAATATTGATGTTTTTATGTCAATAATGAAGGATAAACCTACATTCTCCCCCAAACAACATCAGCTCTATGGACTCTCTACTATGAGCTCTGTAGTTTGAACTCATTTTTTTTGAGCACAAGCAGGCAGAGATTACAGAGTGCACCACAAGAAGTCCTCCTCAACAGCCCATGGAATAGCAATGGCACTTGTCCACTGCTAGTGCAAATCTCAGATACAGAAGGACGTGCGTTTTTCTCATCAGTTAAGTACATTCTCCAATCACTCGGCACACTGACATCCTTCTCGGTGATTTTCAAGAAGTACATTTATAACACATAGAATAAATGGTTCTGCCCCTACCCGACTTGCATTTTGGACTCTCGTATTTCCAATCACTTCAATTACTTTAAATAGTCTCTTATTGCTGGTATCTTAGACACTCCAATCCTGTCTTTCATCTGACAGCAATGCCAAATGTTGTGTCAGTCTGAAGTATCCTCAAAGAAAGTGTGATGCTAAGTTTGCTGATGAAAAACACTGTGTAATACTATATTTGAGTGCACCTGTGAGGAATTCTATTATACACTTTCTGATCCTACAGTTAATATTTCAGTTGTATTTGTTTTAAGTTCATTAACAAATGCTTCGCCATACCCATACATTTTGTGTGCTAATTTTCTATTTAACTCTCAAGTTTCCCATTGCATTTACTACAGTAACAGGTTGCCTAATAAGGGAATCTGTTGAATTTATTTCTAGAAAATTGCTATCAAAATATCCAGTTACTCTTGAAGAACCTACTGCAGACAGTGTGATGCATTTTACTGATTTTTATATTTATGCTTACGTATTTATCCCTTAAAAACAAATTTTAAATTCTTGCATGATACTGAGGTCAAATGGGCTACCTGTCTCAGCTACATTTCTTCCTATTTAAAAAATAATTTTATAGAAAACATAATTTCATAGAAACATAGAATCATCATGGCTGGAAAGGACCTCCAGGATCAAGTCCAGCCCTCATCTCAACATCTCCCTAATCCCTAGACCATGGGTTCAATTTCATTTTTTAAATACCTCCAGGGATAGTGACTCCATCACAATCCTGGGCAGCCTGTTCCAGTGCCTGAACACACTCTCAGTAAATAATTTCTTCCAAGATCCAATATAAACCTCCCCTGATACAACTTGAGGCCCTTTCCCCTTGTCCTAACATCAGTGATTTGGGAGATCAGCACCAGTCTTGCTAAAACCTCCTCTTAGGTTGTTGTAGAGAGCAATAAGGTCTCCTCTCAGCCTCCTCTTCTTTAGACTACATAACCTCAGCTCCCTCTTCCATAGGGCATGTTTTCTAGACTTCTCACCAGCCTTGTTGCCCTTATGTGGACCTGCTCCAGCATCTCCACGTCCTTCTTATATTGCCACCCAAAAGCAGACACAGTATGCAAGGTGCAGTCTCATGAGCGCAGAGTACAGAGGCACCATCACCTCCCTACTCCTGCTGGTTACACTGTTCCTGATACAGGCCAGAATGCCTTTGGACCTTCCTGGCCACCTGGCCACCCTGCTGGCTCATGTTCAGCTGTCTGTCAACCAACACCTCCAAGTCCTTTTCTGCCACGCAGCTCTCCAGCCACTCTTCCCCAAGCCTGTGGCACTGGCTGTGGGTTGCAGCTGTGGTTTGTTGCAACCAAAGTGCACGACTTGGCACTTGGCTTTGTTAAACTTCATTCCATTTGCCTCAGCCCATCACTCCAGCCTGTCCAAATCCCTCTGCATTGCCTCCTTACTCTCAAGCAGATCAAAACTCCCACTTCATTTTGTGCCACCTGCAAATTTACTGAGGGTGCATTTGATACCCTCATCCAGGTCATTAAGACATTAAAAAGACTGGTCCCAAAACTGTGCCTTGAGGGACACTGCTTGTGATTGGCTGCCAACTCAATTTAACTGCAGTCACTACAACTCTCTAGCCAAGTTTTTAAGGTAGCAAAGAGTCCATGTTACGATTCTTCAAGAGTGATTCATTGATCAAAACTCTTGTCCCTTGATGTTTCTGTCAGGAAGGTATTTACCAAAATCAGGCACTGACCACTGACCAGAGGGAACTCCAGGAACTCCTCCCAGCCAGCACGGGCAGGCAACAGGTAAAATAAAAATCAGAAGCACGAAGGTCAGTCTTTTTAAAGGGGTGGGTCCAAAGACAAGAGAGAAGGAATAACTGCAGCAACCTGCCATGCATAAGAACAGGGATTTTGGAGGTCTGATCATTATACATCCTGTCACAGTTTAAAAATTTATTAGCTTATTAAATTTTGATTTTTGAAATACATTCATTATTAATTAACCAGCACTTATGTAAGAACTTTTAGCATAATTTTCTCAGTATTCTTTTGTGAAGAGATGATTTAACAATCATTAGTCTTCTCCAAAGGAACATAACATATAATTCAGCTACTTTTCACAAACAGAATAACAAAAAGTTACCACAGTTTAAGTAACTGAAAAGATAAAACAGGTCTGCTTTTCTAATACCACAGCAATTGTAGCATGGGCAGTGACTAATTTTACTGATTTTAAATATGATTCATATTTCAATTTTCCTTTTCAAAGTGGTAATTCATATTTAGGAAAGTATAGCTGGATTCATAAGAAAAGCTTGAGAGCAGGAAAATCAACACACCGTTGGTTTATAACCATCTACACATTGGTTATTACCCACATATTCACTCATGTACATTGTTCTTTTGGTTTAGACCCAGTCTGGAGTACAAAGAGGATTGGAAAGGTGCTCAGAAATTTAGCATAGCAGATCACTGATCTCCTTTATCAGAGAAGCACATTCCTCCCCAAATGTGCTAGTTTTCATTCTAAGATGAGAAAAATTAAATTGCTATGATTTTTAAAGCTATATTTGATATCAAGCCACTTAAACCCAAGACTCCTTAAAAGTGGGAGTTAAGACTTAATCATGGCTCATTTCTGAAACTGTCTGTACTTTTTAATAGTGACTTGAAATCCTGAAGTCAGTATAAATCTATACATTGACAATTAATAAATTGTCACTCACTGGAGTGAAATATCAAGAGCAGAGAAGTCATTTAGACTTCAGCTTAACACTCAAGCAGAACATAGCAGCCACTTTGCACATTAGCACACTTTGCCAACAGATCAGCACAGATGATACAGCCAAAGTTGAGATGCTGTCAGATCCTTTCAAGAAGCAGTGAAAGTCAAAAAACTTGAACTCCTTAATTGCCAGCAAAGTCTTTAAAATATAAGCACACCCATGAGCTTTCCATTTCAAACAAAACCAGAAACTGAATTTAACTTGCTTATGATCACTGAATACAAGCTCTTTGACTCACTTGTTCTTACACAGCAAGAGTTCATCCCACAAACAACTTGGTCACAAATTTTCAGGAGCCATTTTGGATTGCATTGAAATTCAGTAACTTTGGAAAGCAAAGGGGCTGTGCGTGTTGTTTCTTTAGCGGTTGTTTCATCTATTAGTACGCCTTTGAGATGGAGCACATTCTCAGAACATCAGAAATTAACTCAGAATGACATGGAGC
The DNA here is from genome assembly GCA_013400115.1 of Rhinopomastus cyanomelas. Lineage (NCBI taxonomy): Eukaryota > Metazoa > Chordata > Aves > Bucerotiformes > Rhinopomastidae > Rhinopomastus > Rhinopomastus cyanomelas. The sequence goes on along the minus strand of VXBP01006396.1, from coordinate 501,763 downwards.
ATATGACGGACTTTCTGGCACCAACACCTGCCAGTTTAGAAGCTTTTCAGGGAACAAACTAAGCACTTAGAAAAACAGAAGCTGTGACTATCATACTTCTAATTTGTTATATATAGGAACAGAATACTGTTCCAAAAGCAATTGAAATCCATATATGAAAAGGAACATTTTGATGTTATCAGCTAACTGCCAGAAATCTGACAAGGATTCTTGGGAAGAAAAGTTACTAAAGCAAAGACTAGCAACTAGATATAATATTTAAATTGCAAATAAGATTTTGTTAGACCTATAAATTAACAACAGATTTTTTTGAAAAATTACCTATGCATCGTGCTTCCTAATACACTGAAACTGAGTATTGCCTGGTTACAACAGCCATAAGCTCTTTAAGAGCCACCCTCCAAAAGCATGTGACCGTATCATTCTTACTACCTTGAGTATCAGTAATTTTTTTTAACTATACCTAAAAAAACTCCAATAGAATCAATACAGCTATTTAGAACTTCAGTTTCTAATTAAAATGAGTAAAGTTGCTACCAAAACAGCAGGCTGTCCTGTCTCTTTGGTTATCATGTTCTGTATTTCCATACAAGTTCAACACACAGACTATCCTTATGTGAGCAAAAAAGCTCATGACAAAGTTCATATAAAATTTTGAGTATGTTCAATGCATTTTAATATATCTGAAATGCAAAATGCTGTATCAAGAATACAATCACAGACAAGACCCCAATAACCTCTCCCTACTGCTGCCATAACAAATGTGATTTTGATATGTAAACCATGAACAGGGAAGGGAAACCTATTTTATCCATCAATCTTCACAGCTGGATTGCCCACTCCTCATTAAAACACAGCAGGTGCAAAAAAATTGTCACTGTTGAGTGAAACTACACCAAAAGAGAGTGAATAAATCAAATCATTTCAGAAATGTAAAGGACAGTGATTGCATTAATCAATCTGATTGCAAAGTCCTACAGAACAAATACACTGAAGTGTTCCTGTTACATACAACAGTTATAAAGACATTCTCAATCCTTTCAAAAACTCCCCTCAACCTTTGGGACATATGCTTGGCACTGGGCAAGAATTAGACACTGAAGATAATAATTCTTCGCACACTTTTTTCCTGCATTCTGTCCACTCATCATGGTAGTCTACACTGACTGCATTACACACAAAGTTAGCGAAGGTAGTAGACAAACTGCACTTTCCTCTTTGAACTCCCAATCAGCTGGCAGATGACAGTCAAAAGACTTGATTTCCACAAGCATCCTCAGTAAAGCTGAACAGACAGGTAAAGTGGAATGTAAATTTTCTTACTTAAAGGGTGTTAAATCAGTATTTCTTCTAACTCTGGAACAACTTCAGCTACAGTTGGACCAGTTTCACTCAAAAAACTTGAAATCAAGTGCTTGGGTCATTTTAATTTGAACAAAACTAACCAGTTAACTCCTGTATTGAAAATATAATCGAAAAATTAACGTAAATAAAAGGAAAAACCTTTAGGATTATTGTTTGAAACATAACCCTTAACAGTTTTGCATTGAATTACAGCTTTGAAAGAAAATTCTGGAAGCTGTTTCTTACCTCTTTGTGGACAAGGATGATGCCATGCCTTCTACCTAACAAAACACTGCCAAGATTTAAATATGTGACGTTTTGCTAATGCTTTCAAGTTGACCATGGCAAAAACATCACTGGTTCTGACTTTGGGTTTCATCTCACAAAGTACCCTTTTAGCAGCTTTGTTAGCAGCATCCTAGACTCAAAACACTCAACTGCAGAGAATAGCTCAAACAGCTGAACAGAAACCTTATTCACCAATTCCCAAGCTGAACGCGCTCATCTGTCTGGCAAAGTATCTCAGGCAACACATCAGCCAAAAGCATCAGTACAACTTGAGGCCAGTTCTGATTATCAGACATTTTGATTGAAAACAAGGCAGTGTCTGAACTTACAGCACTTCTCTCTAAAGCCTCTTGCAAGATTGGCTTCAGTAACTCAGTTTCCATAGGAATAGACAGAACTATCAGCTGGCACACAGTCAGAGAAGACAATAGAGAAGACAACTGGCCAGTGTTGCAAAAGCCAAGGTAAAACTGTTTCCCAGCACCAGCTAAAGGAAAATAGGTGTTTGTAATTTACTGCTTTTGACCTCATTTAGCCATGGGCTGAGTACGTTGTTTCTGGGTAGTGTTATTGGGCTCTTCAGCTCTGAATTTTATGGTCTGCCTCTAGAAATGAGTGGCTTTAATGTAAAAAACCCTTCAAGGATGAAAATGCAATTAGCATTCTCATTTCCAGTTGATCTCTTCTACTGTTACTTAACTTGTTTTCCTGTAGTTTTCTTTTTTAAGTCATTCAGGCAGAAGTACACAATCACACAATCTCTGGAGATTTACAAGAAAACCTGAGACACATCATCCATATTTACAAAATCACTGCCCACCTCTTAATAAAGAATCCAACACTAAGTTTTCAGAAAATATTGTTTGCAAAAATAATAGTGATTTGACAGATTTGGTAGCAATTACCAACCATCTCCTCCCCAAAACTACAAGTACTAGCAAATATTTACTACTTTACACTTTCTTCATCTTAATGGCTTTAAGTTGAACAGTAATGTTAAAAAACGACAGAAAATACATCCCTGAAATGTGACTTTCATTTAAAAAGTAGTGGTTTTATATAGCCACAGTCTTCTCAAACCCTAGTAAAGTTTTTATTTCTGTACATATTTATAATTTTCTTTCCATTTTTAGTAATTACCTCTGTACATTACATAACTGATGCTTCACAGATGTCCAAATCTCTTATAGCTTAGCTCTACATATGTTACCTTAAGCCTCTCAAACTCCCTACCTCTCTTCCAGGAACCTAGGTTAAGATGGTTGCTCAAAAGCACTTTAGCCAAATAAAAACAATCTTTCACAATCTGCTTAGACACTGAAATTTAATTGTGTAAGCTTATACTCCAACAAAACAAACCTACATTTAAGCAAATTTCATGTTTTTCATATGTTTCTACACCATGTCCAGATTTGTAGCTAAAGTTTACTAAAAATGTTGGCTAATCTGAAAACAAAACCCTATCTTTGATGCAATTCATAGTTAAAACATTTATAAACCACTGCATGAAGTAATTACAGAATTGCATATCAGATTCTCTTTTATTAATGTATAAATTTATTCATTTTCAGAACTGTAAGAGACAACCCATAATAAAAATAGTATGCAACAAAGGTAGTTTCACCCTTACTTTAAATATTGAGACACTTGATGCTCTGTTTTATATATTGCAATATTTCATAGCTTCTGTAGACACTGCAGGAATGCTCGAGACTTAAAATGAAGTCAGAATCTACTCAAACTACATCCTAACAGGAATGGAATTACATTCCTGCTAAAAACGAATTTGTTCACACTATAAGCAGTTCAAGTAATTATTCAAGCTTGGTGTTTCTTAAAGTCTTCCCAAATCTGTTACACACTAACAGAACACTGGAAAACATGTCCTACATATATACATTTATGTTTAAATATTTTAACTGCAATTCTGAACATACATAGATGACATTCATAACATAAATCACAATAACAAAAATCAGTAGCATTATTCATAGGTTCTGCATTTTTCATTAGCAAAAGAAACATGTAACAAAAAGTTATTCCAAGTTGCTCCAGAAAGAGATTAAAAATGTAACTAATAGGTAGGTGAAATCAATTTTGTATTTTAGAAAATGCCAGCATTGTTTTGTATTTTAGAAATAAGCATTAGCTGCTGCTTTCCAGGAAACAACAAAATTTGCTTATAGTTTATATATAACTATTGTGACTTGAGTATCGTTCACCTAATTTGCTTTAATCAACAATATAACTAACTGTTTACAGACAAAGAGAAAGACAAATGAAAGATTAGTGCTCCTGGAGTTTGTGGCTGGCCATAAGACCTGAATTTATTTTTCAAATGCCTTCTCTAGCAATAGCCTTGCATGCTGAAGACATCCTATCTGGTATGCTATTGATTCCAATGACAAGCCTGAGCATCAGATTAAGGACATGTCAGACACCAGACTGAAGATTCCTAGGTAATTCAGCAGAAAGGTGTCCTGTTTCAAAATGATCTATTGCTGGTACTACATCTATTGAGGTGTATGCGGAAACAACACCAAACTAATTCTCTTAAAATTAGAATAATATTTATAACCAGTGAAAGCAAATACTTTTAATTTTTGCTACAGAAAACCCAGAAAAAAGTCACCACATTCAAACAGAAATCACCAAACAGCACACAAAACTGAACTAAACCAACCTGATGAGCTAATAGCAGCGAGAGTACTCTTTTAATTTGTCAGTGCCAAACCTGGACACAAACAAGTGAGCAGTTTCTCAGCTCCAACAAAAGTATTTCCTCTTGTAACCATTAAAGATCAGCCATGAGGTCAGCTGCAGAGGGACAATTAATGCAAGAACAATGTTTTAGAAAGGACACTCAAACAGGGAGATGTCTTTGCTTTAAAGGTATTTCTTAAGGTACAGACTTGGCAGCAGACATCAGTGTCCTGGGAGAAAAGCCAGGCAAATCTCTCATGCACCATGGGATGCCACAATGCTAAACATGCTAAAGAAGCCGCAAACAAAATGTAATCTATTCTTATCTGAACCATAATGCTCCAAGCACAGCAAGTATGTTTAAAAAGAATCCAATTTTTAAGATGCAACCACTGAGCATGAACACGAGCGCCAGCAGTTGAAAAACAGGGAAGTTACGTCAACTTAAACCAGCTAAACATTTAACAGCATGGAACACCTATGTAGGCAAAAGCACTACTCATGCCTGCTCAAAGCACTTGCCTTTGCTGAACAAAATTGCCTACCAGTCCTAAAGAATGTCTGCATCCTGTTCAGTCCTAGGCCATCTTCCTAACAAAAGCCTGGAGTTGAAGTGAAGCATCAATACATTTTTAGCCTGACGTCCTCGCTCAAGATGTTTTATTTAGGACAGGATCACCCATCTCATTGTTAGTAACCAGTACTCTTCATAAGCTAATACGTATTATTTTATTCATTGCTAGCAGCCTGAAATATTACTATGGAAAAAGAAAGCATCAGGAAAAGTAGCAATGGGCAAGTCACTAGCTCAGCAGCTCTTCCAAATTCTGCTCACAGAGGTAGACCACGAATCTGATAGATGAAAATGAAGTCATTCTACCAGCTGGCTGTACAGCCGTTCAAGATTTCATTCCATATGCTATACAGAATTAGTTTCTTTTCACTGAGAAACACAACACAAGCAGAGCTTTTCTATATTCTACCACCATGGCTTGCACTTGATTCATATTTTCAAAAAACCCTTTGAAAAAATTACTGCAGTTGCAGACATTTTTTATTGTTTTAAATCCAATTTCAAATGCTTGAGATCAAGACTGCTCAACAAAGGCACTAGGTATGATAATGTATGTTTTCAGCAGTTTGGGTGATGAAAGCTTATTTCAAGCAAAGGAAACAGAGTAGAAGAAGATATAAATGAAGGAAAGGAGAACTAGCAGAGCAAGAACAACAAAGATGCAGAGAGGTGAAATTACACTGTGCTAGAAAGTGAGAGAGAATTCTTTGCACAATGAAAATAAGTCAATTAGGTTAATGAAAATAGCCATGACATTGCTGGAGGAAAAAAGTCTTGTCTTAGCTGGACTAAGAAGGGGAGAAAACTGGAAAGCCACAGATCATTGCCATGACACAGGTTTTCAATAATCTATGAAAATGCAGAAGAATGCATAGATTTTTCAATAAGCTACAAATATAATTTTAAAAGCTTTTAGTAATGCATGAGACTGAGTTTATAATATTGACAGCATAAAAAGCTCATTTTATCAATAGTGTTTCCATAGGACTAGTTACAATACAGTGTAGAAACACTGGGTCAGGTTCCTGAGTATTACGGACACTGAAGGCAGCCTGGTCACATCACCTAACACTTCTCTTGTAACTCAGCAATCTCCACTATCTTCAGCATGCTTGAAGCCGCAAGAGTAAGCAATGAACTCAGTTCCTCATCTGTCCTTACTACAGCTCACACCAGAAGTGTGATTAAATCAGATCATACAGACTCAAAAACAAATGTCAAGCTCATAAAAGTCAGAGCTGGCAAAGGAATGAAACAAAACAGAGAGAAAAAGACAAGGCAGGAAAACTGGATTATGAGATTTGTTTGAGGTTTAGTTTTGATAAAGCCTAGACTGAAAATGACAGAGGTGCCCCACCCAGCAGGCATGGAACTGCAAGAGGAACTGTTATGCAGAACCCATGAACCCAGCCTCTCACACAAAGATGGGTTTTTGAGAGCGCAGCACTCAGCCTTATAGGAGAAAAAAAACCCCACGTATTCTGGCACTTTAGCCTTTCAAACACAGTAACAGAGAACCCGTTCAAGACTTCTACTTCTGAAAAACTCACACCATTGTCCTAACCCACAAAGATAAATCTTTCATTAAGGATGGGTTTGCCAGTGTTTACAGCAGACCACCAGTAAATAATATGTCATGAGTCCAAATGGCCATCGACAAGTGGTGCAGAAGAGAGGAGAGCAGCAAGGGAATCAATCCATACTGAAACACCAATGGTGATAGTAAAATCTACTAGAATCCAGTATAAATGGTTAAGCCCAGAAAAAAAACCACCTATTGTCTATGAGGTTTAAAATATCAACAAGCCTATAAAATATGAAATTGTCTTTTGTTTAAAAAACCAATACAAAATAGAGGGCTCCCCCCCCCTTCTACTTCAAGGTCATCAGCAGTGAATGATGCTGGCTTCTTCTAAGATGCATCCAGCCATATTGGCAACTCTTGCCAAGTGCTATAGATCTGTGGGAAAACATGTTACTTAAAGAAAAGAAATACCTGTGTGGTTACAGTTAGGACTTGCTTTGAAAAGAGTGACAGAATATGACGATAAAAGAAGCCACTTTTATAAATATTACAAACAAACAAATTATCCTTTTAAACCTACTCCTGTTTTTTGTTCTGGTAAGGTAAATATTAGTACTGTACCACCGGAAAAACAATTTCATTTTTTTCTACTAGCTCCTTCATTTGATTTATCATCTTTATAATAACACAAATCTTTCTCCAAGAACCTGGCACAGCACAAGAGACCAAAAGCAAACACAACATTTTACAGTCCAATGCAGGGCTGGATCACAGTGCTTGTTCTACTTAAAGTAACACTGAAACAACTGCTTGTATCTCCTAAAACCTACTGGCACTATTGGACTGCCAAATCTTTACAACTAAATATTAAAACATTCAAGTTTCTTTACAGCTTCTGCTAACTGATTATCTCAATTGGTGGATATTTTCCTCTCCTATGTCATTATCTTTCCCTTTTATATTCCCCATCTGAATAGTTAACTGGCTTTTTCTCAAAGCACAGAATGAGTCTGATTTGGTATCATGCTGTTGGCATGTTTTTCACACAAATTCTGCCTGTCTGTGTGTGTGAGCGAGGTACAGAGAGGGTGCACACCACCCATCCTCATTAACTGCTGAGATATATAATTATACAAGAAGGGGTTAAAGCATATGTTAGCCTATTCTACTATTCTACCTATTACTTTTTAAAAAGCTTTCATATGTCTTCTTCCTTGTTTCTGAAAGCTAACCATCCCTTCTTCCTTTCAGGAAGGCTGACATTTGACAGCTTAACATAGCTGACAGGGTTACCCAACAGCCCACCCTCCCTATTCTCAATCCAATTAGACCTCTAATCCTCCAGATGAAAGGCCCAACTACTCACGTTCCTCATGACAACGACAGCTATTGATTATTTGTCACTACAACTAACACCTTCTCTGTCGAGGCCACTCTGACAGAAGCAAACCTACCAAATTAGACAGCACTTTATCTGCCCTGGAGGCCAAATGGCACAACAAGTAAAGGCTAATAAATGGTATAAAAATGAACAAATCATAACATTATGACAGGTTGATCGTTGCCAGCAGCCTCACAGCTCAAGCTTGATGCTCTGTTAGACCCATTCCTTCTCTTTTCTCCTCCACTCGTGCTCCAACTTTGACTGAATTAAAGGCCAGAACAATTAAGGCATTTGACCAGCAAAGATAAGCTCGGATAGAAGTATCATCAAGGGACACAAATGTCAATAGCAGACTACCGTTTGTCAATAAAAACATTCCAGAGATGCAAATGCTCATGACTCTGCTCTCCACTAGGCTGTACTGACTCCCTTTGTACAGAGTTCTTCTCCAGCCCAGGCAGAACCTCTGGGAAAATTAACCCCAGAAAGCCCAGCTTGAGCTGGGAAGTGCTCTTATGGGGCAAGTTTTGCCTCATTAAGAAAGGGATCCCAATACCAAGCTGTATGAAAAAGAGATGTTATGGTTGTTAGTCCACTGAATAGATAAATAATATTCCTTTGTTTTCAGTGGAATTACATAAGCATCATTTGAATTTATCATTACCAATCTTCAATTGTTTCTCAACAAAAATAAGCCTTGCTTCTAAGACAATGCGCAGTATCGAGTAACACGGGGCCTCATAAGTCACATCACTCTAAGGCAAAGTGAAAAGCAGGAACATGATTATATTTACAGTGATAGCATCCAAAACTGTTAACAGCAAGAGCAGTGGGACAGTTCTGGCACTGAGGCTGTTTAATGCCAAAAATGTTAAAAAAACCCAAACAAAACAACATGACTGTAGTAACAGTGTTAAGATAATGGTACTTGAATAAAGTTAAAAAGCAATTAGTACTGCCCAGCACTAGTTAATTAGCAGATTCATCAACTATGACTAAAAGAATGTGTTCTCCAGCAACAGATTCCTATGCTTCTCAAATTACTAAAAATAAAATAATATTAAATCAAACTACATTAAAACTTAAATAAAATAAAAGCCTATTTTGTTAAATAAGACATGAGTATTTGCTATTCTTTCAGAAAATTCACAGTTTAACTGAGGAAAATATTCCTGTGTATCTAGTTTGTTCAGCTACAGGAAAGTTACCCAGTATCTACCCTCAGATTATTTTATCTACTTAGGTTTACAAAATACTCTTGGGATGAACACATGTGTATAAATAATTTCATACAGACAAGAGATTATTACACTCATTAAAAGACGGGCACTTCAGTAATGGTCACAAAATACAGATACATAGATGAATCATTTGGGAAACAGACCTTCTTAAGATTATATTGTCTGAAGAAAAAAAAAAACTATGGGACATTTGGGTAAATTGAGACTTAAAAATCTCAAGCAAGCCAGTAAAAAAAGAAAAATAGTATACAATATCCCCAGGAATAGATTTGTATCATTATACTGCTCTGAAATATATTCCATATATAATAAATTACTGCAAAGACAAGGCAAACACTTCAGCTTTCAAATAAGGTAGCATACCTTCATTTACAGTCATAAACCCTTGTTTTTAATAGTATTTTGTCTTTCCAATGTGTTCAGCATCCCTAGCCCTGACTCCCCCCACACCTCTACTGTCTCATCCAGCCTAACCCATCATGTTGCAGAGAGCTAAGCAAACTCATTCCAAACTCTTATTCACACAATGACATTTATGCCTACGCTGACAACAGTGAATCCAGACTGTTCTCAGAAGCTGTTCACATTAACGAGCACCAAAAATTCCCTTACTGTTTATATTATAAACCTCCTACATATGAGTTCTCTGCTACAAACTGCTTTTATTTAGCAGATCCTTGTTCTTTGTAACATATACCTTGTTTGCAGAGGAAAGGAACACACACTCTTCCAATTAATTTGTATCTATTTCATACAATTTTATAATTTAAAGAGGTTTTCTTTTTCAAAATCTTTAATTATGATGGTTAAAATCCCCAATGTTATTCTAGAGGGCTACCTAGCACCAAGTAGGTCTTACTGTCTAATCATATCTGCAATATCTGTAACTGCTTTTGTATTAGACTCGTACAGTGAGTTGTCCCCCCCATTGTTAGTAATGAGTTTTCTTCTGCATTCCTTAATTAAAATATGTGCTTTATGGTCACTACACTCTTGCTAAGTGTGAACTGTCTCAACCATTACAGATCTGAATCAGAAATTATATACCACTCTGCATTTCAAGCTGTGTTCCAGGACATGCATTTCCCTGTGGATCATATCTGAACATAATTTACACACAACAAGAGTTCATCCACTCATCTTCACAAAAACCTTAGGTTAATTTATTCTTTGTTCTGTGTTTAAAGTAGGTTAAATTAAATTACAACAAAACCCTTCAAAATATGTATGTAACAATGACTGCCAGTCATCAGCTGCTCCAGGTGACTGGAGACTCCTGCTGCTTATAAAAGAAAAGGCACTACACAGGGCCCATCCTCTTCCAGAGGAAGACATTCTGCAATGCAATGTTTGTTTAAATGTGCAAGCCAGTCTCCTGCTGCAAACCTTCTCTTTAAATTTCCCCTATCCTCCTTCAGCTTTTGTTTCTACTAATCTAAATGAGAAAAAAAATAGTATTTTGTTGTCAGGAGAAGATGTAGACAGAAGCATTTTGTCTACAGCAGGCTATGGAGCAAACTCATCAGATATTTATACCATAAGCATTTTAGTGGCTCAGCCAGCTGTAGGTCTCTTTCACAACCCAGCCCTAACCAAACCATAGACAGGAGCTGTTGCCAAGCTTTTATTTTAGTCATGTATGATTCCTTTGATACTGAAAATGCCTGCTGGAGAGCCGGTATATTCAAGGGAGGTTCCACAAATCACTAGCAATATTTTCAAATATATACTTTAGCCTATAGCCAGAGCATTAATACCGTATTTGTGAGAGCATCACACAGTAACAGAGACTGATCTTTAGGTACTCTGAAATTCTTACCTTGAAGTTGAAGTTAGAAGAACTTCTTTGTAACGTACATTTTCGCATAACCTTGTTTAAAAGGTGATTTTGTACTAAAATAAAATCAGTGAGAAAATCAGATACAGATGCCTTAGTATCTGCTCTGAAACTGGAACCCAGCTTGTAGGACAGTATTTCTAGTTTAATCTTCTGCAGACAAAAGTACTGGGTGGATTTAAACCCACAGTTTGACAGTAGAGATGGACAATCAGGAGATACCATATTACCACGGTGACTTGACACTTAATGAATAGTGTGCACGTTCTTGCCTTGTCATGAGGTGTACAAGGTGTATAAGCTGGAAACACATTGCCTTAAAAAGTAAGACTCACATACTCATCTTGCAAAGTAGCACCCAAATCAAGCGTTCTGTTGCAATGATGCTGCTCTATAAGGTTTGCTCTGACATGGAAAGCCTTGCCTCTGCTTCACACTTGTGACAAACTAATGAATGAAAATGCGTAATTTCTGAAAACGAAGAATATACAACAAAGTATACTGACCACCCTCAAAACATCTAGCACTGCTTGATTTGCTATAACCTTTTTAGATCAATCATTTGAGTTAGCAAAAAGGGCACCCAAGACTCCTTTGAGTTTTAGGTAGGTAATTATTGCTAGCAGGCATACGGGGGCTAGCACCTCCACAACCATGCGTGCCCATTGGCTGCAAAACCAGGATTGTATGTTGTAAAATAACACATATTCCTAAGACTGCCTCCTACACCTATTCATATTCATATCCTGTCCCTGCCTCTCATGTCAATTAGGTCTTTTCCCATCTGGGGCAGGCGCAGTCATCTGTGGGAGCCGGCTCTGTGCTCCTTCATCTCCATTTTAAGAGGAAGCAAGATGTCTTCCTCCTATAAACTCCAGTAAACTTCACTGGTGGCGCATGCCTAGATCTGAGTTGTTACTGATTCAAACTGCAGAGCCAGTTTCCACTGGTTTTACTTATTTTAATGAAGGACCTGAGCAATGTTTGGTTCCTTACCAGTTTGTTTCAGCTTATTAGGTAGTTCAGCTAAATACTAAGCAAGGTCACAGTTCTACCCCTATTAGGCACTTTGCTCATTATCTCCTACAGAAGGTATATTTGCCTGCTTGCCTAAGCCTCATCCCTGGTTAGGTTATATTGTTACATGCTACCTACCTCATCAATTTCTCCAGCTACATACAAGAGCTTTCTAGTACCGGTCTCCACGAGATGCTTCTATTCTGCAGTATTTTTGTATATGATCATCTTCTAAGCCACTGTATATATTTTGGTAAAGAAACAGTGAAATTTAAGATGCTGTGGAGCTACACTGAAATGATGAGTTTCATAGGGGGAGACATACTTTGATGTCAGATCACCTTTTCATACGTTAGTATTTTCCTCAGTGCTGACTAAAACAAGACAAATTAATGCAGAGGCAAACGGAAGTATTAATTACATGAGAAGAACAGTCTAAAGAAGAATTAGAGACATACAAGACCATGAAAGAAAGCCACAGCCGCTATTTAATTTAAAAAACCCCCAATCTTCAAAGGAGTTCCTTTGTCCTCCCTCAAATCAAATGCAACGCTGTTAAATTCTTACCTGAAGAATATTTTTCATTAGTGTCACAGTTCATTTAGGAAGTTCCAGCCCTGTAAAGCCTTTGGCTGCTTTATTATTCTTCAGTGGTGAAAGCGCAACTGTCTTAAGGACTATACTGTAAATCTGATCTCTGTAACAGTGTGAGTTTTTACTTCCTAAACCTTTCCTGTAGTCGTTTTTAGCCATCTCAATAGGGTTTACATCACATGTCCATGGCAGTATCAGCACAACCAATAGCTACAAGCATTTGCGAGCACGAGAACTTGTGCTAAACAAGATGAAAAAGAACTGTTGTTTTTGTGGAGTTCAATTTCTGGCAACTCATTGAACAATGAATAGTCCTGCTGTTGTGAGAAGGGGTCAAGGGAAGGCCATGGGAAGGACCAACTCTGGTCTACAGGTCAGCTTATCTGTAATACAGGACACGCAGATAGCAAATGAGGCACTGAGGTCTCCTGAGCATGTTCAGGCTGCATCCACTAAAGACAACCCTTTGTTCAGAAAAGTAAAGAAAAAAGATCTGTATGACAACAATTGTCTGCAGCTTAATTAGCTACAGTTCTGAATGTAAAAAAAAAAAAAAAATCACCTCTTCTGGCTGGTTGGCCAATACTCCTGCTTCACACCTTTGTTTGTTCAGATTATTAATATTTAGTCAAACTGTTCACATGAAAGCATGACAGAACAAAAGTAAAACTCATTCACACTCCATCAACTTCTAAGCACAGAACTGAGCTCCCACTTAAGGGACAACATCACAAGAGGTTAGCAGCCTAGGGAAAAGAAGACCACCGTGGGCTCTGAAATGCATCACAATCATTTAATTCCATTACATAGATGTGGTCTTTTATGCAGGTTACATAATGCCTTATGAAAGATCTGACACACCAAGCTACATGAAATCTCTTGAAAAAGCTAGTGAGGGAAAAATTTATTTTCCAGGCAAGTTTTACTCAGGAGTTTTTAATTCCAACATATTTTAAGTGGGACAAGAAATGGGAAATAACATTCTAGTTCTGGGGATCTTGACTGTACTCATTAGATAAGACTTGGGAAGAAGCTTTCATAAAATACATTAATTAAAGATTATCTTGTGTTTCTAATTTTCTGCCGTGTCTTATGCTTGCCTCAGCCTGTCTTTTTTTCACTTCCTTCTTTACCTGTATGATTACTGGTGTGTACACAACCAACCACTTTATTTAGTTTAAGAGAAAGTATAATTAAAGACCATTAAAATACACCCTCCTACTTTACACAGAATTCTAACTGCATACTGGAAGCATTATTATTTATCAATAATTGTGTCAGCAAAGAATAAATATAAGCTAGAGAATATTTAATGCTTCTAGATAATGACACATTCTCGCACAGGGATGGTATTCATCTTCCCGAAGTCAAAAATAGTATCCTCCTGACAATTAAGCATCCTGATAGATTATTTTAAGTGCATATTATTAGCATCATACAACAAAAGTTATTAAATTTACTCCTCTATCCCTGTTAACACAACAAGGCTGTGCTTAGGGTATTCATACAAACTGTTACTTCCCCAGAGTAAACAGAATGTTAATAAGAGAACATCCTCTCTGAGAAACTCTGAAAGAAGCAGACCTGGCTTTTTTCTTAGATTAAACTTGAATTATATAATGGGATACAAGAGGAAAAAAACCATATACCGGTAATTTGGGTATGTAAAAACACTTGGAACATTTTGAAGTATCACACGTGGGTGTTTAAGCAAATTGTCATTTAAGACTAGAAACAAACTGCTACCAGAATTCTTAAAAATGAAAAGAAATGTCTGTGGTTAAACTGCAGTCCCAGCCATCGCATCTGTCTCCAAGCCATGTTTGTTTTACAGTCTGAATTTTGCCAGCTTAAATGATCAATACGTACACTGTAATATACTTCCTCAGTATGAAATCATTGGTAAATTACATTAATTATTTTACTTATATTGCAATCAGTCACTGTTTCATCTCCCAGTAAATAACATCAGTAGTTACAACTCTCCTCTGTGGCTCCCTTTGCAGGAACACTGCAAGAATTCGTATAATTCTTGTGGCTTTGGGTCTTTTTATTGTTTGATTGTTTTTAAAGCTAACTTTTCGGACATTAATGACTTGACCTCTATGTGTCATCTTTCTTTCCTTTTTCAAGGGTGTTTTGGTTTCTTCCAAATTTGCTTGGGAGACCTGTCCATTTAACAAGAGATATCAAAACATTCTACCTTTATAGTGCAACAGAATAGCAGCAAAGCAAAAAACCAAATAATTGCGTTTAGACGGTCTTCCACCTGCAAAGCCTGAAACAGCTCCATCATAACACTGATGAAGGACAAATACTACTACAGACCACATCACTGAAGATTTGAAAAACATGACTTTCTAAACACCCGTGCTTTGGGTGAAACTCATTCGGCACAATTTGGACACTAACAATAGAAACACCTCATCAGCCAGAGGCATGAAACCATGACTGGGTTATAAGGTAATCATCTAAATAGAGTGCAGTTCATTAACCCCAAAAAAGTGCATTATTATCCAATAAATGGAGATTTAGGAAATCATGTAAATGTGGTCTTCATGAAGCACAGGACAACTGACTTACAAGCTTCAACACCCCAAAACCTATACAGTTGCCATGGTAAACACATAGATGATTAACCAACACATACAATAGAACTATAGAAATGAATGTTCTCACAGCATTTTTCTTTCTCTGTCTGAAAGTCAACTTTCAGTACTGAGTTTCAGTTCCTGAGAAATATTTTTTACTTTTGGGGAAAAAAATTTAGAGTATAAACCAAAAGTAACAGGAAAAAGAATGCAAAGCATAGTATTACAAAAGTACATGTCACAAACAGTTATTCTGAATTTCAGTTTTATATATTTTGCAAAAAGCATTCATAAGAGACACTCAGACCTTAACATATTAACAAAACAAAAAAATTTACACAAAGAAGTGTTAATTCCATAAGCTGACATCAACAGTGAGTAACTGGTCAAAAGACACAGTATATAGTTATACAGGACAGCTAAGTCAGCCAAATGAACTGCCTTCCCATCAGTTTTTGGCACCCTAGCACTATGATGGCATAAGCACTTCAGTGATTATGGGGTGAATCACATCTGTCTAGTACCTTACATGGAAAATGGGTGACTGATTCAAATCTTCTGCCTAAACAGCATGATGTAAAGACTACATATTTTTGAGCTGCACTGACAACAGAGAGCATATCTAAGATTGTCCAAGTATCATGTGGTACAAACTGCAGCAAGGCATAAAGGAAATTAGAATCACTCTGGTTGGAAAAGACCCCTGAGATCATCAACTCCAACCATCTCCTCTACCTTGTAAGTTCACTCCTAAACCACATCCCTCAACACCTCATCCAAACAATCATTAAACACATCCAGAGACAGCGACTCAACCACCTCCCTGGCATGCCTATTCCAGTGCCTGACTATCCTTTCTGTGAAAACATTTTTCCTAATGTCAAGTCTAAACCAAGAGAAATGGAGACCATACAGTGGTTATGCCAAGGCAAAATACCTTTTGCCTTGAATAGCTGCAATACAAATAACTGCGTTGTGACTCTTCAGATAAAAATGTAAAGAATTTACATTGGTTTAGGCTAAGCAAGTTGGGGTTGTTCAGCCTTGAGAAGAAAGGCTCCCAGGTGATCTTGTAGCAGCTTTCCAATATCTGAAGGGGGCTCTGAGAAAGCTGGGGTAGGGCTTGCTACACTAGTGTGTACCGTGAGGACAAGTGGAAACTGTTACAGACTCCAAGGGTGGAGATTTAGATTAGACATCAGGAAAAAATTCTTTCCTGAGAGGGTGGTGAGATGCTGGAACAGGTTGCCCAAGGAAGTTGCAGCTGCCCCATCTCTGAAAGTGTTCAAGGCCATGTTGGATGGGGTCCCGAGTAACTTGATCTAGTGAAAGTGTCCCTGCCTATGCAGGGGTGTTGGAACTAGAGAATCTTTAAGGTCCCTTCCAACCCATAGCCATTCTATGTTTCTAAGCACTTGCAGATAACCTAACTTTTAAGGTTAGTTTTTACTGTAATTTAAATGTCCATGCACTTATCAGATCATGAAATCTAAACCCTCTAGGAACACCAGGCAAGTACAGTGTTATACAGCTGTTTACAGCAGTTTTCAAGTCTCTGATACTGCTATGTTTATGATATAACCATCTTGAAATAATATCTACAGTAAGCTGTTCACATCAAAATATTAAGTCCACTCTGATACACTGGAAACAAATTAATGATGACTGAAATAGTTCATCAGGGTGTTGTGGTATGTAACCAAATAGATTATGTCAACTCAACTTTAACATACAACAACTAATTATGACAGCAGTCAAGTAATACACTGCATTAAAGTACATTTTCCAAGAATGCACTCACACTAGCTGTTAACAGTTAACGTTTTAACATAAGGAATTTGTAAATTTAAAATATTAAATGAAGACTTAGTGCCCAGCAAGAGATGTGCTAACAGACCACACAGCCCCTAGAGATTATCATGCAAGGGCAACTACAGAATGTCATCTTATTATAATCTTCCTAAACAGTTCAACTGCTCCTTCGTAAATACTGTGACAGTACTGTAGCTACCCATACATAAACCTAATAAAACAACAAAAAAAATTGCAGACCATATTAAAAAGTACATGAACATCTACATAAAGCGAATTATTAACAACTGACAACTTATTGTCACAGACGCACAGAACATCAGGGATTGGAAGGGACCTCAAAAGATTATCTAATCCAATTCCCCTACCACATCAGGATCACCTAGACCGAGTCACACAGCAACATATCCAGGTGGGTTTTAAACGTCTCCAGCGAAGGAGACTTAACAACTCCCCTGGGCAGCCCATTCCAGTGCTCCATCACCCTCACTGTGAAGAGGTTCCTTCTCACATTCATATGGAACCTCCTATCTTCCAGCTTACACCCATTGTCCCTTGTCCTATCATTAGATGACACTGACAAGAGCCTGGCTCCATCCTCCTGACACTCATCCTTCACATATTTATAAACATCAATGAGCTCACCCCTTAGTCTCCTCCAAGCCAAAAGGACTCAGCTCCCTCAGCCATTCCTCGTAAGAGAGGTGTTCTACTTTGTCATCTTCATTGCTCTGCACTGGACTCTCTCCAGCAGCACCGTGTCCTTCTTGAACTGAGGGGCCCAGAAATTGGCAGAATATGCCAGATACAGTCTCACCAGGACAGAGTAGAGGTGGAGGAGAACCTCTCCTATACTGCTCTCCAACAAGACAGTTCCCAACCTATACTGATACGTGGGGCTATTCCCACCAAGATGCAAGACTCTACACTTACCCTTGTTATACTTAATTTTCTCCTTGCCCAGCTCTCCAGCCTGTCCAAGTCCCGCTGAAAGGCAGCACAGCCTGCTGGGGTGTCAGCAATACTAGCCAGCTTTGCATCATCAGCAAACTTGCTGACAGTGCACTCTAATCCCTCATCCAAGTCATCAATGACTAGATTGAACAGGACTGGCCCCAGTACCAACCCTTGGGGGACTTCTCTAGATACAGGCCTCCAACTAGACTCTGTCCCATTGACCACTGCTCTCTGGCTTCGATCCGGCAAC